>JAESVK010000568.1:110919-147844 GCA_017140935.1 Hamamelis virginiana | reverse complement strand
ATAAGATAACGTTACTCTCAATTATATTTTTTTCTATCTATTTAACATAAAATTGATATGATAATATTATGTCACCTCATTATTTCAAAATATATATTTGTAATAATATAATATTGACGCAATAATTTTATGTTAGTTGTAACATCAATTAACTTGTTAATTTAGTGACAATGATGCACTTTAAATCATTATCACATTAAATTAAAAAATATATATATATATTGGAGACGATAGTATTAGGGCTTCTTTTTTTTTTCTTTTTTCCCTCATATAAGATGGCATGCCACATTAGTAAATCATTTAATGGAATAATTGATATGAAATTGTCACATTAATATATATATTGTTTTATTTGCTATACAGGTATCCTAAGCCAGTTTACGCGCACATTAGTAACTTGAGTAGTATTACTATTTCAATTTTTTTATCCCAACATATATGAACATTGATGTTAATTTTTTAAAAAGCTAAAATGCATCTTTGTCTATAAATTGAGTGCCACATCAATTGTTATACTATCATATTATGATATTAGAATAATGAATAAAAAAAAATGAAAATTTTGAGCTAGGAATAAGATTTTTCCTATTGGCTTGGTGAGTGGCTGATTAGTGGGAACTCAAAAGCATATGTTTATCATTTTTTTATTTCTTGTCAACAGAGGTCTTGCCACCTTTCAACAATCCTGGACCTGGAATTGCTTAATAATTGGGCTTTCACTAAACCTAATACATGGTGGGACCTTGGGACCATCATAGAGGCCCACATAAGCCAAAAGGGAAATGTAACTGTATGCTATTTATTAATTCCAATCCTAATTTTTTATTGGGTAAATATTCAATCCTCATTCTTCCATGTAATTGGATAGTTTTTTTAAAAAAGAATTCTTATCAATTTTTAATATTTTGTTAATAAAAAATTAAAAATTAAATTTACTCTACACTGTTAATGAAGTTATGTACCACTTCCTGTCCCCTCTCATAAAAGTCTACCTTGCGATTATTTATTCTCACTTTCAAGGAGAATTCATAGATTTGAACGCATTGAAACATATTGATACCCATTTATGAGAAGTGGGCGAATTGAATAAAAAAATACTTTTATTATTTGAAAAACAAAATCTCTAATTCATACTTTCAGACTTTCTAGATATTATTATGATTTTTGTACATTGCTATTGTCATGGTAGTGTAAAGAGTCAAAAGTGAGACAAAGGTGGTAACACCTCACATTATTCTGTGCACACACACACATGGTTTTGTGCATAATAAAAGTAAAAAATTAAAAATTGACTTTGTTAGCATGCCCAAGAATATTAAATAAAACGCTCAAACTTGTGAATTTTGTCATTAATCAAGAAAAAATCAAACAGATCCTCAGATTGCACAGCTGGAGCAATCCTCTTCTTAACCTTGAACCAGTATTTCATCAATACTCTCTCTCCCATTCTAAATATTATGACTTTGGTGCCTTACAAAATTACGAAAGTCAAAAGTGAGGCGCAAGTGACAATACCCACATTAATTTTAGGGAAGGCAATTGACTTGAATAATCGAAGCCTCAGTCTGTGGGCATGTCCCGACCTTATCAAAATAGATTAATTTTGAGGGAAAAAGGAAAAAAAAAATTGAAAATCCTATAGGATTTGAGTTGCGATATGGGTTAGATCATGCCACTCGGCTTTGAATAATCCTCTTCTTAACCATTAATCAAGAAAAAATCAAACAGACCCTCCTACTTCACAATCGGAGTAATCCTCTTCTTAACCTTAAACCACTCCCTTAATACTCTCTCTCTTTCTAAATGTTATGACTTTGGTACCTTCCAATATTACAAAAGTCAAAAGTGAGGTGCAAGTGACAGTACCCCGCATTATTTTTAGGGAAGGCAATTGACCTGAATAATCAAAGCATCAATCCGTGGGCATGTCCCGACTTTATTAGAATAGATTTTGAGGGGAAAAAAAAAATTAAAAATCCTATAGGATTTGAGTTGAGATATGGGTTAGATCATGCCACTAGGTTTTGAATATATATATATATATATATACTAATTAACATGAATTAAAGTGTGAAAAAAAGGTAATAGGAATAAAATGACGTAATATTGAAATATATTATTATATTATAATGACATGTACATGACACTAGCTAACATTTTTTCTTATTATTAACATTGATAGTTACCTGGTACGTAACTTGATTAATGTGAAAGAGATTATTGAAAATGTCAAATGTAATTTTTAACTCCCATGGTTTGGAGGAAATTTCTGTTGTCTGTCCAATCCCATTCAAAAAATGTGTGTCCGAGTTTCACCTTTTTAGCATCTCTTTGGTTTGGTTTACGGCTGGTAATTATTAATAATATAGAATATTGATATTGGATAATCTCTCTTTTTCTCGACAGGCTGTCAAAAAAGTGAAAAACAACTCTATAAATCCAGCAGCTCATTATGGGAGCTAGTTTGCTAAAGGCTAATCTAGTCTTGTTTTAAAAACACTTTCTTATTATTAATTAGGGTCTCGTTACCTTATATTCTATTTTGACACCTTATTTTTAAAATACTACTTTTGATAAATATTTTGACAAACCGACCGTTGGATTCGATATTTTTTCTATACATGTCTTGTATGCCAAAAATCATACTGATCTAACGGTTAGATTTTAAGAAATATCACTATAAAAATTGTGATATTTTTTATTAATAAAAAAATATAATAGTTCATTCACAGTGATATAAAATAAGTATTTAATCTAACGGTCAGTTTATCAAAATATTCAACCTACAATAGTATTTTAAGAACGAGGTGTAAACATAGATGTCAAAATTGGGTGTAATGAAAACTTGACCTTATTAATTAAGTCTTAAGACCTAATTATTAGCAGTATTTTTAATTGGTTCGTTTACACTTTAAAGTTAGCAATGTGATATCGACCGGTTTGGAAGTTGATAGTTAGGTTGTAAGGACAAGTCAAGAATTGCCCAAAGACTCTTAAAATGTGGAAGATGTTATTTGGACTTTTGTATTTTTATTTAAATTAATGAAATTAATAATAAAAAAGGAATTTTATAGAAATATTACACATGGGGCATTAAAATTAAGGATTAATTTGTTTGAAAATTCTCAAAAAATAATTAGATTAATTATAGTCTAAAAAACTAGATCACATTGAATTTAGCCCCTTAATATTGAGTTTTGCTTATTTGTACCAATTCAAGCACTTGGCATGCTCATTTGATATATCTTAATTTTAAAAAAATTATTTTACCTTATTGACCCGGCAAGCCATATGAACATGTCACACGAATTGGTGCAGATACAGCATATTTTTCTGAATTTATAATTAATTTAATAAAAAATTGTTTGTACTTTATTTTCTATATATAATTGAATAAATTTATAAAAACAAAATAATAAACTTACTAAATAATGATATCATCAAACTCATTTTCAATTTGTCAAATTTCTTATATTTCCAAACACTTCCTAACAATTAGGTTGAATTCGGATGGACAAGATTTTGGAGTCCTAATTAATTATTGATTAATTAATATAAAAATAGGTTTAAAGGGCAAGCTCCCCATATGACATGACAGTTTGAATATTTTTTTAAACATATTAAAACTTTAAATAAATAAAAAATAAAAAAATAAAAACATTCTTTACATTCTTGAAAGGTGCAAAGTGTGAATTGTTATGTTGGGGATTATGGATTAGTAATCATTATTTAATAGAAAAGAAATTTAAAAGAAGGACGAAAGGGTTAGTTTAGACATTTGAAGAAGAAAATGAAAAGGCAACCGAGCTTCACGTGGCACCCACATGTGGGACACGGTTTTCAAGAGTCCAATAGAAAGGAACTGTCTATGGCACGTGTCCAGCTGGTTTTCCAACTGTCCACACATACGTAAACAGAGTGACGTGGAGGCAATGAAATGGAGTGAAAGTGAAACGTGGCAGTCTTGTGTGCAGCCATGTTGGATCTTCTGCTGTAATCCATGAACATTGACTCAGACTCGTGGCTTGTTTTGTTGCCCACTATTAAAACCATGGTTTCCTTCCAGTGTATATAATAATGTATGTGTACGACTCCTGCTTTGTGCTTTGTTTATTGGAACCGCAGTTCTTAACGAATTATTATGGTTCATTCCTATGATTCTATGAAGCGGTATTTAGTGTCTTTATGCACGTGGCATTACGTGATTTGTGCTTTGAACAATTGCCATAGATACACGAAATTGCTGCAAAAGGATCCGGATTTTCTGGCCGTTGAGATGGCGGCAGATAAGGCCTTGAGGAGATCCAAAGGTCCTTATTTATTTTTCTTGATTTGGGCACTAAATTGGTGTATGCTATCTCTAGGTTCGGTCCGCTCTGTGCTCGGTCGAACTTCTACTTTCTATGCCCATATAGATGGAAAATGACACAACGACCTTTTCACTAATGGAGCAGCCTCGAACTTGGAAAGTGTAGCACTCTCCCTATATGCAAAAGCTGGTCAAATTGGTGCTTTTTACACCCCGTTTGCTTAAGAAAATGGGTTGTAAGCAAAAAATTGCATACCGGAAATCCCCTTTCTTGAATATTTCAGACGAACCTTCTTTGAACGGCAGCAATTACAAGCAGGTGATTGAATGAGTGGGGTCTTGGATGGAATAAGATTGGGTTCGACTCCCATAGGGGAGGAGAAGTCAGAGCTCCTCCAATGTTACCAAAAAAAAAAAAATTGCTGCAATGAAATTATAATACTAAAATTAATAGACCCAAAACGAAAATGCCTAGGATATCTTGGGAGAAAAAGGGGAAGGAATGTTTCCTGTGGAGAGAGAGGAATGTTTTTTTGTTCCCCATTTGGCACCGAGCATCGAAGCTTTGTTTGAGCCAGCAATCTCGTGAAATGGACGAACAGTGCATTATTATTTTTGGGATAAGTAGAGAGAACCATCAGAAGTGCCTGACTTTGATTATGTAACTTTAAAAGCAGTTTAAAAGTTGCTTCATACGGTCAACAATGAAAGGGAGCCTTGTCTCATAAATGTCTTAGTTACTCATTTGTTCAATATACACGCATCGATCCAATTCTTCAAGACTAAAAAAGGCCCTTGTCTATAAATCCATTCTATATGAGTTTTTTTCTTTTCCTAATTTTAGGACAGGGAAACAGATTTAAGCCAAAGGATGTATATATTTTCAAAAAAGTGACACTAGGTTTCAAGTGTCGTTTAACACACGAAGATTAGGTCATCGCGTCCACCTCAAAATGGCAATGAAGATGATGATTGTCACAATCATCCCTGCATATTTGATCCATTTATCACCGCGATGCCGCCTCTCAATGAGCTTCAATACAGAGTTGGAGAGCCCCACTGTGTTGAGGATGTCTAGCGCTTTTCGTTGTGCTCTCTGCACCAATATTAAAAATTAATTATGACAAGGAGTCTATCCGTAATGTGTTAGCAGTAAAATGTCAATGCCATTGAAACAAAAACAAATGACAATTTAAGAAAAAATTAAATTACAACAGATGTAAATGTAAATTTTAATTGCATTTTCATTATTGTTTTTTTAAAGGACAGAACATTTGCAACTAAAGCTTATTCTGCGTAAATCCAAAGCAGCACCTTCATGGCTGAGGTAAAACTCAACTGGGTGAAACATGTCCTCGAAGAAAAATGAAAAGGAAAAGGAAAAGAAAAGAAAAAAACACAGCCAGATTCATTCTTTAAACAGAGCAATGCCCGACATGAAAGATGCAAGAAATGGAACCAGGAAAGTGAAAGAAAGATGCAAGAAATGGAACCAGGAAGCAAAGCTTGAAAATATGATGAGGGAAGCAGGCAGCAATAAAAACCGAATAAACAAGAAGTATTAGAAGAAAGATATTAACTATAAAAGAAACCATAAGCATCATGAAAACAATACATGAAGCATGTACAAAAAGAATTCTACGATGATCTTTCTGTTTTCTACATTTTCATAAACTCCTTAATCCTCATGGATTCCACACTAGCAAGAATTAGACATTTAAACTTCCTAATAACAAAACTGAGCTTCTACAAGCACTAAAAATTATTCCAGAATAATTGAAGAGCAACTGCAATATCTAAAAGAATAAGGCTGGTAGAGTTGTATTAAGGAGAAAAAAAAAGGAACATAAACAATAATGAAGACACAAAGAGTCAAAGAGTACACTTCCAAGGTGCCCTCCATTATATGCTTCCAAAGCATGACACAACACTTCCAAAGTTCAATTCCCACCACCTGTATGAGCTTCTCGTAACTATGATCCTAATTAACCATCATTCTTCCAAACAAAAGTTTAGAGCTATCATTGAGAACTTAAACTTGGTTCAGCTTAACTTAAACTGGTAGAGTTGTAATAAGAGGATGAATAAGTTTCATAGTTAACCAAGCAACCCACATAGTAGTTCAAAAGAAACCTATCTTGCATGTATCATGTTCCATGGCTTCTAACTATCCAATCCATACTCCAAAACCCACAACTTATACTCCTCTCGATCAAAAACTGATCCACCTTCCAATTCAAAATAAAATAAAAAGAAGAAAATAAATACACAAAGATTCTGATATTACACTATCTCTACTTTCACAAAGACAGAAGGTTTTAAAGCCAAATAAAAAAATTTTCCCCACTAAAAATATCCTTAGTTCTCAAAAACAACTAATGGGAATAGAAGTCATTATAATAAGAAGCTAATAAAATTTAAATTTTAAAACATAATCTACTTGGTTACTTTATAAAGCATTAAGTATAAATTTTGATAAAACCACTACCTCAACAGTCCTGCTGCCCAACATAGCCATCGTCACCCAACCAATCAATATATATAGAAATAACTATAGTAAAATCTAAACTCCATCTGTAATACCTACAATACAGATCCTTTCAATACCACCATCACCATGTACCTAACACAATAAACCACCATGCCATCAACTCCACCTCCATGGCAGCCCCAACACAACTACCAACCAACCACTTGACCCCACCTGCATTGCAACAGCACAATCAGCCCATCACTTTCACCACTACCACAATACCATCACGTGACTAAACTATTGCCATTATTACCACTTCCCAACCACTCCCAAGAGCTACCACTACCATCCCCACCATTTTCATTGCTATCATTTTGTTGCCAACCTACACAATACTGCTACCGCCTCCCACCATTTTCACCGCTGCTTTAATCACAAAGCGATACAAGGACGTTGAGAGTAGCCCGTTTGTTTAGCAAATAAATAAGAGAAGGATAACTTAATAAAAAGGCATAAACGCATTTCAAAACATCTCTTATCATTCCCTCAAAAAGTAGTTCTTTTTTATAATTTTCCTATCTGCAAGGTTTCAATCAAACAAAAGCGTGCACCACTCCTTAACTGGACAAGATATTTCTTAAACTTTATTTAGCAAGTTTGGGCTTCATACCTAGAAGTGCCTCCTGTCAAGGAGTGTATAGTGTGTTACCAGTTACCACCTTTGACTTGACCGGGAAATAATCAAAAACAGGTGTGAGTTTTATTGTCAACCAAATCTCATAATTTATAGCCAAAAAAAAAAAAAAAGAAGATAAGAACATGACCTAAAACAATAGTAATATTACACACTCAACATTTTGTAAGAGAATGTGTGTATGGGTCTGTGTGTATATATATATATATATATATATATATATATGATAGGTTATGTTACAAACCGCACGGTCACAACCATCCGTGAAATGTATATGCGTTGACGTGTGAACCTAATGGACGGTTGTGATCGTGCGGCCCGTAAGATATGTACTGCAACTTATCAAAATTTTATATATATGTATATATATAGAGGTGCTGAATTGCTAATACCTTCAAGCGATCCCTTTGCTCTGAATATTTGGAGAGGATTGCTACTCCAGTCGTATAAGCTTCTTCCAACATTCTGGATGAATTACGGGCTGACTGCATTGCTTGCGATTCCTCATCAAAAATTCTTAAAACATGAGAAGATTCACCATTCTAGAAGATAAAACAAATCCATTAGATAGTAAAGTAAAGTAATTCTATGCAAAACACCACGAGAATATTACTGACTGTTGCATCAAACAACAAAAGGATTACATACAGCTCTACCAAGCAATTCAGCTCTCTCCTTAGCTTCCATCATCCGTTTCTGATTCCTTAAAAAATACTTATCCAAACTTTCCTTCAATGAGTCAGCCTCTTCAGCTACTTGCTCCACTTTTCTGGTTACACATAAATTGGATCCCATCAAGATACAAAACCATCAAATTGCAGCCCATTAATAATACATATGAAATCAAACATGTTCTTGATCCAACATTTTTTTGTCCTTTTTTTTTCTCCAAATTTGTCTTTTAATGAATATATAAACTATTAATTTGGTAAGAAATCATGTTTCATAGGAATAAAATATACTCTCTCTCTCTCTCTCCATATTTATGTTTCAATTAATTATTTTTGGATATGTCTGAGAATTGTAGATTTTGGTCCATTGAGGTTCAAAACCAACACTAACTGGGTAACTCCCATCAAAATTAATATAAGTATTTTAAAAACTATGACACTAAGCCGTTGGAACTTGAAATTTGCTCTCTCTCTCTCTCACATAATAAGATGACATGATGTTGTGACATCAGCATATCAATTCACAGTTAAAAACTAAAATGAGGGGATTCCGTCGACTGGGATAAGGTCTTTCAATGGAGATACTCTGGTTTCCTCCTTCCTCTTCTACCTTGTTCTTTTAATTTCCAATTAAAAGAAATCACCAGGATGAAAATACTATTAAACGTTAAATGCTGTCTGTTAATTTCAAGACCTTGATTGGTGTCACCGTCTTCTTCATTCACTCTAGATCTCACAAAATTGACCACTAGTTGTACCTTTCTGCATGCATTAAAATTCCCTCAAACATCAGAGTAAAAACTTAATGCTTCAAACATCAGGGTATCCTCTTGATGCTTGCCAAAATAGGCTTCAATCAATAAATGGATTTATCCAAATAAATTCTAAGCACGTCAAATTTTGAAACAACAAATGGACATGTCTAAATTTTCAAAATTGACTTTTTCGGAATTATTTCTTGTTTTTAATATTTTAAATTTTCTAGTTGGTTTGTATTAGGGTTTTTATTAGTTTCTTAGTTTATTTGTATCAGGGTTTCTACCTTATCTATAAACAAGCTTCTAGCCAAGGCAATAGAGTTAATGAGTTTTTTTTTTTTTTTAAATGATTAAAAAAGTTCTCTTTGAGAGATTTCTCTTTAACCTTAGTTTTCTTCATTCTGGGTGAATCAACGAATTATAAATATCTAATTTCCGTTATTCTTTGTGAATCAACTCGTCAAGATAATCGACAAGTTCAGAGGAAGTTATCCTTTATCGGTTCGAAACACAATAGTCCGCTGCATCAGTTGATATTAGAGTCCACGTACACACTCGTGCTACATCACCTATTGAGTTGAGGCTGGCATTCTTTATCAGTTTGACATTCTTGGTGAATCAGCAAATTCTAAATACCTAATTTTCGGTATTCTTTGTGAATTAATTCATCAAGATAATCAACACAGTCAAAGCAAATTATCCTTTATCGGTTTGAAACACAATAGTTCGCTGCATCAGTTGGTGCCATAGTCCACGTACACTCTCGTCCTACATCACCTCTGAAGGCCGGCATTTTTTATTGGTTTGGTATTCTTAGTGAATCAACAAATTCTAAATGCCTAATTTTCGATATTCTTTGTGAATCAACTCGTTAAGATAAACAACACGTTCAAAGCAAATTATCATTTATCAGTTCCAAACACAATAGTCCCCCAGAATCCACGTAGACGCTCGTCCCACATCACCACTGAAGGACAGTTTATGGTGCCGGCCTCAGAAATTGCATTTATCTAGCTAACAAGCATGGAGAGTAAATGAACCCGTATCGTGTCCACCTCTTGATTGGCCGCGTTGCACTTTGCGCACCATATCATCAATGGCTAAGAGGCAAAATTCAAGTAACCAGCTGAATATTATCCTCGCCACATGGGAAAGTTTGTATTGTACTTGATACGGTAAGCTACTTGTTGGATATAGAAGACTTGTCAACGATCCCATGTAATTTCTTTTCCAAATTGCCAACTATTTTCTGTCTCATTCAACCATATTTGATCAACATTTTCTATCAACACTAATGAGCATTTATGAGCTCATTCTAAAGTATTTTAGCTAAAATTATACCAAGATATACATTATACTTAACATGGCACCTGTCTAATCTCTTAGGGTATATTAAATAGTAATCAATTGGTCAAGATTTTAAGCAGTGGTCGAATTATTAAATTTAGACATGCATCCTGACTATTGAATAGATATGATTTGCAGATAATTTCTTTTATCTTTAAATTTTAGTTTGGAATCAGATCTCAATGGGAGTAGACATAGAAATGAAGATCAACCGTACACAAGTAGACTTTGTTTTTATTTTAATTTGGTGCGAATAGAAACCCTAACTTAAAAGGGTCAATACGAGAAAATTACACCACCCAATCCAGATTCGAGACTATATATATATATATATATATATGCAGAGATGTGTATAAGTGTGGTTTAAATTCCTTGGAAAAGACTACCTATGCTACGGGTCCAAAAAAGTATATAAAAACTACCGCTAAATTTACTACTTGATGATTCAATGGGTATTTAAGAGGGTCTTCTCTGAGCAAACCACAATGGCATATTGAATGCCACGCGGTCTGTGAGGCACAAGACGGGGCTCAAAGCATAGCTGACTTTTTGCAACCCGGCCAGGAGTAAATGCCCTTCCTGTCCGCTTTGACTACTCTTTGGACGCACCCTTTTACCGCCCTTAATTTGGTCAGCGTAAACACTTCATTTCTCTCTCTCTCTCTCTCTCTCTATATATATATATATATATATATAGGACAAGGAAGAACTAGCTAGCATTGGACGCTTGTCTCAGCATTTCTAAGAAGAAACAGAGATTTGCAGAGACACAGATTGAGATAGAGATAGAGATACAGAAAGATCGAGAGAGGGGGAGAGAGAGAGAGAGAGTGAGAGAGGACCTTTGTTGAGAATCTTAGAACTAAGAGAGAGAAAGAGAACCTCTAGCCTGTAGGTGATATGGGCAGACCACCATGCTGCGATAAAATTGGAGTGAAGAAAGGACCATGGACCCCAGAAGAAGACATCATCTTGGTTTCATACATTCAAGAAACTGGTCCTGGGAATTGGAGAGCAGTTCCCACTAATACCGGTACACTTAATTTCTTCACTTCAATAAGTTTGCTTTAACTTCTTCTGTTTTTTGTGTTTTGATTGTTTTAATTTGAACATTAAAGTGGTGCAATTAATATATATATTTAAATCCTTCTTCTTGTGCTTAAAATTGAAGCGCGCTATGCATGTATGAGATTAGATTTTCCATGTGTGATTTGGTTATATATATGGTGGGTTTTTTTAGGCTTGCTTAGATGCCGTAAGAGTTGTAGACTTAGATGGACTAATTATCTCCGGCCGGGAATCAGACGAGGTAACTTCACTGATCAAGAGGAGAAGATGATTATCCACCTCCAAGCTCTCTTGGGCAATAGGTAACACCTCTCTCTCTCTCTCTCCCTCTAAGTTGAGGTAAATTGTGTACTCATGCTTTCCAGAAATGAGTTGGATTTATCGAACATCAGCTGTTGAAGAATAGAATTCACTCTATCTTGCATCGCCTAAATAGAATGCTTATTATAACTTCATATACATGTATGAGTGCAGATGGGCTGCACCCACACAGGTGTATATATATATAATCAGGAGATTCGATCAATTGTCTTTTTAATTACTAATTTGCTATTTTTTTTTTTTTTTTTTTTTGTGGGGGCAGATGGGCCCCCATAGCTTCTTACCTTCCTCAGAGAACAGACAATGATATTAAGAATTATTGGAATACCTACTTGAAAAAGAAGCTCAAAAAGCTTCACCCAGGTGTTAATGATGGTCATAACCCACAAGGGTCACAAATTTCACCACCAATTTCTAAGGGTCAATGGGAGAGAAGGCTTCAAACAGATATTCACATGGCTAAGCAAGCCCTTTGTGAGGCTTTGTCTCTTGATAAACCATCAATAAGCACCAACACTTATTTACCAGCTGACTCCTCAAAACCCTCTAGTGACTATGATATTACCACTTATACCACTAGACCAATAATCCCACAACCATCCACTACTACATATGCATCAAGTGCTGAAAATATAGCTCAATTGCTTGAAAATTGGATGATAAATTCACCAAAATCTACTCATAATAATCAATCAGAAATTACTCACAATTCCTTCACCAAATACCCACCAGTCACCACAGGTTCTAGTTCTAGTGATGGGGCATTAAGTGCAACAACACCTACTGCTTTTGATTCAGTACTCTTTGGCTTAAATTCTTCCACTCCAGATGTCTCTCAATCTGCCTCAGCAGATGAGACTACAAATTTCACACCTGAAATTCAGCTGTTCCATGATGAAAGCAAGTCAGATATGGAGAAAATTGATCAAGTCCCTTTCACTTTGCTAGAGAAATGGCTCTTTGATGATGGTGGTCCTCAGGGACATGAAGAAGATCTAGTTGATATGTCACTAGAGGAAACTCCTAAGTTGTTCTAGAAGGTGGAATTTATTCAACCTTAATTTGGGCTTCTAGCTAGCTTGTTTAATTAGTTTCTTATTGTATTTTTTTATCTTTTCTTCTTTTGTTTTCTTTTTTTTTTTAGGGCATGCAGTAACTTCTCTATCTAGCCTGGTCACAGAAGTGACACCTTTCCAGTATTGGAAGTTCAAGAAGTGTAAAATTTTTTTTTTTCATATTAGTATGTGCAATTATATATGTACTGGAATAATAACAAGACTCTTCTGATTATCATTTTGTAATATGATCATCTTTGTATTCTGTGCAACTTTTTCATGGGTATGTGTGGATTGTCATGAGAGAGAATTAGGATTTGACTTTTCATTTGCTAATATCGTGAAAATTGGAAAATGGAAGGATCTGAGGACGAATATTTAAAAATAAAAAATAAAAAAAATTTCTGAATATATTTCATGCTTGTCTTCACTTCTTGTCCATAACCGCTTGGAATAATTTTTCTTTGTTTTTTTGTTTTTTTTTTCTTAAAAAGGTAATTAAGAACATCATAGTTTCATATTGGAAAGTAATTTACATAAACTAGTTTTAATTTGCGAGAAGTTTATCTGAAGGTTAATTATGTCTCAGTTTTAGTCATAATGTTGTTTGGTTCACACTATATACTATATATGCATAAAATTCTATATATCCAATTTTCAATTTATCTATAAAATATAGCTAAATATATGGGGGGGGGGGAATCACTCTTGCCAACACAAAACATCAAGTAAAACCAAAAAGAAATATATGAAAAAAAAGGCACATTAGAGCAAATTAAGCAATAATCCCACTTGATACCAAAAAAAAAGGATAATTTACACACACAAAAAAGTAGTAATCAAGATTAAAAGAAAAAAAGAATGATGTATTATTGGAAAAAGAGAATGGATTTCTGTAAGGAAAAGCTGTCAAGACTCAAGAATGATGGATTGGCAAAAGTTGAAAGGCTTAAAGAAGTTTAGGTTGCGTTGGGCCTGGTTGATGGTCAACTTGGTTATATTAGGATTAGTTGATAAGAGGTTTTATGCCTCTACTTATTAATAAATTATGAGGTTTTTTCTCAGGTCCCAAATAATTAAGAATCTACCATTCAAAATATTAGGATTAGTTGATAGGAGGTTGTATTAGGATTAGTTGATAGGAAGTTTGGGTTGCGTTGGGCCTGGTTGACGGTCAACTTGGTTGTATTAGGATTAGTTAATAGGAGGTTTTATGCCTCTACTTATTAATAAATTATGGGGTTTTTTCTCAGGTCCCAAATAATTAAGAATCTACCATCCAAAATATTACAATCTTTTTGTGTCCTACCTTTTTCATTAGATATCATAACTGGGACACCAATATATCATCAAGAAGACAAAGAAGTGATATATTAGAAAGATCAGAATCCACATAAAAGTACAAGATTTATGCATAGAAATCAAATTCTCTTCCCAAAACGAAACAATTCCATCTTAAATTTCCCAAGAAATCAAACAAATCAGAAAAACGACCGAGATCCATAATCCATCAATTATACAAATATAAATTCAATGCCGAAGCTAAATTTTCTTTGGTGAAGAAGCATGCACATTCAGTCAAGAGGCAGTTCACCAAAAATTTTCAGACAAACAGAGAAAGAACCAACAGATAAGCTAATTGCAACATGATTAATCAATCGACGAATATTCCCGCGCGCCACACACACACACATATATATAGAGAGAGAGAGAGAGAGAGAAGAAGAAGAAGAAGAAGAAGAAGAAGAAGAGTACCTTTTCCAGAGATCACGCTGGGATTTGGCAGCGACAGATCGCCAGAGGCGGTCCATCTCGACGCAGAGGGATTGGATCTGAGAGATATCTCTTTTGACAGCAAATGAGAGTTCGGGTGAATCGACACCATTCGCGGACGAGAACTCGAGACGTTCGAGCCTTTCTAATCCATCTCTGGTTCTCAATAACAGCCTCTTAGAGTTCTGGTATATCTCAGACAACGTCCTTCCTTCGACAGCCATGCCGGTTGGCGAGCGAGAAAAAGAAAGAATAGTGTTTTCCTGTTTTTTCTCGGATGGGTAAAGGAAGAAGGAAAAACAGGGGTTTAAAATAAAATTAGTCTGCTTTGCTTTGGTATGGTCTCGTTTTGACGTTTAGTCGTTTGCCTTCTATTTCTGTTTGGGGGTTCGGGGCACTTGGAACCTGTTTGGAATGTGGGTCCCACAATTCGAACCAGGTCGCTTTAGAACCAAATAAGTATCTAATTTTAGGCCTTGTTTGGCAAATCTAAGAATTGGTGCTGACTGGTCCAGAACCAGTCAACATTCAGAAATTATTATCAAGAGGAAAAAAAGAGGGTTCTTGGTGATTTTTTAAGGCTTTCGTAGTTATGCTGTTTGGTTACAAGTGTTCTATGTTTATAGAGTTTAGAAAAGAAATCTTGGCATTCAACACGAAGCTTTGATTTAGTAGAGAAGAGAGGAGATGGTGGTGGCTGCCATAGGCTCGGAGATATGTTCAGCAAATCCCAGCAAATCCTATTAAAAATGTACAAATCGAAACCCTAACTCAGAAAATCATTATCAAATTAAAAAATTCCTATTGAAAATGTTAAGGTGAAATTGGAGATGGAGATGAAAAAGATGAAATGGTGACTGCCAGGCTTTGGGATAAGAAGAAGTGGATAAAGACGATGATTCCGAAAGAAGAAGGAGAAGACAATGGTGGCTGCACTAGGCTTCGAGATGATGAAGAAGAAGAAGTGGATGATTCCGCATTCCACGACAAGGATTGGCGTTGCTCTGCTGCTGCTTTTTTTTTTTCCCCTTCTTCTCTCTTTCCCTCTTTGCTTGCTGCTATCGTTTTCATATGTGGTTTTTGTGAAAACAAAGGGGGAAGGTGGAACAACTCTGACCAGCTTTTGGGCTAAAATTAGCACAATAAAAAACCTAACAGTGGGGATGTTAGCGGTTACCAAACAAAGTTCACATATTTCGGGCCCATAGTATTTACGGTAAAACCAGTTTTTTGATTTGCCCAACACCCCCTTAAACTAAACTGATTCCAATGTTATGTTGTTTGGTTTACCGCTGGTAATTGGAAGAGGAGAGAGAGAGAATATGAAGGAAAGAAGAAGAAAAATTCTTAATGAAAATACCATTCTATGTCGAATATTTTGACACTTATGTTTATACCCCATTGTCTAAATATAGCATTAATACATTGGAGCACATAAATGTTAAAATTTGGCATGAATATATTGGAGATGCTTTTACGATTAAAACGACTTTAATAATACAATATACTTTGAAAGAACTGTCATTGTGCTTTATTTTTTTTCTCCGTATTAATAAATTAAGGGTCTATATTCATGTTTGCAAGTCCAAGTCTTTTGTTTGGATTTTTCAGTGTTATAGTTTGTTTTGGTACCTAAGATCATGACACATCATCTAAAGTGAAAGATGAATGTTATTTTTGGGTGATGTGTTACGATTTTAGTATCCAAGCAAATCCAAACAAAAGATGCCAACTCTATGTGATGCATTTATAATGGAATACACATGTGAGACCCACAGAAGCATATGACAGTGCTATATCATTCAATTACAAGAGATTGGATTTAAAAACACTTTGACATCATTGTGAATTCAATTCAAATTTTACAATTAAAATATTTTTAAAACTGTATTTGGACCAACTCCCCTTTCCTTTACTTTGTTTTTCAACGGTGAAATTTGAGCCTAAACTACCAAAACCCTTGTAAAAGAACACAAAATCTAACCCAATGGGGTGGGTAAATGCGGACTCTCAAACCATTTTGGCTACAGCACTTGCACTTATTATTATGATGAAGGACTCAGTTTTAGCATCACAAATCAAATATCAGCAGGTTCCAATTAAAGGCAAAGGACTAGGTTTGCTAGATGCACATATCAGATCTCCTTCATTTAAATTCTCATCTCACCCATCATTTCCTGACATAGCAATTAGCAAGCTCCTCAAATTCCTATTGGAACCTAATAAAGCTGGACAGATCCATAATAAATAATTCTTAAGCTCCATTTATTAACTTCACTTAAAATCACTTTCAGAGAACCATAATCTAAATCATCTATTTACATACTAAAATTCTCATACAACATAAACTAGCACAACTCAATTTTTGTCATCAGGTCATCAATGATTGTCACCCCATCTCTTAAAGATCAAGCCAAATTTTAAACTCCAAAAATGCTTTTATACAATGCTAATTCAAAAGGGGCTCAAGCTGAGACAGTGATAAGATCTCAAACCCTCAGACCACTGGGTGGGTACTGACTTGTGACTGCTGAGTAAAATTAACATCGACAACAGAAGCCTCAGGCTCTATTCGATTAGGATTAATGAAGATTGGAAAGTGCATATCCCTTATTTTGAACTCCCTTGAAAATGCAATTTTCCCTTGACCTCGTGAGGCACAAAACATGTATCTGATGATAGCAAATTAGCAGTGTCATCACTTTCATGCTAATCGAACAGCGACTTGAGACCGGTTTTGCAGACATGTTTTATATGCTTCTTTATTTTTATTTTTCAACAATTAATCAGATCTAAATGCTTTTGCTTTCATTTCATTTTCTTTCAGTTCTCAACAGATGGGGATAAAGGAATGCAACATTCTCTTCATTTCCAGTGATGGGAAACACAAAGCCCGCGTGACAAGCATCTGGAACCCTCGACTCAGCGAAAAGTTGCACTTCGGTTCCCAGTAGCCGGAAAAGCCTGACGCCGTCTACCTTGTGGAAAATCTCCAGACTCTTCTTCTCTGCGGGTTCGATCTTTAACTGAACGGTTTTTCCTACCTCCTGAAGCAGGCAGACCCCGAAGACTTTCTTTGCCCTCTGCTCCAGTTTCTTCCTCTGGATCTTCCCCAAATCTGACCTGCTTTCTTGCTGCTTCATAATCAAATGGCTTCAACTGCAAAAAGCCACCAGATTCTTGAGATTTATCAACTTGTCTGGCTTTCCTAGTTTCATTCAACGATTGGAAGCACTTCTGAAAGCTGGAGGATAAATCAGAGAGAGACATGGGTTCATCACCCTCGTCCATTTCCAGTGGAGCCCCAGTAGAACAGTCCTTCCTGTGCTCCTGTTCATTCACCGCTTCTGAGTCACCATTTACCAATTCCTGAGGAGCCGAATCACTTTCCAACAGTATAATCTCTTCCAAATTACTGCTCGAAGCAGGAACAGGAAGAGGGTCTTCAGGATGTGAAATATCAAAAGCTTTAGTATGCTCTTCTGCTGCCAGTTTCAACTGTTCATTATTGCCTGAAAATGAGTGGAATGGAAGATTCACCGAGGATTTGATCTGCTCCAACTTGATCACTTCCTTGTCCTAAAAGTAACACCACAAGAAAAAAAAAATTCTTTTAACATAATGCATAATATTCAGCATAATCAAAAATTCAGCTGCACAATATTAATTCAAGTGACTGTAATTTTCAATAAAGGGTGCCCCTTCCATGAGTCTTCAATCAGACACACCTCTTAAACAAGCTTCAGCGTCACATAGAACAGATTAAAACCTGACCCAGCAAAACTAGACCCAAGAATTGGGCAAGAAATACTAACCAAGTGATAAGGACAGTTCAGAATGATTTATGTCAAAGAACAGGAACTCGGGAAAAAAGGGGTTTTTATCTCTACTAAAAGTAAATTGTCAATTGGCCACTTCTTGGACAAAGTTTGAATGATGCAATCGTGCAATCGATATTAGGATAAAGCAAAAGCTGCATATCAATAGATGGTTCGGAATGACGTAAATTATATAACAAGGATTCAGTAAAAAAGATCGCCATTATATCCACAGAGAGACAGCTAGAGAGAAGGGGGAGAGTGAGAGAAGCTAGGGGGGGGGGGCTAAAAAAGAAGCAGATTCTGGAACAAGGAAAAGGATTCAATGACTTTGAAATAACTGAATGAGGATCCAAACCAGGCTGAAGGTAGAGAGGGTATATTTCAATTTCTTTTCACAGCTGCAATAAATGAGGTAAAAATATCGAGTGCCCAACCATAATATTAAATTCCTAATTGGTTGGGAAAACAACTAGAAAAAAGATAAAGTTGACAAGCTGCATTATGTGATGAGGCTGTCAACATTGTACATTCCCATTCCCCTGAATGGAATAAGAAATAACAAGGAACCAAAGTTCAATAATTTCACAGAACTCACCCTTTTATCTGAATCAAACTTTCTCTTTGGGGCTGAATTCCCAAATAGTGCCCCAAAAGTGCGACTAGACTTCTTTAGCACCTGAACAGTTGCTCCAGTAACCTACAAAGATAGACAATCAGTTCACTTCGCCAGGTAGAAATTAATTATAAATTTTGAACAGAAATGTATAACATACAACCTTTGCCGATTGCAATAAGCTCTTATCAGCATGTGCATCTCCAATCTTCCCCGAAATGGTGAGGCTTTCTCTTGGAGGCCCTGGAATATGACCATCTGATTCATTCTCTACTTTTCCATTCTCAATATGATGTTCATAGGAGCCTCCTTGTCCATCTCTGCCAAGTTCAGCTGTAGTGTTTCCAGGTTCCAAAGCCTCTTCTTTAACAGACACAGAAGCCGTTAGGTGCCCAGCCATATGACCATTTACTGTATCGCTAACACCAATGCTTTCTGTTGTAACACCTACCACTTTCATGCCTCTTGGAGCTTGATGAGGCAAGGCTTCAGATCCATTAGTAACCACTGTTTCTTCAGATGCCTAAGCATTGAAAAACATTACACTTAATACAATAGGGATAAAAAACAACTAATTGAAAATGCGGAAAACATTTTGCAATTTGATCAATAATACAATCATAAGAACTTTTGTATATGGTATTTGACCAGAATGTACACTTTTTTATTAAGCTATTCTTGTTTTTCTTTACTATTATTTTGCCAAATGTTTGAACTGGAGTAAAGCAATAAGCAATAAGTTAGCAGTCCGTGGATGGTTTATCAAAGGAAGATTTATGAAAAGACTCCCAAAGTAATTATATATCGTGATCATCATCGTACCATTTCCATGCGTCCATCCTTCAGATGTTCAGCAACAGCTTCAAATGCAGCAGCGTTTTGAATAGAATGCCTAATGATGCTGACAATAGAACCAACATTGCGCTCAATATAGGGGTGCTTCGATTTCACTAAACGACGTAACTTGCTAATTGTGACAGGCATCTGTTTGGCTTTTACATTTAAGAAACAAACATGGAGTCATGAAAGTAAGTAAACATGTACTATTCAATTATAGTTGGGAACATAATTATAAAGTTAAAGTAGATAGAAATTTGCACAAGTTTCCTAGTACCAATTTCAAGAAGAGTTTTGTTTGGCAGTATATAACCAGTACTCTCATCTTCTGCACGGGCAACAACATCTCTCCATTCACAAAGCCCCTGCAGACCATTTGATTTGGGTAGACATCAGAAAATAAAGTAGTCAAGGATAATCAAGGGAATTACAAAGACTAAATATTTAGACACTTCATCTCCCCTACAGCTCATCCATTAATTATGACATTTGGAATAAGATATTCCATGGTGAAACGAATTAGACAATGATTGGTGGCTTCCAAGGCCCTTGCATACCGACCAAGTGTATCACACATGCAGATACGTCACCATGACTAGTTTCTTGATGCTAATATTATCCCATCAATAAAATAAAATAAAAATAAATAAAAAAAGTATGGCATAGATAGGGAAATGAATGGCAACTTACTGCAACAATAGCAAGCTGCTGGGCATCAAAATCAGCCCCCTGCAACCTGTCATCAATATAACCAAAAAGCATGGTCAATGATTAATTTTAATATGGACACAGAGTTACTCAGTGGAAATATATATACATATACAGGGAAAAAAAAAACTATCCATGAGGTTTGGGACTGTTCATGCAAGTAATGGCATCAAATTGTGGATCAAAAAGAAACAATAGCATCATAAACGAAGACAGTGAGCAACAAACCCATATATGTAGAGATATGAACTATCCGTCAAAAGCTCTTTCTCATAAAGTTGCATGCATATATCATAACTGCGTTCGTAAACCTGTAAGCAACCAGAAATGTTGGTGAACAGGGCTAAATGGTAACGAAATGTTGGTTAAATGATAACAAAAGGACAAATAACCATGCCCAAGTAAGAAGACACCCAGTTCCCTGAGCTGAAACTGACATAACAAGTGTTTATATGTGCAATTTTTTGTCATTCAATCTAACAGGAAATTCCGTAAAATATGATATCTGATTGGCTTAATTTGTCGTTCATTATTATAGTGCATAACAGTAATAAAAATAATGTAAACAGTAAGCAGTATACAGAAGATCATACTCATGCAATACCATATCCAAAGTGGCAACTGAAACAAATCAGCTAAAGACAACATTTTGCACTTCTCTCAAAAAGATAAGTAAACAGTATGAAATGTTTAAGGTCTACACGTAGCATACCTCTACTAGAAGAGCATCAGCATTTGCAGACTCAGTAGCCGTCGAGAGCAACCTGATTCTCAATAAATCATATATATGCAACAGATAATGTGTATCTTCCCTGGCATATCTGTGACATACAAAACTCAATTAGACAACGACATGGGTAAAAAACCTTCAGCATCGAAACTACAACTGAGAGGTATTCATTTTTTTTTTTTTTGGATAATTAACAGAGAGGTATTCATAAGCAGTCAATACCTTGAATATATCATGAGCAAAGAGAAAAGAACACTTAATTCATAGATTTTACTGTTAACATTGATTTGGAAGTATGACAATCATGCTGATGGTTGAAAATTAATGCCTGCTGGATTCCGGCTTTTGGAGGGTCAATCTAGGTTAAAACCTTAAAATAGTGAAATGGTGATGTTGCCATGTTGGCAATGACAGCTGGATTTGGAAAATAATGCAGCTGTGGACTTGTGATTGTTGTGGTCACAATGGCAATGACAAAGCTAGTCGCAGCATTATAGCCAGACACTCAGTGCTGTTGGTAATGGGGATGATGGTAACAGTAACAGTAAAATGAAGGTGCAGTGACAGTAACGGTGGTTGTAATAACTGTACAGATTAGATGACAACTTGTTTAACTTACAACTAAGTTGGAATCTTTTTTTATCAAGAAACTAGTCTATTTTTCATTTAAGGGAATTCGAAATGAAAAGGCAAGAAAAAATAAATAAATAAATATTAAATAAGGAAAGAAAGAAAAGGTTACAAGGCAGGAAGATAAGGTGATATGTCCAAAAGGCACATTACCTAATCATCTCTTCTGGAAGGGGGCGTAATCTCCAATCTGCATTCTGGTATCTGTAAGGAATTGAGTGGTCAACCTTAAAACATATTGGAGAAAAAGTAGTCGAACTATCAGGAATAGAAGATCTAGTGAATAAGAACAAAAAGGACCGACTCTTTGTTAGCGGTGACTCCACAAAAGTGATGCAGAAGATACTCCAGACTATTTCTCTCCAGTTTCAGTACCCTTGAGGCCTAAGGATTAAGATGAGTTAATTTCTCTGAGTACTAAAAATATAAACCTCAAGAAATAATATAACAAGTACAACCTGTAAACAGGATGAAGCATTAAGAAAAAAATAAATAGCAACTAGAGAAAATTTCACATGTATAGTTATGCCACTTCATCATTATATAATCAGCCCCATAAACTAAAGACAGGAAGCAAGAGATCGTTCGAACCAATTGGCAAGTCCTTGAGAACAACAGTTTTTATCAAAACTATCAAAACTCAAAAATAATGATTAAAGAGTTGCCTTCACACAAAGAATTTATTATTTAGAACCATAAAATGCACATTATGAATGAGGTTTTCATGCATTGTTCAAAATGTACATCCTATCTCACCCTCATGATTTCCATCACAACAGCCATACCCTCTATTTTATGCATAGATGGATGACTCAAGTTAACATTTCAGAACAGTAACCAATAACATAAATTGCACAATTCTATAATTATATAATAGCACAAACCACTCATGCATCACCATCGAAAATAGCACTAAATAAAGTTCAACCTCTGCAGAAACATATGCAAAACCAAGTACAACAACATAATTAAATAGTTCCCTATAGAACCATTGTGCTGATAGATGGACCACATACCACATGAGAGTTATATTATCCTTGCTTACAATATCATGAAGTGAAAAAAACAAGGGGTTCAAATGATGTCCCATAGTTCGAATAGATAGTGGTTTCTGAGTAAAACCTGTCCAGTGTCAAACAAATTGCATATATATATGCCAAAGTCCCGTTGAAGCCACACAATATCCCGATCTGCTCCATGCATGACCTAATTACATAAACAAATCATAACACAATCACATAGATATATTACAACGCCAAAGATGCATAAAGTGAAAGAGATCAACCTTTTTCTTTGTTGGGTCTTTGAAAACTTCCCTCAAATATGGACCAACATGAATGCGAAGTTTCAGTGTATCTACAACGAAATCCTCAGTTCTAGTAGAAATTTGCATCAAGCAAGTCAATCCTTGAAAGGAACGATATTGATTATGTTCCAAATCAACCTAGAGAATAGCCAGAGAAAAGAAAAATGTGTGAAAAACAAAATCCAGAGTCAACAGAAAGAAAAGTACTATTAACAGTAAACTGTCATCTTAAATGGACTTCAATAAATCTTGTTGATTATCACAAAAAAAAAAAAAAAAAGGACTTCAAAATTAAATGACGGCCAACCCCAATGACAAATTTATTCTAAAGAAATCCTTGAAAGAAATTAAGAACATGCCATATATGTAATTCTATCACACAATAATCAACAGCATGATATCCAAGAACCGAAAGAGAAGTTTAAGAAATAATGAAAACAATGAAGTCATAACTCACAAGTAAACCCTCTAGCAATATAAGAAACGCAATATTAGCTATGCCCTTGTGCCCATGAAATGCCCAAAATACCAACAAAAGGCCACAAAATAAAGAAACAATTAAGGAAAAAGTGGTGTGTACAAATAAAATAAGAAATGTCAGGCTCAGTGAGTATGGGAACATCATCTGAACTCTGAAGTACACAATAACAGATAATACAAGGTTTGTAGATACTTGTGCTTTTGCCAATCAATATGAATGAACACCTTTACATGTAAGTCAAACTTAACTTGGCCAAAGTACACTAGTCAACAAAATGCAACGTGCTGCTCTGTCATCCATGCTGCATACATCAAATGCACAAGCAGCTGGTGTGCATTCTGTATTTATATGATAATCAGAACTAGCTTAATTTTATTGTTCATGCCCATTACTACTTCATTTTATAGTTAAACTCGCGACACAGCGCTCCAGTGCACATGTAAGATGCAACCACGATCAAATCTTCAACAAGTTTAGTTGTTCCTATAGAGAACTAGTTTTGAAGAAAGTGGAAGTAGATAGCTGTTGCCTGTTGGTGGCATTTAAAAGTACATCTGTAGTCCTGTACCAAACTAATTGATTCTCTTCCGCATTGCAGCCTCATTAATTTTTCAACATAATGCCATCTTACGATATAAGAATAAATATAGAGTTCAACTTTATACAACATTCTTTAGATAAGATAAGTGTATAGAATATCAATAATTCAATGGATGTAATTATATCGGAAGTAGGACTTGCTCAGAAGTCAGATCTATATAGTTATATGTAGATTCTAAATTATATAGTAGTAAAATATGTTAGCAACAGCATCTAAAGATTCCAGAGGAGAGATAGTTAACTCACTACCAAAACAAAGAAGTTTGGTTTATCCCATAAGGTTAAGCAGGATGGAATTGGTTGGGGTTTGGGGAACCAGAATGTGTACTGGGAAGATGTTTTTCAGGTAAAACAGATTAGTTGCCTCACATACAGAACCAGAAACCGCTGAAAGATTCCAAATTTGGGAAAGAAGAATGGATGAGATAACTAATATTTTTACCATCAGCATGCCAGTACAGGAAGGGAAGGAAGCTACATGCAATCTGCATGAGCATATTACAGATTGCATCATTGGACTGTACTTTGAAAGTCTAGAAAATTGGCACGGCGGTTCCTTCCATTTTTATCAACAAGCAGAACCAAGGGGTTGCTTAAGATGGGATGTATTCTTGTTCAAAATTCTCAATGATAGACCAATTTCTTAAGATCAAAGTTGATAGAATAGGGGAGATTCTCTTTGCCTATTCAGGTGTCAGAAGTGCCAATCTGATGGGTAAAAATCAATAATCAAGGGGTAAAGACAGCCATAGCAAGATGGCACATGTGCCAGGTTTACAACCTCGGGTGCATAGATGAAGATGAGGAATCATGGGTTATAATTCAAATCTGCTGCCAGATACCAAAACTGATCCAATTTAGTCTTTTAGAAGGTGTTCTCATAACTCAACCGATGGACCTTGGTAGTCAACAAAGGTGTTCTCATAACTCGACCGATGGACCTTGCTTAAGGTGAGTAGGAGTTAAAGATTGGAAAATTAAAAATATTAGGAAATGGTCTTTTAGAAGGTGTTCTCATAACTCAACCGATGGACCTTGGTAGTCAACAAAGGGGGACAAAATATCAATTTGATTTTGGTGGATACGCCCTGAAAAAAGCAATTCACTGGAATTACTATCAAAGATCATCTAAAACAATGCTCCTTGTGGGCAATGGTAATGCCGTGAGGATTAAGCAGCTCTTTTGGATCAAACTTGAAGAAACTTGAAGCCCGAGAAGCAAATCTCTCGATAGGATTGAGCAAGGCAAGTCTATTTCTGAAGAATCAGGAATGATCCTTCAAATATTGTAGGGGTAACTAGGCCAGTCCATAAGGATTACAAGGGGAGTCACAGGAATCCACTATTGATGCAGCCAAATGGAAGATCATTACTTTAAAAATTCCAAAAGAAGTGAACAGGCGTTGATCCAAAGGATGAAATGTTCTATTTCAAGTCCTGAACCTTCCAGTGATGATTTAGAATACAAGAAAGCCCCAAAGAAAAGTTGGCCATATGGGATCAATGGAGAATACAGCTCAATATGCAAGTCTGACTCATACAGCCAAGACAGTGGTGCTCTCCTCGAGAGGGAGGGGGCAAGAGTGGATATCTGATGCCTTCAGTTTTGATGGGGCTGACTTTTCTTTGATCCAACAGCTACAACGGAGAATGGTACAACGCACAGAACCGGAATAACACCTTTTGAACAGTATTATGACATCGTGCAGCAATTATATCTTCAAATTACACTGCCAAGCATCCTAAAAAACCTTTATATTGAATGCCTACATAAAGTTACCAAAATAAAACCAAATAATAATAATTAAGAAAATAAGGTAATAGGAAGAAACAAGCCCTGCATTTATAACTCAAAATCTAATCAAACATGGATAAACCTTATCATAATCAAAATCAAGCCTTTTTATACAAAAAATAGTAAAAGCCCTTTTAGAGCATTTGAAGTGCTTATTAAGTCAAACCAAAATAAGTATAGGTAGTTTAGACTTTAGAGCTTCAAGTGCTTTGTTTAAGATGGCATGATTTGAATCATTTTTTTCTTCATTCCCAAAAAAAAAAAAAAAAAAAAAAAAAGAAAAAAAAAGAGTTTTTCTTTCCCTTAAAGAACCAAGAAACAACTAAGAGAAGAGAATGGAGGAAAATGAAGAACTGGGAAAAAAGGGATTTCAAACACTATAAAAGGAAGGTTTTTAGTGCTCTCATTTTTTGGGTTGCTCTGAATTAGCTAGGAGGAAATCCTTCTTTTGCAAATTTTTAAAATTCTGGTACGTGGTGATGTTTTCTTTTTGTATGCATCCGTAACCAGGCCTTTGGACTTTTTTGTGAACAATATGATTACCTTCCATAAAAAAACAATAAATAAATAAATAAAAACAGGCGCGTGCGCACTATTATACAGTTCCAATGCTTGCAAGACAGAATTGCTCCATGGGAAGTATTAACACACAGCTTTTTTACAAAACTAGCATCAATTGCTGAGAACAACAAACTTTATATATTTATCCAAACTCTTTAATTACTCTCTTTACTAAATATCTAGGTCTCTCATTGAAAAAAAAAAAAACAAAAAACAAAAATGAAGTACACATGTTCAAAAAGATTTGACTAAAGCATTTGCATTGGTTGCCTACCTGGCATAAACCTCATCGTTTCTCCGGGCTTGGGACCAATGATGTAAGAGATAAACTCCTGCAGATGAGTTGGCCTTAGAGAAGTCAGAATGGCAGGATATGACTAATGTAGCCAGCCAAAAGTTGTTGGGCTAAAGACTTTATTTAGGTAACAAGAGGAAGAATAATAGACTTAGTAGATTTAAGACCTGGAAGCCAAGGAAAAAATCGATGATTTTTAACAAATTGAAAAATTTTACCATGATGTGAGGGCATTCATGGTCCTGACAAAATACCTCCAACAAAGTTAATTCACCATTTAATAAGTTCAAAGGGATGGAGATTGAAGAAAGCTTTGATGTTGCGAAGATTAAGGAGACATGGAGCTACGACCTTGAGTGATAGGACTGGGTGGCATTGCCAACTCAACATATGTCAAAGGCCAAGATACCTAACCTAATAATAAGCGGGTAAGTGACAATTATTTTCTTAATCTATGAGCATTGTAACTACGTTATCTTTCATCCAAATATCTTCATTAAAATTTGATTAGATAGATTAAAAACATTTTTGTTGTGAGTCAATTCCTCTTGCTATTTTCTAACTAGCAACTTCTTTGAAGATTTTTGAAGTTACTTTACCACAATCACAAAGATACATAAAGTGATATACCAAACAACTAAAGACCTAGAAATTTCTGAGAAGAATTTCACAGTAAATTTTAAAGTCTGAGGTGGTGGTTTTTTTTTTTTTTTTTGACAAGCAAGACATATTACTAATAAAATAAAATAGAGGACAAGATGTCCAAAAACTTATTCAAAAGCACCGTAAGCTCCAAAAACTTGCTAATGGCAGCAAGGCTAGAAAGAGGCACTCTGCCTCAACCAATGCGAGGCACATTTATCATAAGAAACTTTTGGGATAATAATTAAGTTAACAAAGCATTCATCCAACTAGTTGCGGCCAGCCATGCGAATCCTAATTTGCCATTCCACTCTATTTAGCGCCGCAACTTTTGTTGGGTCATACACCAACATGACTTCTCCCACTACCTCATCTTTTGTTCTTTGCAGTCTTTAATCATCCTTAACACCTCTACCCTATCCTCAACCATGTGACTCCTCACCGGTACTCTATATTGCATATGAACAACCCATCATAACCAATCAGCATTCATCTTGTCCACAATCGGCACTACTACAACTCCCCGCAAATGCATCAACTCCTAACATTGGCACCCTTTGTAATTTCTTCCAATAAATGTAAACATCCCTAATTTTGTCAAAACTTTGGTTTTCACAATAAATTCCTATAAGCATATACTTTGTAAACAATCGTGTATTAGTGTTTTCAAAGTGTCAATATCATACAACGTGGAATTATTTTTAATCGTTCCAAATTTAATGTTTGTATATCCTTTTGTGTTTTAGATTTCAAATTTGGGAATAAGTAGGAAAAAGGCATAGTACATAGACAAACGAGCTTGCAAGATACCTAATTCACTACACCTTCCTTAGTTTTTCACAATAGAACTTGTAGTGTTCTGTTTTAATTTTCTATTGTAGTTGGAGAACCACAACCGCAACTATCAACTTCAAGGCACAAACAAATATTATTTCTATTTAGAGAAATATAACAACCTATAAATAATTTAAATGGCATTCATACAATACCTAACTTGGGTGCTGAGTTCTTTTTGTTTTTGTTTTTCTTGTTTGGTCAAGAAGGATTCCTCATCCTTCATTGTATTATCCCTTCCATTTTTAATTAAATCGTCCTTCTTATTATTTTAAAAAAAAAAACAAAAAAGAAGAAGAAGAAGAAGTTAGTTTGGGTTCTTGGTAATATGCGCATTTCATTCATGAAATTTTGGATCTTTCGTTCCATTTAGGAGTGGAAGTGAGATGGGTTCGTAGGTCAGCCAATGACGATCCCAATTCTCTTCCTAAGAGCAGCTAGCACTTTACAATATTCTAGAAGACACTATTACTCATCTTGAGTCAATACATGAGGCCAAGTTCCTGTAACCTGTTCTCTTCTATATTTTTCTTTTTCTTCTTCTTGTTTGTCCGGAAAGGATTCCTTATCCATTGTTTTATTCTCTCTTCCCTTCTAATAAGGTTGCATTTAATGCTTCGTTAAATTCTTCATCATAAAACCAACTGGGATTAGCCCAGTTGGCAAGGGCCAATGACTCTCATCTAAGAGGCCATGGGTTCGACTCTCGCCTTTAACGAGTTTGTGGTGGTTTGTTTAAGTGGTGGACTTGGATCCCCATACGCCCCACAAATCCCACATTGCGGTGTCCCCTTCCCTATTAGTCGACTAACAACTAACACTGATGTATACCATGCATGGTTTTAAGTATCGGGTAACGGGTCCGTAACGGGTAACGATAAAGGGTAACGGGTATCGGGTGTATCGGGTGATACATAACGGGTAACGGGCACCGTGGCCGTGAATTTTTTTTTTTTCCACACCAACCCCCAAATGCTTCGATATGCTTGTATTAATCTCTTAGTACTATATATTAATGTTTTTAAAGAGTTTTTATTTTTTAATTTCTATGATTTATATAATAAATTAAGAAAATTCCATTTGTCCTTCCTTTTTGTCCTCCCTAGTGCATCTGACTAATTTGGAACAACTATTTCGAGAAACCAACCGTTGGATTTGAGTTCCACTTATACTTATCATAAATGCAAAAAATCACATTGATCCAACGGTCGATTTTTACAATTTAAAAAAAAAAATAGTAAATAATAATGAAAAAATTGTGAAAACTGTCAATCTATTTTTTTTAAAAAAGCGACCGTTGGATCTATGTGATTTTTTGTATTCATGATACATATAAGTGGATCATCAAATCCAACGGTCAGTTTTTCAAAATAAGTGTTCAAGTTCATCACATACACGAGGGAGGACGAAAATGAAAAAGGAATAGAATTGTCAAATAAATTCTTATTTATAAAAAATTAAATAAAATTAATAAATATTTTTAAAAATTATTAAAAATTAATAAACATTTTTTAAAAGTTATTTCTTTATATTTTATTTAAAAGTTATAAAAAAAATATGTTTTTATTAAAACAATTAAACAAATAAATATTAATATTAATATTTTATCAAATAACGTTTGGACTTGTTGACCATTAAAATTAAAAACAAAGAGCCTTTACTCTTTAGACCCTTCCCACTTCACACGAATGCATACTATATATATATATATATAGTGTATAACACACACAGTAGGCCAAGTCGGCACTCAACAACACCAGCATCGGACAGCGATAGGAAGCCCGGCATGGCTAGATCTGGTCGACGGGAGTCTCGCCGGCGGTGATTTTCTGGCGGGACAGCGGCAGCAAGTCGGCGACGCAGTCACGCAGGTCACACATGTTTTCCCTACCTTCTCTCTTCTTCCCCCTTCTTCTCACATGATTTCTTCTTCAAATCTTCTCCAAACCAACTAAAAATTGTATACTTTAGCTTTTTTTTTTTGAAAAAAAGCAGATTATTTTGTCCTGGATTCTTGATTTTCTGAGAAATTTGACTTTGGGATGAATCAGTTGTGTATCGGAAAGGCGTAAAGGGGCGATACACCCCGATACGTATCGTATCGGGGGCGATACGATGTGATATACGTTACACATACAGTATAGGTGAGTATCGCGTATAGGTGCACTGGGATACCGATACGTATCGGGCGATTTTTAATACCCTGATACCATGTGGCCAAAAAAAAAAGTCATCATAAATATGATAAGTTTTCTCACGCATAGTAACATTTTTCTTCATTAATATCATAATATTTTTCTTACGTGGATGGAAACACTTGAGGCACATGGTCTACAATCACATAGGCATTAAGAGCAAAATAAGGCGTATGCCTTAGACAAGGAAAACACATCAAAACTTGAAAGATTAAATGGATAACAGCTGGGATGAATCAGAGTTGTGGACACAACCACCACTTTGCTCAACAATGATCAGTTGTCAATATAAATCCCACCAATTATCTACATATTCTTTTTTATCAAGAAAGAAGAAGAATAGTGAGGGGTTATGTAGGCATCATAGCGAGCCAAAAACTGATTGAGGCAGAGCAATGGCTTTCTGAGATGCCGTTTCTATATCAGGTCCTCCACCCATCATGTTGTCACTCTTCCGAGATCTGTGGTAAGGATCAGATCTTGGTAGTTTGTGTCTCAAGAGGACCTTTGGGTTTACAAGTTCACAAGTTGACGTAAGAAGGGATAATGTGACTGCATGACATATAGTCCAGAGTCCAGATTTCATAGAGGTTGAGCCTCTATTTAATCGCCTGAATTATCCCAGTTTTTATTGTGCCTTTAATTAAGCATTTTTCTATGTTCATTCTACATCTTTTTTCTTTCATAACTAAATCTCACTATCTTACAAATCCAACCACGGAGGCAGGTGCCTCAACGAAAGATATTTCAGTATTCCTTTCTAAATTCTTTTGGAAATCATGACACTTCCAATGTGAGCACTCGGACAGAATAAGCTGCTGAACTAAAGTAATTAAATGATGGGTCTTTATCTTTCCATTTAGTCAACTGTGAACCCTGCTTCACCAATTCTACTTGACGATATAATTAAATAGTAGTTAACCATATTTCCCTTTTGAGCCTATATAGTTGAGACGCTAGAAGTAACTGGCCATACTTTACTATAGCTTAGAGAATACTGGGTTTATCACTCCTTCATTTACCAAAGCATTAGTATATAACTATTATTTTGTATCTATGTTTCTTCATATAATTGATAGTTTATAAACCCAAGACCAATTCAAACTACTTAATTTAAGTGCACAATTTAAACATAAAGATAAAATTGACAAGGTAAATTCTGACAACATTTCTTTTATTAGAAGTGGAAATATTATTAAACTGAAATATTGTAAGGTATGTAAATTCTGACAAAACGGTGCATCAATGTTCCAATGAAATAAATAACATCACCAGAGTCAAAATTTACCGCAAATTCATCCACATCGCGCAACTTAGCAGCTAACCCCTTTAAATCTTTGACTTCTTCCACAAGCATGAAAGGGGTAGACTCTATCGAGGGTGGTTTTACAGGCTCAATGTCCCCAGTATTTCTATCAACAAAATCCAGCACGGATAACTTATCCTACATGCATGAAGATAACATGTAAATTAAACCAAACCATTCAATCAAGCACGAGATTTAATAGTACGATGCCAAACCATTTCAAACAAGTAAATGAAGTTGAATCAACCAGTACATATAACCAAAAAAGAATAGGCCTTCAAACATGTAACATCCAACTATTCACTCATGCCATATTGATTAATTATATCCATCACCAAATGAAATGAATCCACATAGTATCCCAGTATGTACCCGATGTAAAGTTAGCATAGTGATGCAATGCAAAATGCATTGTCTATGGCTAAACAAGAAGAAAGAATATAAATCATTATCAAAAGAATATAAATCATTATCACAAAAGCTCTAAGAAAAAATAATTTTTGGTTTCGAGAATTATCATTGCATTAAGCATCATTAAATCTGATAAGTTAAGGGAACTACTTTAGCTTTCCAACCCAAAAAGTAGTCTCAGAGATCCATTGCTTAGAAATGGCCTGTCCAAACATAAGGCCTACCTTTCTTGGACTTAAAACAACTCCCTAATTCAAGGTGTCACCATGACACTCAAGTTGGAAAATATTATGGTCATGACATTGGCAAAGGATGCAAATAAACAGGATTGGGCATAGACACCCAGCCAGCTTTTCATGGGAGGCAGCAAACATCCCTATGAACCAAGTACCCTGGTTTCTACTGCCACTGACGCAAAGAAATCGATGAGAAAAGATAAAAATTGTGCAGGCTGACTATAAGCAGCTTGACTGAAATGAACTAAATGGAAAATCATCACGGACTGGCCAGACTGGCGGTAAAGAAACATGTTACTCATCAAAGTACTTTTTATTTAAAAGTCATCCTCATTGCTCTCTCAAACCTCCTGCACAATTTCCTTTTAATAAATTTGCAGAACAACATTCTTAAAATTCTATAGATAATATATAATATTTATAAAATTCCATGAAAGGTCACTAGTGTAACTAAGTTGGCAATTTTCAATGGATAAGTGACAGGCCTAAAAAAGTTATAATCAAATATAAACGCACACATGAAAACTTAAAGGTAACACTAAAACAGGACAAGTCAACAAGAAGTCAAATCAAATGGTTTGATAATCTGAAACGAATACCAATTGCTACACCAATAATGAGTCATCCCAAGGGAAAGGGAAAGGGAAAGACCGAAACAGGCATGGATCTATATAGTGAAAGATAACCCTTTTTCTCATAAGAACATAGTGATATATAACCCTGTATTGATCAGCATGGCCATAAAAACAGTATTTGTCAAGTTAACCTCAAATACAGGATCAAGTTTAGTTATCTGTATTGAAAGATAAAACATATGAGGCCAGGCCTAGTGCCTCTTTGCATATACACAAGAATGCGTAACTTTCATAAGAATGCACAAATAAGTGCCATGGTTCTAGAAACAGCCCGTGTCAATGTGCAACAGTGCAAGTATTGCTGCATAACAGAACAATAACTGTCCCATTGCAACTAACAGCACCACCGCTCATGAATAGTATAAATTGCGTAAAATGGCCAGCGGGCACATATCTAAATGGCTCAGTTTATCGTATAGAGCTTTTCTATCCTTACCCCATCTATGTATTATTTAAAATAATAAAATAAATAAATAAAACCCTTCTCTCTGATTGATAGGTTTTGATGAATACTGTTATCTCATTTTACCCAAGTCTCTAATCACTAATTTTAATATGGATCTTTTTCTCCTAGTCCCAAATATTTATCTAAAAAATCCTTCTTGATTAATAGGTTCTGATGGATTTGATGGATAAACATGTGTGTGCGTGTGTGTGTGTGTGTTGTGTGTGTGTAACTGCAAGATACTAAATACAAAAGCTAGGGAGACTAGGGTACAAAATCTATAATCTACAAAATCACAAGAATCAGTAAAACAAGAAAAAGCGCACCAATCATCATATTCATCAACACCGGGAAAGGAAGAAACTAACCAGGGGATGTATGAACCTCCCATCATCCTCACTCTTCTGCAACCAAACATGCTGGAATGGCTGGTTCGAATTATTAACCAATATATTAAACTCATCTTGCGGCCTCGGAATCGTCGGTATATGAAATGGCACCCGCGGCTTCGACCCCATCGTCGCCTTCTTATCCCTAGAAGCCACCTTCACCGCCGACGGAGGACTCGAATCTCGCCCATCATCTTTCTCCACCGCCGAAGCATAACTCGCCCCTTTCTTCTTCTTCCCATACACCAACTGAAACCCATTCTCCGAGTCCGCCACCGAGTTACTCGCCGAGTGACTCACCCTCTGGAATTCATCGGCCGACACATCGAATCGCTCGAAAACCTCGTCATTGACGTTAACCAGCCAATCGTAGGCATCATCAAGATCCTCAGGGAATACCATTGGTTTGCCCCAAATATGCGGCGACGAGCCAATGGATTCGAGCATCGACTGCGATTGTACGGCAATTTCGCGTATGGGGCCTTTGAATTCATCGAAATTGTTAAAGAAATGGAAGTCTTTATCGGAAGGTATTGCTCGAGAAGAACTCGAGAGGTTCGATATTGAAGATGAAAGAGGCCCTGTGGTTAAGGCTTGTAAAGTTTGTGCCTTTTGTTTCAAGGATTGGCCTTGAGAAGAAGGATCTATATCCATTGTTTCAAGGCTTGCGTTGATCAAGAAGATGGTCTAGGGTTTTAGGGTTTGCTATTGAAGGCCTTGAGCTGCTTATACTTCTCTGATTTTACATTTCAGTGTGGAGAGAGAGGAGAGAGGAGAGAGGAGAGAGGCTAGGTCGTTTTAATGGAGTGTGCGTTTCCTATCACGTGGCAGGCGTGTTACTGCACGTGTCAATGTAAAACACGTGATGTGAGGAAATGTAATTCGGGAAACATCCCAACAAAGTTTTTGCTGCATGTCTTTTTTTTCTTTTTCTTTTTCTTTTTTCTATACAAGTATTCGGCCTCTGCACTAGATTAAATTCTGCACTCTGTATAGGACTTTCGAAAAAAGGCTTGTATCTTGCGGTCCATGATCCTCGATATTAGTAGTTAGTAAGAGTTGAATCCAGAATCAAAAGACTTTGTACACTCTTGGTACTGATTGCTCAACTACTTAACTACCGACCCTTTGATTTTTTTTACTACATGTCATGGACGAAAGAGGTATGCTATTTTTACCTCTTATTTTTATTAAGTTTGAATCCGAATTTGCTCATATTGTATAGAAATATTGGTATTTTCAATAATATGTAATCTAAGGGCTGTAATCAAAATGTATAAATAAATTTATGTATATCTGTATTTATGATATCACAATATATTTTAATTACAGTTTTTGAATTATCATATAAACTGATTACATCTATCTTTTAGTCTAATTTTTAATGTGATATGTAATAATAATATTATAATAAAGTAAAATATACAAAATCCTAAAATATGGATTGAATTTTAAATTTTACTCTCTTAAACTATGAAATCCTAATGAATAACCTCCTAAATTCCCCTCAAATTTCACAAATTAAAAAGGATATATAAAGTGTTACAGATTCATAGTTAGAGGAATTGTTTGTTCGGTATTCATAATTAAACATTAAAAAATTCTCATTTCAAATTTTCACTTTACATGCCATGTCAAAATTATATTAGGTGTCACATCAGTTACCATATATTTTTTATTTATGTAATTTTGTCTTTATTATTATTATTATTTAGATAAGCAATATTGTCGTGTCATTCATTTTGAGAATATGACAAACCTCCATAAATATATATATAATTATAATTATGTAAGGATGAACCTATCTTCTCGTTAGCTCACCTCTTTCGAGAGCCATAGGATAAGTATTTTGAAAAAATCAACCATTAGGTTAAATAATCTTCTTAGACATGACATGTCTATCAAAAATTATAGTGTTCTGGCAATCGATTTTCAAAATAAAGCCCATGAAACATTATGATAGTATTTACCATTAAATATTGTAGTAATTATTTAATAGCATGTAATTTGAAAATCAAAAGTTGCATTACTGTGATTTTTGGCAGAAGTGACAAAAATAAGTATATTATTTAATCCAACTGTCACCTTTTCAAAATATCTATTCCAATGAAAGTGGACTGACAAAAAAATACATAAGAACATCTTTATAGGATTGAAATTAACGAATGATGGTAGTATTGTTGTGGTTGTGGGACTATTATCCGTGTTTAGCCTCAGAGTTAATTCCTTTTTAAGAGAGTTATTATAGGGAGGGGTTATTTACAGCCCACCATTTTACTAAAGGTAACCCATTTAAAAATTTTATTGGGTCTATTTTACTATTTTCAAACTACAGCCCACTTGTTTTTAGGCAATCCATTACTATGCAAAACAAAAGATTTAAAATGCCATTAATGCCCCAAGTCTAAATACAACCCATTACCCCCAACACTAAACCTAAAACATGGAGTTTGTTGCCAAGCACGACTGATGTATTTCCTCATCTCCAGGTTCGTCCTTGTACTGTTGGTTTCCAATAGGGTGCTGTTTTTTATTCCCACAAGGGTCCTGCACCCAACCATACACAAAATCAAGCTTAGCTTTCATTTTAGGTTTATTTGTATATTATTGGTAAACATCATATTTATAATAAACATACTTCAAAACATGAAAAGTAGTGTTTTATAATTATTATGGTATAATGGTGGTACGAAAAAACCATTATTTCGATTGGAAGATTGAAAAAAAAATATATGTGTTCGTGTTCGCATTCGAACTGCTAATGTCGAATATGAAACACCATATTACACTTCAAAAAATCGAGCGTAGTTTGTAGTCTTCCTAAAGCTAATGCCGAATATGTAAATTGCCAAATAGTAAACCTTAATATTCGTCATTATCTTACCGAATACTTAAGATTCATATTCGGCATTAACTGACTGAATATAAAAGCATCATACTCGGCATTAGCAGTCCAAATGCGAACACGAACTCATATTTTTTTTTT
>JAESVK010000568.1:57978-110519 GCA_017140935.1 Hamamelis virginiana | reverse complement strand
GCAAAGTGAAATAGAGGAAAGGAAAAGAAAAGTAAAGGAAATTAATGTAACTTACTTTTTCTCAAAAGTGTATCGTTTACAAGGAGTTTGGATTTGCTGTTGATTTGACAAATGATCAACACCTGTTGATCATAGTTGGATGACGGACACGTGTGTAAAAAATAAGATCTAATGGTTCACATAAAAAAAGGACCATGGATCTGATAGGAGATCAAAAAAACACCATATTTTTGCATATCTCATGTTAGTTATTGGATTTCCTTTCTTGCACATATGTCGGCCATCCGATGATGATCAACGGGTGTTGATTACCTGTTAGATCAACAACAAATTCAAACTCGTTTACAAGAAAGTTGTAGGAAATTAAAAACCTTAAGGGCCTGTTTACATCGTGAAAATTTTCACAATTTTCATTTTCATTTTCAATAAAAACAGAAAACTGCCTAACAAACGCGTTTACTTGTAAAAAATGAAAACTATTTTCAAGAAAATGAATTCAGTTTTTAAGAAAATGTGAAAACATCAAAAAGACATTTTTTGTATTTTCACAAAAATTGAAAACAATGATTATATCGTGGCAATGCTTATAAACATGGAAAAAAATATGTAGATCAACTGTAAAACCAAAAAAATAAAAATAATAAAACATATAGAAATAATATATAGTTTTAGTAAACACATTTACACTATTTTTAAAATTTGAAAACAGTTTTCATTTTTGCAAAGTAAACGCATTCTCTAAATTTTGAAAATTGAAAATGAAAATTATTTTTTAAAATTTTTTATAAAAAATAAAAATTATGAAAATTTTCATGAAGTAAACAGGCCCTAAATTTTATTGCGATATTTTTTTCCATTAAAAATGAAAGATGCATTTTTATAAAAAGTATTTTCCGATTTAAAAAGGTTGGTGGTGGAGTACATAACTTTTTTCTCCTAACCAAACATTAAAAAAATATAATAATAATAATTTTATTTTCCTTTTCTTTTTCTTCTTCCGTCAATCAAACGGAGCCTTAACGAGCGAGTCGGCGGAAGTAGATGCCTAGATGGGAGGCTACGTATGTTGTAAAACACTAAAACTGCGTGACGGAGGTAAAATAAAAAATAAAAAGACGAAAAAAACTGCCAAACGGGCAGTTAGTGAAATTGAGCATCCTTGACTCCGTTTGACCCTGTGGGTCACTACTAGTACCACCACAAAGACCATCCTGTTTGGCTTTTGCAGGGATATATTGCTTCTTGTGCAATTAACTTCCCATTCTTTGCTCATATCGTCTTCTAGTTTCCATCTTTCCTCTGCAATGAGGTACGCACATGTTCTTCGTCTTCTTCCTCTTCACTTTTCTCCCCCCCAAAATTATTATTTTCTGTAGTTTCATTGTATTTTAGACCTCTGCCTCCGATCAGATGATGTTTTTCAGCTCGTTTGAGTTTGTATTATTATTATTATTATTTTTAAATGGTATTTGCTGTTTGTTTGTATCCGTTGAGAATGAGGTTGTTTTAGGGTTTCAGTGAATGATTTCATTTCTGCAGTTCTGCTTTGTCTCGGTGATCGTGCTGATGTCTTAAAAAGACATTGCTGATTTGCTGCCTTGTTTGTTAAAATGCTATTAAAGCAAGATGAACTGATCGATTTCTATGGGACTTCCAAACACGCCCTAAATGATTCACATATACTTTTGTAGTTTACAAATTCTGCGAAAACTTAAACCAACCTTAGTACATCACCTCTCCTATTGAATCTTTACCCTGTTTTATTGAATATATTATATATGGAGTATATTTGTGTGTCTATATATATATATATATTTGTATGTGTATTACCAAGTCTGGTACGGATTTAGTTTTAGTTGGAAAAGAAATACTCGCGTTTCATCTCTCTAGTTCCAGAAGAAGATGTTTATTCTACTGTTTTCTTCATCTGTTTGCTCTTTTTTTTTTTTAACGAAACTCTGTTTGAAGGATGAAAGTGTGGGAAAAGATTATTGGTTTATTTATGTACTAATTGATATAATTAGTCATGATACATATTTTGGATTAGAATTATGATGAAACAACTATTTTCCTCTGTATTCAGTCGCCATCCGGAAGTTCTCTGGGCTCAGCGATCTGATAAGGTTTATCTGACCATTGCTTTGCCCGATGCGAAAGATATTATGGTGAAATGTGAGCCCCAGGGGTTATTTAGTTTCTCCGCCATTGGGGTGCAAGGAGAATCTTTTGACTTCAGTCTGGAACTTTATGGAACAATAGTACCAGAGGTGAGCTTTTCACTTTTCTTTCCTAGAATTCCTTTTATTTATCTCAAGTGTTTTATCATTAATTTCTGTTAATGATTCATTAGTGATTTAGTGTTTAAGATGTCACCCAGTCTAGGAGGTAAAGCGTCATCGGCATGGTACCAAAGTAACCATTACCTAGCCAGAAAATTATTGATAAATTTGTTTTCGCATTTAGGTGAGTAACTATAGTTTGAAAGGAGTCAAACTTCATGAAATGATTTAAATTTTGTTCATACAACATAGATGAAACTATAGTGGAAGAAGTTTTAAATTTATTTTTCAGTATCAAATTTGGTCTTTGTTGAAATCAAATCAATAAATTTGTTAATCAAAATGATGAAAAAAGTTTTAGGTTCTTGGAATCAAATTTGATTTTGGATGAGATTGAAATGAAATGCCAATATTACAATCTAGAACATTTGGAAATTTTGTTGGAGAGTTCAGAATATTGAATGGCGTAAAAGTTGGAACATACAAAATCCAAAATCTTGATATGGATGCAAATATGAAAATGCAATGGGAAGAATACTTGTTTGAAGCTAAAGATTGTCATGGAAACATAACCACGTAGTTAAGATTCTTCATGTATTATCTGTACTGGTGGGTGTGTGCGTGTCTGTGTCTGCATATTTAGAAAATCAAGTTGCTTTCCTGTTAGGATTTATCTATACTATTAGTCTATTAATAAAGGGGCTGGCTCGATTGGTCTTATTATATACCAAAATAACTCCTATTTTTACATTATAACTAGAAAATTAAAGGTGGGTAATAGTAATATTGTATTAGTTTGAATAGAAAAGGAGTAAAAACTATTGCACCCGCACTTACTACCCTTTCATGCGTCTATCCTTAGTCATCGCTCCCACATGTGTAAGGAGTGCATGCTACCTTCTAGCTAAGTAAGCATTCCACTCCCTCCCCAAAATTTATGTAATTTACTTAGCTATAATGCAGAATATTTATGTTTTTGCATACCCTATAGAGCGCGCACGCACGCGCACACACACTATATATTCTGATAACTATTTCATAAGTAATCTTCTCAACTGTTTGAACTAGTATTCCACTTGCAGTTATTACAACTTGTTGTATATTCATATCTAGGCCTTCCACATTTTGAGCTCCATTTCTTTTGCTGCAGGGTTGTAAAACTAATGTTGGTTTAAGGAATATACTGTGTTCAGTCCAGAAAGAGCAGAAGGGTTGGTGGAAAAGACTATTAAAATCAGAAGAAAAGCCTGCTCCTTACCTTAAGGTTGATTGGAACAAATGGTGTGATGAGGATGAGGAAGAGTCAACCGGTTGTAAGTTCATGTTGAATCTTCTTGGTGTTTAGTTCTCCTTATATTGTGCTTTCTTCCTGCGGCTGACAAAGTTTAAAAATTGGGAGAACTTACACACATGCATACACATGTTATGTTTAGCTGTATTTAGGCTTTTCTCCCATGCTAATATATCTAGAACATCCTCTTTTGCAATTTTATGTTAAGAGAAGTCCTGTTTTAACTGTCTTTTTTATACTTAAATCCCATTTCAGAATACACTTGATGATGACATTAATGCATTTATTAGTAATTTAGTATTATTGACATCTTATAAGACTTAACATAATTCCCGAATTCTCAAATTTTATTTTTATTTTTATTTTTATTTTTTTCTGGATGAACTTGTGCAAATATGGATCCTATTTTGGCCACAATTTTTTTTTTAAAAGGGCTTATGTTGTGGTTTCAAGCATGGTTTTTTAGCCCCTGTGAGCTTTCTTCTAATTGTGCATTGCATTATTAGGCTGCTTACCAAATTGGAAGGCATTTTATGCTACTTTACCAGTGTGCTTTGCTTGTCATAAGACAATCACTTGTGCCTATCTAACCTCGATGTCTTATTTTATGTCTTGAATTGCATTCTCATGCCACATAAAATTCACATTTTTTAGGATTTTTTGGTACTAAAATGCCCATATCTTTTATAATAAATTAAGGTGCCATTATCTGTTTTTTATTTTATTTTATTTTCCTAATTGTGGTTAGTAATAACTCATCCCATCTATGAAAACAAATCCTCCCCTATTTGCTATTCCAATCTATGGAGCTAATCCCATGAATTAGCGTTAAGGGGTAACATAACTCGGTGTAACCATACAAAAACCATAACGGCCTTTATTTGAAATACTGTCTTACCACCTCAACCATGTTCATTTTGACATTCCTATTGTCCTTTTGGTGACTTCAACATAGAAATTTACATTATAAAATATGATCTTCCAAGGATTTCGATGATCTGATTTACCATAATATGCTAGTTGGTGTAAACTTCTTTTAAAAATGCAAGAGATTGTCCTCAAATTAGATGGTCTAATATTGTCTCATAATAGTTATCTTTTATAGAAAAGTGAGATGCATCCAATAATAGGTTCTGCAACTTACAAATGCAATGTACCATGCATAGTATGCTACTTAAATAACCATTGTGAGAAAAAGTATTTATGTATTCCATGACAGATCTCTGTGAAAAATGCTAATTGATCTATCCTCTACTAGCTAAGTGATCTACTGTGAGGTACTTACCTCTAGCAGCTGTCCATACAGAAAAGGCTATTTTTTATTGGTGTACAAAAACCCCACACCCTTTAAGTGGGAAATGACACCTTAACTCTATCCCTATTACCACTTCTAAGGACAGAAAAGGGCTTTGCCAAGAAGGCTCCGTTACTAGCCCTCCAAACCAAAGCATCCTCACCCTCTCTAAACATGGTGATGGAATGAAGTTTGTCCCAGAAAAGAGCCACAATTTCCACTACCCAATCATTGTGATTACCATTATTTATTACTTGTTTCATAATTACTAGAAGTTTGGTCATTTTGTGGTGCTATCCATATGATTATGTTCCTTCGTCATTGATCATAGTTCTTATTCTTAATGGGATAGTGTAGTTAAAATTTCTTGAATATTTCCTCACAATCCTGTACTGGATCTTGATCCATAGTTCTGCCATATTAAATTATATGATCTAGTTCTTAAATTCTTTACTGCATCACAGTACTCGTATGCTAGGGCTCCTATAGCAAGCTGTTCTAGCAGGCCCTCTTCCAAAAGTATATTCAAAATAAGCAGAAACGGACAATAATATGCTGGGATACAGCAATATTGGCGTCATTTAGCATGTCTTGATATCATTATTCCATTTTTCAATGGCTTAAGTTGCAGTGATGTGGTATATTTGTACCACCTAGGCTAAAATAATTCATTATTGTAATAACACGTGAGCTGAAAATTAGAATTTAAATTTTCAGTATGAGTACTTAAGTGGTTCTAATTAAGACTCTGGTCTTTTGCAGCTGAACTGGCCTCTGACGATGATGATGCTGCGGTAATTTAATCTTCTTAAATATCATGAACGTACAGTAAGATGGAAGTGTTCATCACTTAATTACTTAACATGGATTTTTTACTATTGCAGTACACTGGTGAAGATGGTGAGAGTAGTGACGATGAAGGGATGCTTTGTGAGTTTTAAAACTTATTTTTTCTATGGAATTGTCGTATTGAAACAGGTCCACTGGTTGCCTTTCATGCATGTATATAATAATATTTTCACTTTTAGATGCATTTTGTTCCCCCTCGTGTTCTTTAAGATTATTTTGAGTTGTAAAAAGCCTATTTATGCCAATTATGTCTCAAAACATTTTTACCAATACCATCATATGAAAAACAGAGCTTTTCTTTCCAAAAAATGGAAATCGCTTGAAGCTGGTTTCAGACATTTCCAGTTGCACTGAGTCCATTTTCTTTGTGAAGAGAAAAGCATGACTAAATACATAGCTTACCTAACACATATTCTCTGAACAGATTAAAGAAACCGTTTAAGATATGTTAGTAATTAGGTTCTACAATAATTTGCCTGGGTCACTTCTCACAACTCATTTAAATTTACCTTACATGAAACTATGATCCTTTATAGATTCTGATGGTCACTAAGGAGTTTAAGCAGGTTCCCTTGTCTGTTGTTAGGGGTAATTGGGTAGCTATGTGTAAACCGTGAGAGGTTGTTTTTTGTTGGTTGTCTATTTTTTCTTGTCTTGTATGTTTTCTGTTTAGTAGGACATCTTGTCCTCTTCTTCTTTTCTTTTTCTTTTTTTTTTAAAATAAAATTCCTGTTGCCTATTAGAAAAAAAAAAGGATTCTGATGGTCATTACATTCTATGTGTATTACAGATCTTCCCGACTTGGAAAAGGCTAGAGGAAACTAACCAAAGACCCAAGACTAAAAAGGTAACGAGATGGAGATGGAGTCTGTATGGAGCAAGTTAACTTTTATTAGAAGGGTATGGTAGCAAAATTTAGAATGATATTAATGCAGATTATGTACTGTACATATTGGATCTAACTCCATGTTCTGGATCATAATGGCCTAGCCTTGATTTTTAGAGGTTAAGCTCGATCACTAACTTGTGTGCTTGAATTTACCTAAAACTATTCTTGGGTTCTTTGGCCCCGACTTGTATTTTCTGATGTTGTGAGTTTTAATCTATCTGGCAGTTAGAGAGATACATCACAGCTGTATATTCTATTGTTTGCTAGATGATAGTAATTTGTTGAACCATTTCGGTTATGTTGGGATTTTAGAAAGAATAAGAAAAATGCTGAAAATTGCACTGAAGTAGATTCCTCTTTAAATTCTTGAACCATTTAGGTTCTGTTTATAAGCAATGCACGTTTAGTTGTTCGTTTGAGTGCCAATGTTGAGAACTTTTGCTGGAATGTATGCTGAGTTGCTGACCGGACTTTATGAATCAATTCCTAATGTCAGCCCTTAAAATCCAGCAGTTTTTGAAACTGCTATTAGCCTAGTATGGGCTTCACTGTACACTTGGGTGAGCAGTTTTAAGCTGTCAAGCCACTGGTGTGGTGTGCCTCAGAATGAGGCTGCAATGGCAATTCTGGTGCAAGAAATGTTCTCACCAGACCTATTCTTTCTGCTCTTCACACAACATAACAATTCGCAACCACGATCACGATTCTTTGTCACAGACAGTAGCGGAGCCAGAAATTTAATTTAGGAAAATGGTGACAAAAAAGTGTCTTAGGAGTGTTTAGCTAGAAATACCTTCCACAGTAAGCAATATATATATATATATATGATGTTACTTATAAAGGAACTAAAGGACAATAAAATTTTCAAATCGCACATCGAATATTTTTCAATCTTATAAATATTTCTTCATAAAACATGCACAAAACTTAGCGATTAACAGGCAGCCTTTAGAAATTTGATGACTAATTTAAAAATCACATATAGCAGCTAAGAGATTCTTTTACTTTTCTCTAAATCGAAGGTGGCTCCGCCCATGGTTACAGAAGCCATACCCTTTGATCTTTGCAACTGCCTTTTTACTCCATGTACCGTGTAGACAAATAGGAAAATTAGCAATCCACACTAACCCATTTAAACAAACCCAAGAAAAACAATTTAGAACACAGAAAGAAACTGATGATGTGAAGAATGAAAGAAACGTCGGCAACCCAGTCAGCTAAACTATGTAGATTTATCAGCAACATTATACACAATTTTGACAGGAATAACTGGGATTGAATCCCACCATTCCTTTTGCCGTCGCATCCCTTGGTCTGAATTTAAGTACTTCCCAAGGCTTGATGACATTATGAAGTACTGCAGTATAACACCCATAATGATAAACTTAAACGGAACCACCATTAATAAGATCGCTATTCCACTCATCACCATCATCACTGTATTTGCATGCTACAACCAAGAACCAGGACTTGATGAAATAATGAAACAGAAATTGAGAGAAATAAGTTAAATTGTGTAAGCAAATGTTGGCAAAATGAGTACCTTGGTTGCTCTGGAGACAAATATCGACCTGATTTTCAATATTGCTATGTTTGCCTTCTGCACCATGTCGTGGACAGTTTGCAGTCCATATTGTGCCGATACTATACTCTCCATGGTTGTCTGGTTGGAAGCAGTACTCACTACTATCTCCGGACATTTGTCTTTAATTCGATCTCGTCTTGCCTTGAGCATCTTTGATACCAACCATAACAAGAAAACTGCTATTGCCTTGCCAATCCACTCCCTGCATTCCCAATACATTGTTCACTATGTTCCTCAAAGTGATCATGCATAAAGACTAACGTAAAAAAATTTCAGAATGTAAAGAGGGATGCGATTGCAACTTACTTGTAGATGATTAGTTCAGTAATGGCAATCACAGTGAGGGTGGATGCTGGTTTTTTCCACAAAACGACTTCTTGAAACCAAGGTAACAAACTTTTAAGTGGGCTCAGTAGTTCCTATACAGCCAAATCAAGTAAAACACCCATGAGGTTCTTTGGATAAGCATGTACACAACTAGTATCTCTCTATATTAGCAGGAATATGCCATAGAAGAGGAAAATTTTAAGCCAACCGATTTTTTTTTTCTTCTACCAGGCTCAACACCTACTCGGTTTTTCTGGACCAACCATGGCAGGCCACATTATAGTATGATTGATGATCACGGCAATCACTTACTTGTTAAATACAGGGATGCATTAACAATTCAATTGTTTCTGTTTTTGTAATATGGCAAAGTATCCCTCTATACTGTAACATGACATGCTTACACTCGTTACCCAATAACGTGAAATTAGGGGCACAATTAGGAAGGAGCTTTCCTGCCTAGAGAGCGATGTGAGTTACCACATGCCCTTGTGTCTGGTGGTATATCTCTCCGCTCTTATGAGATGGAGGTCATGGGTTCGAGAGTTGAATCTTGGAAATTGGGGGGGACTGTTGAACCCCATCCGGTCCCCTACCACCCAAAAAAAAGGGATTGTGTAATAATAAGAAGAAAAAAGAACAATGTGAGTGAGCATCTCACCATAACAACGAAAACACTTTCACTGATCCCTTCCTCTTTCAACTTCTCACCTGTAGCTTTGGCAATTTCGATTTCCTTTGTTTCCTCTCTGACTTGATTAATAGTACTTTCCAGCGATGAAAGATTGTCAGCTGGACCACTCACACTTTTAATTTCCTCTCCCACTCCTTTTTTTACTTCAATATTTGAGACAGTTGACTGGGACAAGTTCAAATTCCTTAGAATTGAGGTAGCACTGCATGGATGTCCACTACTAAAATTCTTCAGGCTCTCAGTGAGCTGTTCTAGGACATAATCCCCTTTAGATACTTCATCAAACAAGGCAAAAATCAAGAATTTTGTGGGAACGGGAGGTGATATTCTTTGCATTTCTCTTGCAGCGTGGAGCCTTATGATCGCTAATATAGTCCTTGCATGCATCTCCCAGGCTTGTATTGGAGATTCCACCTTGAATTTTGATAAGAACCTATGCAATAAGATGACCTCCTTTATGAGAGCAAGCCAGTGATCGCGTCTTGTGGAGCTTGTTAACTCTGGAAACTCCAGCACCAAAGGCTCCGGTCTGAAAAATTGGTAAGCAAAATTCACTAATATTTACAACAACAAGAAGAAGATGTATCAACAATCCCTATTCATGACACTGTTTGGGACACATCATTATGTATGCAGGGCAAGAAATCCCGCTTAGTTATTTGACGCTAAAATAGCATAGTCAGGATATCCACCAAGCCATTAACCGTTATATCAGTCATGCCCACTGATATGGGATGTTTTGCCCCCAATTGACATCATGGTGGCATACCGTGGCACTTCAGTGATCCAAACACAACGATCAATGGTTGTGATACATGAGGTAACATGAATTTTAATGTTTGGGATAGTCGATGATTGATGTATCTCACCCAATAGCTAGGGCAAAACAATATGACAAGTGCCCCCTCTATCCTCTCAGTGTATAAGCAAGCTTAGCTATGCATCAAGGGTGCGAATTTTGCCCCAACAACAACAACAACAACAACGTCGAGTAGTAGTGATAATAATAATGATAAAGTTGAATATGAATAAGTATTCTTACAACTCAGGGGACTCATAGATTATTGCCTTGTCAAAAAGCGGAGCACCCCATGGGCCTGTGGCAGATGATTTCACACTGTGCTCGATATCCTTCGAGAGGTCAATTTTAATTGCATCTTCGTATGATATAATTCCCGAAGTCTCAAAGTAGAGGGCATAATTGGTTAGTGTAAGCCTACCTAGAAAAAACAAGTTCATAATTAATAAAGATAATCAAACTGGTAAATTTAATATCTTGCACCGGTAATATAATAGGACTAACCAGGCCAACTTGTTCCTCCAATATGGCGAATTACTCTCTGTGAGCCTGCAGTTCCCTCCACGTGCAATATATATTCATCGTCCGCCAGCTCCACCCCTGTTGGCCTTGCTATTTTTGGCAAATGTTTTATGCATCTATAGAATCAAAAAATTCACAGAAAAATGGGAAAAAAAATACATTGAAGAACCATTTCATTAAGGTCTACAAAAATGCAGGCATATTTTGCACAACTGAGTTAGACTATTGCTCCGTTGCATTTTTTGCCAACCATTGAACAGACTCTACCAGCTAACTTGGGACAAATGGACTAAATGGGCATGACAAACAATCCTAATACCAGCATGGATTCTGGTCTAAACCCAAATTTTTACTCTCTTTGTACCTAAACTAGTCCAATAAACTTTGGTTTTATGAATTTATGGCATCAAAATTCAAAATTTAATTAGGTTCAAACATGCCAAATGGGCAAATATGTCCTCCCCTGTCCAAGCAAAACTGTTTAGTTCCATCATCCTGGTTTTATTCATTAATATGCAACAAGGTTAGCAATTACTTGTCAATTTCCCTCAGAAATAAACCGTAGCCGGGAAAATGGAGTCGATAGCCCGTAGGCGCCGTTAGAGTTTCAAAAGCAAATCTCCCATTGACAACATCTGAAACTAATGGAACCAATGATCCCATCCACACAAATGCATCTTCTCCAATATTTTTTTCTTCATCGACCTATCAACAACACGCTTGCATAAATTAGCGATGCAAACAAAAAAGTATGAATTTAAGAGTCATAAGAGTGATGATCATGAAAGCAATTACAAATTTCATTAATTCCATCATTTATATTTGTTTGAACATGACTGAAGGGAATACACAGTGCTTGAGAAGAGTTCCTTACAAGGAGTGGCATGATGTCTGAATAGAAAAGAGGGATATCATCTTCATCTTGAGGGACTCTTTTAGGCTCTTCTTTCTCCTTTGCCACACACTCCTGCAAACCCCACCAAAAAAAAAAAAAAAATGTGGAGAAAGCAATTTAAAATTTTTCATTTAACCAATTACCCATTCAAATGGCATATTTATTCATTTGAACTAAACTTTTATCTCAAGCCTGTTTGCCACTAGGATCCACGTGGCTACCGCCTAATTCACTTTAGCTTTCTATTCACTTACGGAACACCTGTCTCCAATTTGTCCTCCATTGAAAAATTCTAAATTGTATGGGTATGAAATTGAGAAAAATATATATATATATGGACCACGTAGAAAACCGTCCCAAGGTACAGGTACAAAAGTGCAATTAACCCTTACAAGTATAATGGTTTCATACGGCGACCTTTATTATGTATAGGTCACATCTATTTTGACTAGTTAATTAGAAACAAAATCACTAGACTTGTTTCATGTCTATGATCGATGCTGCATGTGTAGCCAGTAGAAATAGCAGTGTTGTGTGTATATATATATATAGATATAGCATGATAACCATATTAGAAAAACATACACATTTAATTTACTTTTGTCAAGAGAAGGCATTAATGCACTCACCATATGTGACTCTTCATCAGCTGAACCAGGCCTCTCCCATGCAAGCATCATGTCAAATGTGAACCCGCTAAATGATCCATCGCTAATCATTTCTACTATTTTAGGACACATTTCCTGAAGAGCCTTTGAGCTGCAAAATTCCACTAATTTCCTCGAATAATCACTTGTTTCAGGCTTCCATCCAGCCTCAAACTCTTCCACCAATTTATCAACCGAAGTGTAAAGTTGCCTGGCAAAAAATTTATGTTTTCCAAATAACTTATGTCATAATTGGGCTAAAGTTTTAATTTTTTTTTTTTTTTTTTTAAATGCAAGCCATTGGATTTGTTCACTGCAGCATTGGTGAACCTCTATCCAATGACTTAGATTATTTTAGTATATATATCAGTAATGCTATATATCCCAAAAAATTGTCCTAAAAAATCACCCCAAATGAATCTCAACCTTTCATTTATTATCAAGAGAGAATTTGCTAAAAGAGAGAAAGTTGAATTACCCGTTGTATCATTTGAGATACACATTTGGAGTAACTTTTTTTTGGGAGATATAGTATTTTCCTTTTACTAGAATTATTATTTTTTGGTGGATATAAATAGAAATACTAGCAGTATACTGTACTGGACAACTAGTATTGGGCTATAAGATAGGAACTTCCTGACGGTACTGTTTTTAGGGTTGGGAGGGGGTTGTGAAGGGGAGAGATAATTACCATCATTCTATCATATTATTAATTAGTGTTCAAGAGAATGAATAATAAATTGTGACTTGTAACCATGCATGGTCAAGTCTCCCAAATTTTCCTAGACCATCTCCAATTCATTCATGCCTTGTGCTAAAGTCAAAATTTAGCACCCACTACATGCTATAAATGTAAAAATTTTGCACACACATGCTCTGATACATTAATGCTACATTTTAGCATTTCCAACTTTTTAAAGAACAAATATGACATGGCATAAATGGCAACTGTCATAATTTGGCAACCCAACAAATGACTGGAGCAAGCAATTTGGGTTTCAGTGCCAAATTTTGGCCATGGAAGTTCAAATAGCATCTCATTGAAGATGCTCCTATAAGTAAGGGGCAAATTCGCCTAACAGCCAACTGTAGGGAGCAATTTAAAATTTTTCTCATTAACACGACTTACTTTGTAAGCCGATGGCAATCAATTAATAATTAAGCTCAAGCAAACATGGATCTCTCCTCTCTCATAACTTTTTCTACACTAATCCATCTTTTGCCAATACTAACCTGACTCTTTTTAAATTTGGGCGCTCACCCCATCTAAATAGGAGCACCCCAGTTGCTTAAGGGCAATAGGGCACCCAAATCACTGTCCATCGTCTCGAGTGAGTGGACTCGATGAGTGACAACTGGACCGCTCATTCCAGATGGAACCCATCTGGTGGGCCCTGTTGCTGGCATTCTGGCATGGACGGTCCAGATGCACCGACTTGCAGCCTCCAATCCCATCCCTTTATTTGACCGCTGGGATCGTACCTCCGTACATCCACAGAATACACACTTGCATGGCAATTATATGTTTACACTTTACTGGCCGAGGAGGTCTGATGGGTACACATGTACATACATGAATATAGATATATATATATATATATAGAGAGAGAGAGAGAGAGAGAGATTACCGGGCACATCCTTGGACGACGTTGTTTGCAATGGCGGAGAGATGCTTCTTCCTCATCATCCTTTCTCTTTCTGGGTTTGTTTGATTTCCGCGACGTGAAGCGGCGAGAAAACTCGGTCCTCTCCTCTTTATGAGACAGTCTGCAAATGTGTTTGTTTTTGAAGCTGCCACATGGAAGCCATGCAACACTCGGTGCATGCAGGTGCGCATGCGTTTTTGGGGCTGCTACATGGGTGGATTCAGGCTCAACACTTGGTGCAGGGCCGGCCCTCAGGCTTTGGATGCCCTAGGCGAGCTTCGAAAACGATGCCCCTACTACTTATTGAATTTTTTTTTTTTGCATAACATTGTTGTTAATAATCTTTTAGTAGACATAATGTTTTAGTTGGTTTACGAAGTAATTTTATTTGAAAAGCAAAGAACTCGATCATAGGCGATGATCATCATGTTTAGTACTATTGGATACTTGACTTAATACTGATGAAATTTCTATGGAATGTCAAAACTTAATAAATTGCATGTATGCAGTCGGCATGTGTGATGATTTCTTAACAATATAAACATGTAAGTAGATATTTTGGACTGAGATACCTTTGTTAAAATCTTAATAAATTAAATTTATCTTGAAACCATATTTGTTAATTACAAAATTAGTTATTGCAATAAAGATTGTTTTGTCAGAATAATTTTATTACTAATTTTTCTCCACTAATGGGAATAATATCAGGCAAATATCATTAAGTAAATAAATGAAAAGATGAATGAAGGGAAAAATGTGTAATGTTGGCAATCTGAAAATTAAGCATAATTACTCCTTAGGGATTCTTGAGTGAGGACTATGAATTTGGGAGAGGAGTTCTAGCTTTTGCACTATAAAGAAGTAAAAGAATCCAACTTTCTAATCTTAATGAGAGAAGGTTTACTGTGAGTAAGCACTATTGATAATGGTGGTAGTGGGAATTCAGAATGGCCTTGTGGTGGAAATTGATTGTGTTGGAGGGTCGAAGATCCTTTTTTCTTTAATTTAGGTATTCTAGATTTATGATTCTTGTGAATATAACTACTTTGATCTATGTCATATTGCTCAAAATTTCAATGATGGTTATCAATATGATCATTTAAAATCCTAAAATCAATAGAATCAATATGATCACTCAATTTTGAATCAATAGAATCATAATCTATTGATCACTCAATAGAATCATTTAAAATCCTAGAATCAATAGAATCCTAAAATCATTTAAAATCAATAGAATCAATATGATCACTGTATGTGCTGCAGTTGCGCGAGAGAGAGAGAGAGACTGAGAGAGAATCAGAAAGAAGTCGGGGAGTGTGGGGGAGAATGGCTGAAGCGTGAATGGGACTGGGAGTTGGGATTTATGGGCTGGATGCCCATATTGGGCTTAATTAAATTTTTTTTCTTTTTTTCTTTTGGGCTGAAGCAAGTTGGGCTGATTTTTATTTTTTAGGCTTGGATTTGAGAGACATTGGCATGGGCTATTGGGCTGATGGCTTGATGTGGTACTATTTGGACTAGAATGGATGCCCCTAAAAATAAGTCACCTATGGGGTGCCCAAGGCGACGGCCTCTTGGGCCTCCCCTCAGGGCCGGCCCTGACTTGGTGCATGCAGGTCAAGCCTCAAATTCAGGCTCGTTTAATAAATAAGCCAATGCAAGCTCAAATATACCTAAGCCCGACTTGTTTTTGTTAGTGAACTAGTAGGTTGGTGAACAAATTCATTAATAACTTTGCATTTCAGTAATCCAACGGTCAATTCTTCAAAATATATTTTGCATTTTAGCCCTATAAAAATTATAAGGTGTGTCAAAATGAGAGTGGGCCATATTGCAGGGAAAAATAGAATATCTATTAACTGCAGCAAAACGACTGCAACAAGGGCGTTTTGATTATCTTGTTTTCACAGCTGCTGGATCGCCTAAGGGCTCGTTTGGATATGCTTATGCTTGTGCTGTTGAAGCAGAATCAGAAGCAGAAGCAGAAGTCAAGTGCTGCAGAAGCAGAAGTCAAGTATGTTTGGATACTGCACTTAGTGCTGCAGAAGCAGAAGTCAATTATGTTTGGATACTGCATTTTAAGTACTGTGCTGCAGAAGCTGAAGTCAATTGTCTGTTTGGATACCAGCTGTTGAAGCTACTTATAATACTTAAATGACCCAATTACCCTTCAAATTTTTTTTTTTTTTTATTTGCTTGTTTGGCAATCAAAATTCTATTTGACAAAATTATAATAAAATTATAATTAAGTTATAAAATATAAATATGTTTCATACAAATATTAAACTAAAGATAAGTGCAACAAAATTCAACTTTATATATAATAAATTAATACAAAATAAAGTCTATCTACTAATCTCACAAGCAATCCTATCACGAATAGCTCCCATCTCACTATCGTCCACTGTTAGACGACAATCTTGGTCAATATTGTCATCTCTATCACTAGGCAAGTGATCATTATCATCATCATATGGCTGAAATTCCATATCAGCTATAGCCTCTCGCCTAATAAAGTTATGAAGAGCCATTGATGCTCCAATAATGGCTATTTGCTTGTCATAATCATATTTAGGCATGTGTTGCAATATTGTCCATCGTGCTTTCCAAACACCAAATGTCCGCTCAATCACACTTCGTAATGATGAATGTGATTGGTTGAAAGTTTCCTTAGGGCCACGAGGTTGACTGCCACGTCTAAATTTTGGAAGATGATATCTTTCTCCTTTATATGGAGCTAAAAATCCCTTCATATTTGGATAGCCAGCATCAACCAAATAGTATTTATCTGCAATTATTATTTAATCTCATTAGTCACCATTATTTAATCTAAAATGAAAATAAAATCTATATGTAATCATAATACTAACCGCCAGGTGGTATTTTGAAATTTAAACTTGGATTTCGTAATGCCTCAAAAAATATGCGAGTGTCATGCGCAGTACCCTCCCATCCTGGCCATGCAAATGTAACACACATGTCAAAGTCGCATGCCGCCATTATATTTGTAGTGGGGTAGCCCTTCCTACCAATATAGCGAATTTGCTCATCCTCTGCCAATGTGACTCGAACATGGGTTCCATCTAATGCCCCAATGCAATCCTACCATTTAAAAAAAATTAAACATAATTTACTATATACCAAATATTATTATAAAAGAACTAAATAAAAGTTTGGTATGTCCAAATTACCTTAAAGAACGGCCAATACTTCTTACTTTGGCGAATATGACGTGGGACTTCATCGTATTTTTCATTTGGCTTTATCATATCACAAGTAAATCTAATCATCGCCATCAATACATTATTAAATTGCCTACTAACTGTTTCTCCCGAATGTTGAAAATGTTCTTGAATCACTCGATTTCCCGCTCCATGTCCTAATATGTACAAGAACATTCCAACTGCCTCCTCCAATATTACTCCCCGAGTGGATCGCAAGTTATAAGTGGATTTCAAGTTATTGCATAATTTATGAAATACATGCTTCTCCATACGAAACATTTCATGACATCGGATATCATTCCCATTTAGTATAACCATACATTATATTCTCTTGCATAGATATAACCATACATTACATGATTCCTTGATTGCATGTCCAGACATCCTGCAGCAATTGGATCCATCCCTTATGATTTCCAAAATATTCCAGTACAAAAATTCATCATTAAATCAATAATGCAAGGGATCCATCCCTTAGACCTAGGAGTCTAAGACTACTGGAACCCAATCCAACCCCAGCACCACCATGATTTGAACTTATTTTAAACCCAACCCAATCCAACCCCAGTGCCACCAATGTTTTGAACTTATTTTAAACAATAATCGAAAGCTAACTTAATAAATTCATATATATATATATATAGATTAACAGTAAACTCATTTCAAACTCTATGTGCTACACAAATGTATGAATTATGAATTATAATTTTTTATTTTTATTTTGAACATGATGAAAAGTTTGTTGAGATTGTACCAATGGACCACAGGTCCAAATCTAGGCATTGCTCTTCAAAGGGATCCCCCAAAAGTAATCCCCATATATAGTATATTGGCCCTGAGGTGTCTACCACTAATGTCTTGTGAAGTTTTGATGGGGGCATGGACTGATTGCTTAGAAAATTAGGCAAAAGTTGAGGATAAAAAGTGTTTAATTAATGCTGTCAAATTGTGATTCAGTTGTTTGATCAATTCACCAAACCAACACCACTTGTTTTTTTCCATTTTGTGGGTCCAAGGGCAAGTACTTCCTGGTCTGCCACAGAAACCCATTTTCAGTTTTTTCTCTTCCATGAATTGAAGCAGCAGCAGCAGCAGCCCAACTAGTTCCTGAATTTAGCTGAACAAAATTGGTATTTTCATCCACATTGTTTCCATAAAAGGTATAGTGGCACTGTGATGCCCAATATTTGACACTTTAAGTCCTATGTCATTGTAAGCTGGTATCCTTCTCCCAAAAACAGAGAGAAAACAGAGAAATGCCCAAAAAAATGCCCAGAAACATATAACAGAAAAATGCCCAGAAACATATACACTTTTTTAACCAAAAACATATAACAGAAAAATGCCCAGAAAAAAACATATAACAGAAAAACTGATAAAATTTAAGGTTAACTAAAAACCAGATCTATAATGCCCAGAAAAATATATAACAGAGAAAGAGAACCAAAAATAGAGACTAACCAAAAACTATAATGCCCATTTAAGGTTACACATGATTATCAACTACACAGAGAAAACAGAGAACAAATAGATCAAAAATCAGATGCATGTGTTAACCGGATTTGGACAATGTTTGAGCTTGGTAAACCTTATGTACACTATTTATCATGGATAATCTCTAATTTGTGTTAGCCCAGAATTATAAACTTTCCACCAAAAACAGAGGTGTCTGGTCCCTAATCTGTCTCATCAATTGCAACATAACCATTAAGATTAGTGGCGTAAGGCAAAACCAGAATAGAATAGAATATCCTCTTCACGCCCCTCTGCTTTTGTAAAAGATTTCAAAATCACGCTTCTCGATTAACCAATGCTAGAAACCCTAAATTTACACTTCCAAGCAGAGAGTCAGATTGTAAAAGGGGGTAACTTCCAATATTAAAAACTTCAAAATTCCCCAAATCATCCATAAAAACCTTAGAAAAAATAAAATATCTATGAATTTAAGCCAGATCTATGAAGTTTTAAGCCAGATCTATGGAGTATTAAGCCAGATTTATGGAGTTTTAGTAGATCTATGGAGTTATACTTACAACGAGTGTTGCAGGGCGTCGGCGGCGGGAGGAGGCTTCTGTGTCGGCTGGAGTTGGACGTCAGGGAAGAGTGGAGATGCACGGTGTCAGCTCACCACGAGATGAGGTGGTGAGGTGCAGCCTTGACTGGTGTGTAGACGAGATGAGGGAAGGGGAGAGGTGCTGCGCGGACTGTGGTGTGTAGATGCGATGAGGAGAAGGCGTGGTAAATCGCACGATCTATCAAAAGCAGGTGAGAACCTGCTTTAACCAAATCGCAGAAAAAAGCACCAAACGTGCTTTTACGTGCTTTTGTAAATTTAGCCAAACAACCCCCAAACGTGCTTATAAACTCCTGAACGTGCTTTTAGTGCTTGTGCTTGTGTTTCCAAACATGCACTAAGCAGGTGACGTGTCGCCCGATTTGAACCAAAGCTCAGCAGCAAATTCGGACACCTCAGGCCCATCCTCTTGTTGCGTTTACTAGGAGGCCAAGCCCATTCAAAATGAAGATCCTTTGCTTTATGCCCTTATACGCCTTCCTAGGTGGTCCATTCATACTTTCATATTATAAACAAAAATGCTATATAACCAGAAGTTTTAACCCGAAATTAAAAATCACCATGATGTGTCATGCTTTGAGTGGTGTATGAAAAAGATAGAATATATTTGAAAGAATGACTAAACCACTCAAAGCATGACACATTATGATGGTTTTTAATTTCGAGTTAAAGTTTCTGGTTGTGTAGCATTTTTCTATTATAAATGATTTCACTTATTTGGTTAATTTAACTTTATTCAAAATATTTAAACGTTAGTGAGACTTATGACAATATTTTATAAATAATTTTAAAAATACCAAAATAAAATAAAGAAAAAATTACACTTTACCATTTTGAATTATTGGATGTTTTCATATGCCCCTAAAGTTTTGATTGCATCAATGTATCCCCTGAATTATTGCCCGTTTTCAAATTACTCCCTCATGTTAGTTAGCCATTTGTTTTTTGACTTATAAATTATGTTATGCTTGTTATTTTTAATTTTGTGCAATTTTTATCCATAATTGTGAATGAGTTTACTGACATATCTGTGAAGTTTCATGATTTTTCTCAATATATTTGATTTATTATGAAATTTATCTACTGTATAGATAAAATAATTTATAAAATTAAAATATATTGAGAAAAATAATGGAACTTTACCCATTTGCTTATGACATATTAGTAGTTTATGATAAATACTGCATAAAAAATAATAAATTTAACATTATTTTTTAGTCAGAGAAACAAATGGTTAACAGACAGAATATGACCAATAGTTCAAGGAGTACATTGATGATTTGATGCAATCGAAACCACATGGGAGCAATGTGAAAATATCCAATAGTTCAATGGACTAACTGTTATTTTCCCTAAATTAAATGACTTCATTTTTTAAGGATTAAGTGCACCTAATAGGACTTGCTATTTAGTGCATGGCAATTTTATTTTTATTTTTATATAGTAGATATATGCTAAGGGCATCTCTAATGATGTATCTATTTTCTCATTCGTATTTTTATATATGAATACTAAAAAACTTAAAAACTAATTCTAGTAGTGCATCAATTTTTCCATCCAAATTTAGATTTATTCGAAATTTTATCTAAAATTCAATTAAATTTTGAATGAAACCAAATTCTACAATGTCACCATTGGAGAGAGAGGAAGAGATATATAAATCGAACAAATATATATATATATATTCTATTGAGAGAGAGAGAGAGTGCCAAAAAATTGGATAGTGCATAATTGAAGTATCTCTAATGAAATACCTGACCATTTTAGGGTAGCTAGTTAAAAAATAGATATGAATGCGAAAATTGGCATTTGTGATTGGATCCAAAATTGTGGATATGTTACAATAAAATGCACAATCATTTATATCTAAGTGCTCCAATGGTGCATTCTCCTTTTTTTTTTATTGCTCCTCTCTCTACCTCTTTCTTCCCCTAATCCAAGTACAAGTTTCTATGCATTTTTATGTATCTTGAAGAAAAATGGATCAATAAAAAATTGAATCCAATATATTTTGCATATAGTTTTGAATCCATTATTGGAGCACGTACCAATTTTTTCATTTTGATACATAAAATAGATTTGCATCCTTTTTTGAATCCACCATTAGAGATGTCTGTCAAATTATATACATAAAACATGAAAGGAAGATATTAGCATGAAGTCATGCCTTATGACTATAAAGTACGATTTAAACTTAATTTGTTGATTTTAAGAGTAAGCCATAATAAAATTTTATCAAATTTATCTGAAGTTAAGTTAGGTGACATTTAGCGTAACTTTTAGGAGGTTTCAAATGGACTTCCTAACTTGAAAAGTCATTTTGGAAAAAAATGAATGTTTTGTGAATTCTTTAAAGAGAGGGACTATTTGCAGCACTGTTTTACTAAATGCAGCACAGATTCTAAGTACAACTCACCTATTTTATTTTTTACTAAAGGCAGCACATTAAAAATATAATAAGCATGACCATATTACCCCTTTACGACATACAACCCAGTATTAACACAATTACTTTAAGCAACCCATAATATTTTAACATTTATAAAATGACTATATTACCCCCAACACCAAAACAAAACAAAGAACCGTTTCTTTCCCTCCTACGTGTGTGTTTGTTTGCATTCGACAACCTCTCGCAGAAGAAGACGCATACTGTTTCGATTTTGGTTATTCTACTACACGATCTCTTGACAATCGTCTTATTGTCAATCATGGAAGAGCATCTTAAAGAGGTTAGTTTTATGTTTGCACTCACCCTACACACTTTATTTTTAGGTTGGTTTGTATATTATTGGTAAACATTATATTTGGATTAAACCTGCTTCAAAACATGAAAAGTAGCACTCTATAATCATTATGGTATGATGGTATTACGAAAAAAACCCATATTTCGAACGGAAGAAAGAAAAAAAAAACTGTTTTCGTGTTCGCATTCGGCCTGGTATAGCCGAATATTGAGACTCAATATTCGGTCATGTGTTACCGAATATGTAATGTTGTATTCGACTTCAATGTACCGAATATGACTATATTTAATTTTTTGATACTACCGAATTTCATATCATATATTCGGCCACATGTAACCGAATATTAAGATTTATGATTCGACCATTTGTAACCGAATGAGATAAATTTCTTTTAAATTATTGTGTCAGTTCCTATAAATAATTTTTCTAACTTAATTCCATATCATGCAGTCACATTTACAGATAGTCCCCTATGAAGAGCCTACTATCGTCGATCTTGCCGAGTTTTTTATTACAAAACGGGTAAATCGGGACTCCTAATATTGTGAATTTATATATTATATTTTAAAAGTATGCTAAATCATGTTGTATACATTTGTAGGTATTTTCTACTCGTGAAGAGCCTGATATATATGTAAGAAGCATCGGTAAAGAACATCGAATGGTGGTTATTACTCTTAAGTCCGAAGTGAATACGAGTAATAGAACGCCAGCTATGTATTATGGGTGCGAGCGGAGCGGCAAGTTTCGATCGCAGAGACCGAAGTTGAAGAAAGATGTATCGACAATCAATGTTGTCAAGAAGAAAAAGAAAGATGTGCGTGAAGCGGCAACGAAAAAGTGTAACTGTCATTTCAAGTTAAAGGGCGTCATGTTAAGCACAGATTCTTGGGGTTTGATCGTTTTGAATGGCAAGCACAACCACAAGATCGGAGAAAATTTTGATGGCCACTCATATGTTGGTAGATTGACCCCGTCTGAGTGGGATTATGTTCATGAATTGAAGTCCGGGAGGGTGAAGTCAGTTGAAATTCTTCGGGTGTTGAAGAGAAAAGATCCCAATAATGTATCTACACAGAAGACCATTTACAATGCATTGTCAAATTTACAATGCATTGTCAAAGATGAATAGAATGGATATGGGGGGAAGAACGGTAATGCAAGAACTCTTCAAAGAGATCACCGATAATGGATATTTCGAGAGGCATAAGTCTTCGGATGACGGAAGTGAAGTGGCAAGCATATTTTGGGCACATCCTGAATCCATCAAACTTGTTAAGTGTTTTCCTCATGTTCTTTTGATGGATTGCACCTACAAGACCAACAAGTACAAGATGCTGCTACTACAAATTGTTGGATTAACGTCAACGGATATCACTTTCTCTTTGGCTTTTGCATTGATGGAATTTGAGCGAGAGGACTATTATAGTTGGGCTTTGGAGCAATTGTCATCCGCAATTGGTGAAGGTTATACACCTTTGGTTGTTGTTACAGATCGTGAGCTTGCATTGATTAATGCCGTCAAACACATTTTCCCAACTGCAAAGAATTTCATATGTAGGTGGCATATCACAAAACTGCAAGAAGTTATTTGAAAGGGAAGAAGATTGGTCATCATTTATATGTTCATGGTGGGATGTAGTGAATGCAGAAGATGAAGAGATGTATGTTTATCAGTTAAATAGAATGGAGGAGACGTTCTATGAATTTCCAAAGGCGATGGAGTACTTGAAGTCTTCGTGGTTGAATGATTTCAAAGATAATTTTGTGGCTGCGTGGACCGATCGCTACATGCACTTCGGTTGTACAACAACCAATAGAGTGGAGAGCGCCCATGCGGCACTGAAGAGGCGTTTGGGGACATCGATGAATAACATCATAGAAGTTTTTAAACTTGTACATGGTAAGATGCTTATACAACATAATCAAATCAAGGCATCTTTTGAAGTCAGCATGTTTAAGGTTTATCACAAGGTCCAGGGGATTCCACAGTGCAAATTGCTTGTTGGCATTATATCTCATAGGGCGTTGGAGTTGATTGTCGATGAATTGGAGCGTACTGATATTGTTGGAGTCGATCAAAATGTTTGCCGTTGTGTATTGACTCGCACACACGGGCTTCCTTGTGCGCACCAGTTGGCAACGTGGAATATTGAGGGAAGACCCATTCCCATTGATTCGATTCATATATATTGGAGGTCTCTTTCCTATACTCCAATGGTTAAGAATATCCCAAATGACATGATCGATTATCGGCCACTAATTGATCTCTATATACAAAAGTTTAATGATTCGACTCCCGAAGGTCAACAAGATTTGCATTTAAAACTGAAGGAAATAGTTAAGCCATCCGCTACTATTCTACGCGAGCCAAAAGTGAAGAAATCCAATAGAGGTAGACCGAAGGGTAGTAGTCAGAAGAGGGTTCGTGAAAATGTAACGACCAGACGGGATCCATCCGGGTTTGAGTACGACTCGATTGAATCTAAACATAAGCTTATGGATGCCGCATTATCCAATAAGAGGAATAAACTAACAATTGTGAGGAAGCCAATGTCCTCAATTTGTCGCCAGAGTGATGATACAAGGAAATATGGAAAACTTATTCCTAAAGCAATTTTTGATCACGTTGCTTTCATGGTAGGGGTCAAGGCCGATGGAAACTGTGGATTTCGAGCCGTTGCGGGACAGCTGGGTATGTCATTTGCTACACGAGTTAGAAAATAATCAGACTCTTTACGAGGAGATCTTTTCTAGGAGTGTAGAAGATTTTGAAACTGTGAGAAATCGTTTGATATGGGACAGTGCAGGTAATGCTCCGATAGATAAATGGATGAGCTTTCCCGACATGGGACACCTCATAGCTTGAACCGCCTGATGCAGTTGGACGCTTTCGCTTTTGTGATTCCTTCAACATTACCCCGAACCGCCTGTTCGATGTCTTCCCTTACCTCTGTTGCCAATGAAGCACCTGCTGCCTCTGATGCAAGCTCTAATGCAGGATCTACTGTAGGATCTAAAGCAGTCTGTACTGCAGGCTCATCTTCTGCCACAACCCCTGCTCCCTCATCCACTGACCATGCCACTGTCTTTTTACTCTTCTTCACGTACACTTTTTCATTTTCACGATTCTTTCGCTCTGATACAGTTGGACGCTTTCGCTCTTGTGTTTCCTCCATAGAAGTGTCCTCAAATGGCCGTTTAGTACCTGCTATTTCATCCATTTTCCCTACAAAAAAAAAAAAAAAAAGAATTTTAGAATGATTGTTATAAAGAATGATATTTAAGAAAAAAATATTACAAATCAATATCCATTAACATATTTATCTAGACTAATATATTCATAGATTCAACTACTGAAAACAGTCACATTTCACATATATGTAAAGTGTTTCAACCTTTTAGCATATATTCTATTATATTAAGCCGAACCTTCCATTGGGTATTTAAATTGTGTGTGGGCACAGTGCCAAACCACATGATTTAAAGTGCTGCCAATGGGTAATCTCCAAGCACATGATTTGAATCTCACTAATGCCATGCCTGGTTGCAAAGTTTCTAAAAGAAAATAAAATTTAATAATATAAAGTTATTGCTCATATAAAATCTATTCTTTCCTGATATTGCTTACTGTCAAGACCTATATAACAGTTTCTGAAACTGTAATTTTTTATTCCATTTCCATTTGATTCAAGCAAACCAAACTTTTCAATTCCCATCAACATTTGCATAAAGTTTATTGCATTTACCGGCCCTTGGGGACCTAATAATCTCTCTTCTATTGAATTCAAATTTTCCAACCTTGGAATGGTGAGGTTTCTGAGAAGGAAAAATAATTACAAGTGTAAATGGAGCTATCTTCTCCTATTATTTTGGGCAAAACGAGCAATAGCACAGCTATTCATTAACTAGTCTGGGTCTAAAAACCCAATTACATCTTCTTACAGAATCAAATTTAAAGCTACAGGAAGAACATTCAAAATACTCGGTCCTAGTTCAAAATGCTGTCAATGCTATCTTCTCTACACCTGATAAAGCTCAACATCATAATAGCAGAATTTGAACCAAAAGGATTTAAAAACTTCGGGAACAAGAATAAATGGTTTTGTAAACCAGCAAAGGATAAAGATTACCAAATTGTAGATGATAATTAAAGCAACATAATGGCCCAACTCAACTGGGTACCACCAATTTGCAAATACTACATATTTGAAACATATTTAAGTTTGAATCTGTGAGGATTCAGAAGGAAGTATTAGATTCTAACAATTTAAAGTTTACGAAAAGTTTTCAGATGTATCCATATAAATTGATGGGTGCATTGGAAATATTTATTTTATCTTAAGTTCCACAGATATTGAGTAGAAAATCTTATTCTTAAGTAGCCAATCCCATGTAGTTGGGATTAAGGCTTTGTTGAGTTGAGTTGAGTAGGTTTGCACTGATATTAAGTAGGAAATTGTTTATTTGTGTAACAATTTCCATGTAAAGAGCACAGTAGTGAAAATTTATTTGTCTAGTCAATTGATGCAGATGCAATCATGAATCCAAGTTAGTCAAGAATCCAATTTTGCATGAGTGAAGTAAGGCTAATGTGTAGTGTGTTGATTCATTTTTGGATATTTGAGGAAATGAAACGTATTCGGCCCCTACTAAACGAATATACCCTAACAACTTCGGCCACTAATGACCGAATATAAAGATAAATATTTGAATACTTATGTTCGAATGAAATGTAAACAATTCGACAGTATTATACCGAATATTAGTGTTACATATTCGGCAACCTAGTGCCGAATGATAATTTCTAAATTCGGCATTTTCAGGCCGAATGTGATCTATTAAAACGTAAAATACATTTTTCTAACAAAACATCTAACATTCCAACACTCAAATACGAACATCCACCATTTAAATTCGGCATTTTCAGTGCAAACCCTATTCACAATCACAAAACTAACCTATATCATTCAAAATACATTAACAATCAATCACATTCCAAAAAGAAATCATACCAACGGTAGGGAGAAGACGAAGAAGATGGTGGCTACTCGTCGCTTGTGGATTTTCAAATGACACAAAGGCTGGTGCTTCTTGGCTTGTGCTGCTTTGTGGCTGGTTGTCGTGGCTTGTGGATGAAGACCCGGTTGTTGTTGATGGTTCAAAAACACTGTTGCTGCTCGTGTATATGGAAGCTCGTGGATATGGAAGCTTGTCGAATACGAAGCTAATGGCAATGGTTTCCCGTCTGAATATGGAAGAGGATGGGTATGGGTTTGGCTTGCCGAATACGAAGCTTGTTATTCAAAACTTTGTTTTTTTGTTTTTGTTTTAATTCAATAAATGGGTTGGGTTAATTGGGTTGCATAGAGAATTTTGTCTAGTATTTAGACTTGTGGACGTTAATGGTATTTTTAAATTTTTGTTTTGTTTAATAATGGGTTGCCTAAATCAATTGAGGACTGTATTTAGAAAAGGGTAAAATAGACTTAATTAAAATATTAAATGAGCTGCATTTAGTAAAGTCTGTGCTGCAAATAGCCCCTCCCTTCTTTAAAGGGAAAAGTATCCATAGGACCTTAAAAATTGATTTTATTATCACCAAGTCCAATTGATAAGATTCTTTACCCAAAGATCCTTTTATATTTAAATTAAAATCAAATATTAATTGTGCAATGACATTTTAGACCTTTCATTAATTCTATATTAGAATCAGATTTGGTTTTCCATTTTTGGTTTGTAACTGAAATGGATAAAATATGAGATAAATTTGAATTTGAATTTGAATTTATTTCAAACTTATCACATATTTTATCCATTTCAGTTACTAACCAAATATGGAAAATCAAAAAATAAATAAAAATCAAACAATCAATGATGATCAACTACATTGGGATTCATTTATCCGTACAAAAATAAAAAATAAAAACAATCAAACAAAAATTGAATAGAAAGCAAAAAAATCAAATCTTTATGAGATTGGAGCAAAGCTTTCACGATAGATTAATTTATCCGTGGACATAAATTGAATATAAAACAAAAGTCAAAGCTTTATGAGATTAGAACAAATTAAAGAGTTCATGGGTGTATTCATTTATATGTGGACATAAAGTGAATAGAAATAAAAAATATGAGCAATCATATGCTAAAAATCAAAGCTTTATGACATTGTAGCAACTATTTAACAGTGGATTAATTTATCCGTACATAAAAATTGGAACTACTGAATATCAAACTTTTTTCCAATCCATTGGAAAAAACTAAATCTTTATGAAATTGGAGTAAAGATTTCACAGTGTGTTCATTTATCCGCGGACATAAACTAAATATAATTAAAGAACAAAATCAAAGTAATCCAATGCAAAAAAACAAACCAAATCTTTATGAGATCGGAACAAATAGTTAATGGTGTATTTATTTATCTGTGTACAGTTATATTTATCTCTGCAACAAAATCTCTAAAAAACATAACCCCTAATCTATGTAATGTACCTTTAAACATTAAAAAAACTCACTGGATAAATGTATCTATGTGATTCGTGCGAAAGTAGCCATACAAATAAAATATGCAAGTAATTTAGAAATAGAGTAAATTAAATAAAAGGTTATAGATGCATGTATCTCTATAAAAAGAAATCAGTTTTCATATTTTTATGGCTCCATACATCCAAAAAGCGATTACATTTTAAAATCCCATACAATCAATCGCATCATGTATCAAAATCGACATAAAAAACTACACTAAAAGTCCACGAATTATGCACATCTTACTTGATCGTTGATTTGCCATAATCGTCAATCACTGGAGAAGAAGATCAGCATAGTGAGAAAATGAGGGTTGCATCTCCATTTTTTTTTTTTTTTAAATGGGATGAAATTGGTTCCTACTTGCTATAATACCCACATCGCAAGGCGGCGAGATCTTCTCCATGTATCTTGGTAAAGGGTGTTTTATGCTTCCTCGGATGCTTGGTCATCATTTGTAAATTTCTAATTATATTTAGGGGCATTTTTTGTATTTTGCTAAATGTATTTAGTTTATTCCAACTCATAATAAAATGAGTGGACTTGTTGGTAAACCTATGTTATACTAGGGTATTTTGAGTATAAAGCCCTTCTTTAAAATTGACTTTTATGAGAAATCAATTACTCGGAAGTTCATTTGGGAAACGTAAAAAAAAATTTGCTTTTGAAAACCCACGTTTATATGAAGAATAACTTTTACACTTTTTGATATAAAAGAACTTTTAAAATATGCATTTGCCAAATGTTATTTATTTTTAAATCTCTTTTAAAGAAGTCCATCCTAAGAATTTTTTTTTCAAAAATAACTTTCATTTGTAGGAAGTTACGCCAAACGCGGCCTTATTTGGCTCATCTTTGTAGTGGCATAGGTTAAGAAGCTTTGTGTAATTATTAAGTCGTGGAGCATTTCTTTGAAAACTCCCCTAAAATGGAGTAGTTGATTGTAAGTTTCCCTCTATATATACAATAGACGACGTAAATTGTTACTCTGTCTCGCTGTTTCTTTGGGTGTCAGCTCTGAGCAAAATGACCATGCACTCTAATTTGTCTTCCGTCGTTCAACTTAACATCGGTCAGCACTTTCAAATCTCTCTTTCTTCACATTAGCTTCTTTTAATTTCAATCTTTATTTACATTTCTTGTGAATTAGCCATCAATTTCTTATTTTTTTTGTAGCAATTAGACTCTCTATATTGATCGGTTCTCAGGAAGTTTAAACCCTAATTGTTATCGTTTCCCATATTCATTAGTAACTAACGTTATTTTTTTTTCCTCAGAAGTTAAAAATCCAGAAATTAAAAACCCTAAACTTCAATTAACTGCTGTTTGGTTGCCGAGAATTCCCGGGAAAAGAAAGTTACGAAGTTTTCCATATTCATTTACAATTAACATTTATTTTTCCAGAAATTAAAAACCCTAATCTTCAATTAACTTCTGTAACTCAGGAAAAGAATAGTTAGGAATGCGTTGACTCTTATGTTTTATTTTGTTTTGGTCATGAATCTTATGATATACTCATCTCAACTTAGCGAAATAGTTGTACTGTTCTCTATGAGTGGAAGTTTTTGTTTTCTCCTGTCCCAAATAATGAAAATTGTATAATTTTCTTAATTTGACTTCTTTTCTTTTCCTACATTTCTTGGCAACCAAACGGAGAATTATTGATTTTCCCATGCGGGTTACCTTTGAAATCTTCAAACTACTTGTAGATTTGCATTACTTATTCCTTTTTAATTATCAACAAAATAACTTGGTCGATAGGCACTGAATTTCTTACGTAATTCGTGTTAATTTCCAGGAGGGAAGAAATTCTGTACAACAGTTGATACTTTGATTCAGCGTGAGCCTGATTCAATGCTCGCTGCGATGTTCAGTGGTCGCCATACTGTTTGCCAGGACCCCGACAAGGTATTTACTTTATCTTTTTTTTTGTTCATGTTTGTTTCTGATGTGTAATTTATCTACTATGTTTTTTGGTTTGAGTATGCATCTCCTTGTATTATGTTTTTGAATTTGGCAATGTAGGATGTTGGTTAGTGGGTTCCATCTCTGAATAGTCATTATCTATGTGACTTGATATCATGTAATATGTGCTTAATTAATTCTGTAGGATTTTCAATTCATTGAATGTTCTCTTTTTATTCTCAAAGGGCATCTCCAATGGGCTTCCGTTTGGGGTTGCCATTCCAAATTTGGGAGCCATGTAAAAAAAAGAAAAGGTGCTCCAATGGGGTGCCATCCATGGCTCCCAAATTTGGGAATAGCATTAATATTCCCATATTTGGAAATATTTTTGGCAATAGCCGTCTCCTCCCAAATAGTCTATATCATATTTCCTAATAAATCCTCTAATAATCCTCTAATTTAAAGCCCATTGGAGCACAATGGTGTCAAATATGAGAGCTTCCTATTGGAGCACAATAGTACCAAATATGATAGTAAAATAAAGCCATGTGTTTGGATATACATATATATGTAGTCCTTTTCTTACGAGGATGTTCTGAAATAGAGTATGTGTGGACATTACTTGTAAGCTGTTAGATATGGGAGGAAGCACTTAGATCGGAGAGCATGTCCCAAAAAAATAAGGGGCATTCAATGGGATGGTGTCACATGGGACGTCCACATAAGTTATTTAAGGAGGTGTTGATAAGAAATTCTCTCTCTCTCTCTCTCTCTCTATATATATATATATATATATATATATATATTTTCCTGTCAAGTATATTATCCAACCTCTGTTCTTTGATAATTTTATGCAGGGGTTTGTCTTTGTTGATAGGGATGGGAAACATTTTCGGCACATTCTAAATTGGTTGAGGGATGGTGCTGTTCCTATGCTAAAAGACTCTGAATATTCAGAGCTTCTGCGGGAGGCAGAATACTATCAGCTACTTGTAAATTATACCTTCTTTTAGTTGGTTGATTAACATTTAGTCTTATTTTATACCTTCATTCTCTTATTTTTATACCTTCATTCTCAATGCTGTTTGATGTACAATTTGCCAAATGCATGCCATTAATTCATGACATGTCCCTGTTGCTTTTGAAATATTTAGTGGAGACTTGTTTGCTTTCTTCTTATTTTATTAATTATTCTCTTTGTTGTGCTCAAAATTTGAAGCCATTTATTTATGTCCCCTTTGTAAAAAGAATGCTACTTATTATACTTCTTTAATTAACAAATAATGACGCGTGAAGAATTTGACAGTGAAGGCAAATGTTTGCCTAACTTCTAATTCATAAGTTGGAAGTTGGAACTTGAAAGATGTGCTAACCCTTCATGCATATGCATCACACATGATATTAATCTAGATTTATCTGATACAAGTATATAGATATTGTGAAACTAGTTGTTTTATATATTTCATTTTCTTTAAATGAAAGATTAATTGTCTCAAAACTTTTTTGGTATTGTAGATTTTTTTTTTAAACAAAAAAAAAAAATTGAGCTTGATTGATCAATGCATGCAATGAACAATCATATTTTGATAATATTCTTACTAAAATCCTAATTTCAATGTTAGATATGAAGGGATGTGTATTTGGATTCAATGTAATATGTAAGTGTACTCAGTGTCCCAAGTATTAAATATGATTTGGTTACATATTTATCAATTTCTTTTGTCAAGAAGATTAAGTGCATATTACAACGCATCATAAGAAAAGTATAGATATCGATACTTGACATGATACGTGATTTAAAACTATGCATATTGTATTTTTGTGGACAGCCTTGAAAATGTTGAATTTCATATTATGCATTGCAAATGTTTTTGAGTTTTGGTATATTTCTGGAGGAATATAAAATTTTCAGACATTATTTATCATGCTTCTTACCTTTCTCCTCATCGAAATTAAGTTTTAGCTGTTTCTGGTTATCTACTATTATCAAAAGTACAAATCCATACATATTTATTTTCAGGGATTAATAGAGGGAATACAAGCTGTTTTATCTAAAAGGAAGGAAGATGACGAGTTAGTCTCTGAATTGACTCGTACTGATATTATCAAATGCATTCAGTCTGAGAAAGTCAAATTCCGAGGGGTGAATCTTTCTGGTCTTGATCTTTCTAAACTGGTAATATTTCTCAGTCCCATGTGCTTGAAAGCATTACACACACACACACACACACACACACACAGAAATGATCAAGTAAGGATTGGACCTCAAATTTAATTTAAGGACCACTCACTATTAGGACAAATATTTTGAAAAACCAATTGTTGGATTAGATAATCTTCTTATGTATATCATGTTTGCCAAAAATCACGATGATCCAACAGTCGGTTTTCAAAATACAGACTGTTAAACAATTGTTACATCATCCAATGGTAAAAACTGTTAAGAGTATTTCATGAATTGTATTTTGAGAACCGATGGTCGGATCACTGTGATTTTTGGCAGACATGTCACTCATAAGAAGATTATCTAATCCAACGGTCGTTTTTTCAAAATACCTATCTTGTGTGAGAAAATGGGGAGTGCTCCTTAAATGATCATTTGTGGAACTTCTGCGCCTACTATATATATATGTGTGTGTGTGTGTGTATGTATGTATGTATGTATGTATACTTGCACATTTGCGCCTGCTAGAATTTGGTCTGTTGAGAAAGTTGTTCTGTTGCCATATGCCAGTGTGCGCATTTGTCTCAGATAGAGTTTGGCTCATTGAGATAGTGGTTATGTTACCAATTGCATGTTATTCTGTGGAAACTATCGTTGTTATGGGGATCACTTATGATGGCAGACAAAATGGAACTGCTGCCTGCCTCTTTCTCTAAGATTACGGAAGATGAGTGTTTGTTCATGTGTGTTTTTTTTTTTTTTACCCAAAATTTATTGTCTATAAATGTGACACTTATCAGAGGCCATTCAACATTGTTTAATGCGACCTATTCGGGAACTCCAGTTAGATTGCGACAGATGCGAGGTAAAATGTCTCGAGATATTGCTGTTCCTGATGCATTTTGTTTTGGAAATATGCAGGACCTCTCATATGTGGACTTCAGCTATGCATGTCTTAAAAATGTATTTTTCTCACGTGCAAACCTTCAGTGTGCGAAATTCAAGGTAGGTTTATGCAGTTTGTTTGTTATGAATGATTACTGTTACTTCCTCTTAGGTGTATATCATTGTCATGAGTAGCCACTGCATTCTTCACACGTGCAAGAAAAAATTTCCATACATTTTGGGAGGTTAATTGTAAATAGTGTTTATGAATGTTCATTATCTTTAATTTGTTGTTGTTGTTGTTTTTTTCCATGCGTGTACACACACACAGTCACACAGTCACACACACACACACACACACACACTACAAATGTGTGATTACAATTATATTTGGTTGTCTCTTATGTTCTTCATTTGCATTTGATTGCTGAATCATGCATAAACCTTTCTCTTCTTGTAACAGGATGTGGATGCTGAGGCTTCCATCTTTCATAATGCAACTTTGCGTGAGTAAGAAACTCAACAAAGCAGTACTTGATTTAATCTTGATTATAAGAGTTGCTTAAGTTCACCAAATATCTTATTGTTGCTAAAACTTTTATGGGTGAAATTAATTTAGATCTTCACTTTTGGACTAGCATTGCATTTTCAACTTTTTTAGTTCATAGTTGTATTATAGATTACCTTTTTAATGGCTCTGTGTTGCCTAGGGAAGATGTGAATTTACTGGTGCAAATCTTCGTGGAGCTTTGTTAGCTGGGGCTAATCTTCAGAGTGCAAACCTACAAGGCAATCTATTTTTCTTTTCTAATTATAATGCTGACAATAATCTGTCCTTTTTAGATTGTATATTTAGCAAGCATTATTGTTCGCCAGTTCCATTATCTTGCACATCCTACCAGTGTCAATATCTTGATATGGGCCTTAATTATGTTCACTCCACTTACTAATCATTGATAGCATATCATGATACATATCCCTAGCTTTCTTTGGAATTAATGACTATTAGTACCACTTTTCTTTTCAAAATTTGCATCACTGGTTGAAAGAAGCACATAGTTGTACTTTATTAGCTGAAGGAATGACAAAGAATGCAGACTTCCCTCCCCATGGTAGGGGTATATTTGAAGCAAGTGTTATGCACGTTTAGTGAAAAGAATGGAAATGGAATAGAGAAATTTGATGAATAGATGGAGAAAAATCATTACCATGGAAAAGCAACCAAGACTAAATCATATTGTTTTCTTTATTTTGTACCTCTCGAGAATTCCACAAAATAACAAAACAAATATCAAACACAAAGGGAGAGAAAAAGAAAATAAAACTTAAGAAATTATTTTTGAACTTAACGTACAGTCACTAATTACTTATTAGGCAATTGGGAGCAGAGTAGTACTTTTTAAACTGTATGATACTATGCTTGTTATTCTTTTTTTTCCCCTATCACAATAAACTATGTGTATCTTTTTAGTCTTGAGAATTAATGCCATTAGGTAGGAGCCATGGGGTTGGACAATGATTCCCAGCTTTGTGGTTTCATTTCTTCCTTGTCTCCTACATTTAAGGTTGTTTGATTCTTCCTGTTTATATTTTGTGGAAGCTACAACTAAATGCTAAATACCACTTATTGTTGGTTACATCGCTTAGAGCCGAGACTATCCATAGCAAAAGTGCATTTGAATTCAAATTTATTTTGTCATTTTGCAGATGCTTGTTTGATAGATTGTAGCTTCTGTGGGGCAGACCTGCGTTCTGCACACCTACAGGTTTATCATCTTTAAATCTTAAAAATATAGTTCCCTTGTTTTTGGAGCCATCTATTCTAATATTTTGTTTTATGGAACATCCATTAATGAGCTAGAAACTATAGTTTATCTGCTTGGGATGCTGTTCATCAACTGTATGAATGGGCCATAGTTTGTTTCTGCCTAACCAAGGACTAAAACATCGATAGTGATTGAGGTATAGGGGGGTTCGAAAAACATGGACATATTACGAAAATATCTGTATCAATTTGGAAACTGACTGTAGTTACCAGCAAAATCTGAAAATTTTCAATGAAACTTTGGGAAATGTTCATAAAGAAAATAATACATGATTTGGAGCCTAAATATTGTAAATAAAATGTATACATGACATGTAGTGTGTAGGGTGCAAGCAAAAAGTGTTTACTGCAGAGCATATGTAGAACATCGATCAGAGTATGGACTATGTAGTATAAGCATTAAACATTAGACCAAAAAGCTAAAATTCAAAAATAAAATCTAGAAAAATTGATAGGAAGAGTTTGATTTTGGTGAAGAAGAATACGGATATTCAAGGTGGGGTTATTGAATATTTCTAGAAGATGGTTTTTTTTCCTTCTCCTAACCGTTGGAGACTTTAAGCTTTGAGATGCTTAAATAGAGCTTCTTATAGCAATTGGAGGACTGCGAATGCTCCCTAAAGAAGTACATTAATGTCTTGAAAAAGCTATAGGAGTGCATGGACCTGTTATGGATCCTAATAATCAATCAACATAATTGAGATCTTGGTCAAGATATGGTCTCTGTTGGTGACAAATGGTCAAAAAGTTGCTAAGATTTCAGGATATCTAACTCGTGTCAAGATATTTTGTCAAGATTGTCAGTATTTTGATTTTTGATTATTATTATTATCAATCCTCTGTTAGGAAAAAGATCATTGAGGAATTTATCCTGAGACCCGCCTAGGATTCTACTATGTTGATTTTCTTTTATTGAGTATAATGAATGAGTTCACTTATATACTAAACCTTGATAAGAGACGGTCATTCTTCTATCAAAATTATTGTTTTTCTCCTTGGAGGTGGTTGTGATATATTAATCTCCTACTCTATTAATTTTTCAGACTGCTGATCTTACAAATGCCAACTTAGAAGGAGCTAATTTGGAAATTGACTGTAGTTACCAGCAAAATATGAAAATTTTCAATGAAACTTTGAGAAGTGTTCATAAAGGAAATAATACATGATTTGGAGCCTAAATATTGTAAATAAAATGTATACATGACATGTAGTGTGTAGGGTGCAAGCAAAATGTGTTTACTGCTGAGCATATGTAGAACATCGATTAGAGTAAGGAGTATAAGCATTAAACATTAGACCAAAAAGCTAAAGTTCAAAAATAAAATCTAGAAAAATCAATAGGAAAAGTTTGATTTGGTGAAGAAGAATAAGGATATTCAAGGTGGGGTTATTGAATATTTCTAGAAGAAGGTTTTTTTTCCTTCTCCTAGCTGTTGGAGACTTTAAGCATTGAGATGCTTAAATAGAGCTTCTTATAGCCATTGGAGGACTGCGAATGCTCCCTAAAGAAGTACATTAATGTCTTGAAAAAGCTATAGGAGTGCATGGACCTGTTATGGATCCTAATAATCAATCAACATAATTGAGATCTTGGTCAAGATATGGTCTCTGTTGGTGACAAATGGTCAAAAAATTGCTAAGATTTCAGGATATCTAACTTGTGCCAAGATATTATGTCAAGATTGTCAGTATTTTGATTTTTTTTTTTAATTATTATTATTATTATCAATACTCTGTTGGGAAAAAGATCATTGAGGAATTTATCCTGAGACGAGCCTAGAATTCTACTATGTTGATTTTCTTTTATTGAGTATAATGGATGAGTTCACTTAAATACTAAACCTTGATAACGGTCATTCTTCTATCAAAATTATTGTTTTTCTCCTTGAAGGTGGTTGTGATATATTAATCTCTCACTCTATTAATTTTTCAGACTGCTGATCTTACAAATGCCAACTTAGAAGGAGCTAATTTGGAAGGAGCCAATTTAAAGGTAAACACTTTGTTAGCATGTGGTTGTGTATCAATATCCAAAGGCCCAAAGGATATTTGAATTCATGACAATTGATAATTAGGTTCATACTTGCAAGGAATCAAATGGATTGAAAAATGTCTTGGGGTTAGTTTGGCAGTTATTGAACCTAATTGTCAACTGAACTTAAGGGAGCAGTACCTAGTCAGATGTTGAGATACAGCCTTTTGCCTAGTATATGTTAACCTACATGTAATAAGTTGGTTTTGAGTTATTATTACTCTTATTATGTATTTTGGTTTTTGATTGATCAATTCAATTGTGTGATGCCAAATATCTCACTGGTTCAGAATAGAGAAAACTTTGTTTGGCATATGTAGCAGTAATTTTTCTTCTAGACTTCATTCCATTTCTTTTCTCATCCCTCTCATTTATAATCTATAATGATTCTACAAGTCTTTTCAATTTTCTGAGATTTTTTTTTTCTCGTCTTTATCTAGAAAAACAAAAACTTAACTAAAAATGTTTTCCTTTCAAATCTCCTTTTGCATTTAACTATATCGATAACTTCCCAATCTTCTATTCTTTTCTTTTTGGGTGTCGAGGTTACGGAGATTTACTTTGCCTGTAGATGATTAAAACCTGTGCAGCGTATGAGATTTATTTGTTGGGATGGACTGTGTGTTTCAGGGCGCAAAGATGAGTAGAGCCAATTTAAAGGGTGCAAACCTTCAACGAGCTTATTTACGATATGTCTATCTTCGTGATACCGTAAGTAAAACAAATACTGCTGAACTTTTAAGATTTTGTAGGTCTGTTTTAACACTTAACTAGGTATTTCAGCCAAATACTAATTATTCTCTGTTTGACCTTTTTTTTTTTTTTTTTTTTTCAATTTTTTTGATTGGTGTGTGTTTAAAAATTCATGCATACTTGTTCCATTGGGACATCTGAGGCAATGTTCAAAGATTTTATAAATGATATTCTGGCATATCCTATTTCTGAAATTCTGATGGTTTCATTTGGCTTGATGGTTTATGGAGATCTTGGTTTTGAGAATGGCTAATATTTGTCTCTCAATTGCAAGGATGACCATTAAATTGAATACAGATGAACAAGTAATTTTATTTTGTGTTGCTTTTCAGGATTTGGAAGGTGCAAAGCTTGATGGTGCCAATTTGCTTGGAGCGATCAGATAACAATGGAGTGTAGCCTTGGTGATCCAATATAGATTATCAATAATATCACTTGTCTTGTGTATAACCTACGCAAACCCCCACCCCCAAAAGAAAAAAAAAAACAAAAACTGGAATCTAATATGAATAATAATGTGCAAAGTTGTGGACAAATGATCATGTTACCAAGTTGAAAGATCAGTTAATAGCATGCCTGTGGATAATTGTTGGACATGCAGCTAACCCATAACGCTGCTCAATAGTATTAGAAGTGCTAAAAGCTCTGTTGATATCACTGTCTGAAAGTCTCTTTTGTCACTCTTTTATTACCATTTCAATCTATTTACAGCTTGTAATTCTTCCAATACTGTTAAAATACAAGTGGGTTTTGTTGTGGAGGTTGGATACGCAGGTTTCTTGTAAAGATTTTAGCACTCAAAGATAAAGAATTGATGTAGTGGTATTAGATGCTCTTCAGAATTATATCATTGTCAGTTTATCTTGTCATTATGGAATTTTGTTTGATAGAACTCCAATCCTCTGAAATGTTCCATGACATGAACGGCTTGGAGCATTGAGAGGAACATCATTCACTATCCGTACTAAAATTATGTGCCCTTTTATTCAAACTTTACGCTCATTATAATTTGGATTGTGGAGTCTAGTTGATAATTGACAAAGACACTCTTGGCCTGTTCAGTTTGTGTTTTGAAAATGATTTTTCCATTTTAAAAAAGCAATTTATGAAAATGACTCTAATTTATAACATGTTGCAATTCACATGTAACTTTATTTAGACATCTACAGACATTGGATCATGACTGTCAATAGAATTTAATCTGGTGCGCGCAAGCTGGTTCAGGATACCTGTATAGATAAAAGGAAAGAAAAAAAATGAAGGAAACATTATTGTTGAAGTTATTTTTATAATTACTTTGACAAGCAAAAAATAACTTTTATTTTTATTTTTATTTTGTATTAAAAGGTTTTTCGCAGTAAAGATGCTCCAAACAACCGCGAAAATGCAGGAATAAATCCCGACCCTCTATTCTATTCGGATGCACGGGTGAGATTCAACAGTCATATATCAATTGAAATTGACATAAATCAATGTGCACCGTTCGTTTCTTAATGGATCACGAACCCATCTATACGCAGACACGTGGCATAACCAGCCGTAAGGTATAGCGAAGAAATAATGATTCCTCGAAGCATATAGCAATCCCAGTGTGTCGGCAAGATCGAACGACAGTCCATGTGTCCATACGGGGAGTAAAGATGAAAGTGACAGTCGTGCTTTTAGTCTTTTACGGATATAGGTTTAGGTCACAGCCATGTGGGACCCACTCACCCACCCGACAAAGCAATAAGGGATAAATAAAGACGGACCAAAAACAGTATTATGTGGGTGTCAGTCACTAAGACCAATGACATGATTATACGTGTCAAAATCACGTCCGTTCCTTGGGGTTCACGACACTTGTGGCTCTGAAAATTTTTGTCCGTTTCCGTACTCCATCCTCACCCACGCGTCCGGATTTCTTATCCCTAAAATTTATTCTAAAAAAAGCATTTCAAACGAATTTTAATTTTTTTTTATTATTGAATTTTATTTTATTTTTTTGACAAGAATGACATTCCAGTACATTTAATTTTGGGACAAATACCAATATGGTTTATAAATTTTATTTTTATTTAATTTAGTCCAATCATTTTAAAAGTTGTATCAATATAGGACATTAACTGATAGAATTCACATTCCATCTATTAAAATTAACAGCTGTTGACTAGATTTTTGTCGGAATTAACATTATTTGACTGATAGTACAGTTAGCAGTCGTTGATTTTAACAGACACAGTTAATGTCCCACATCAATACAACTTTTTAAAAAATTGAACTAAGCCAATCAAAAGTAAAATTTGGGTACTGCATTGGTATTCATCCAAAATTAATGGCTGACTGACAGCCGTTAATTTTAACAAACACAATTAATGTTCACATTAATACAACTTTTTAAAAAATTGAACTAAATCCATCAGAAGTAAAGTTTAGAAACCACATTAGTATTCATCCAAACGTTGAATGTACTAAAGTATCATTTTCCCAATAATTTATTATCAAGAGAGGATTTACTAAAAAAAAAAAAATGGTAAAATTTGTCGCATTATTTGAAATACACTTTCAGGAGAGATATATATAGCATTTTTTCATCTCCACAAGTCTTGAGTGGTATCATATTTGTATTCTATAATCGTATGCAATATAAAAAATACTATATGTTCTAAAAAGAATTGTCTCAAAAATATATTTCAAATGATGCTGTGGATTCTTTTAAAAAAATTATTTCCTTAATTATATCTTAAAGGTATAGATTTATCTGGGAGAATTTTTTAAAATATACGCCATTGCCCCTGCCGGGCACACATTAATAGAACTATTTTTATCTTGTGTGAATTTCATATCAGTTTAAGGTACAAAATCTTTTTAAAGTCAATGTTTGGATGAAACTTATGCTTATGAGAGTATATATGTGTCGTGTATGTATTTGCCTTGTATTTCGTTTTATTTATTTATTTATTTATTTTAAAACAGAAGACTGACCCATATGAATCCCATTTCAACATTAAATACAATGAACTTATCTTTCATAATTTTCGTCACCATTTTAAAAGTTAGGTCAGTTTTAACAGCATTATTTGGGTGAAACTCATGAATGTAGGAATCACATGCAAGGATTGCTGGTAGGAAAGTAAGTTTCTCGTGATAATGGTTAAAAACTTAGAAGGAGTGAGAGAAAGAATGTGTGAGGGGATGAGTAGTCAATAAGAAGGGAGAGAAAAAAGAAGTACAGTGAATTTTCAAAATTACAGTAATTTCTTTCTTACAAGGACGGACAGATGTATATCAATTTTGGGTGATGTGTCAAAAATACAGTAATTTCTTTCTCATATGGATGAATGAGACTTTTCTGCTTGAGTTTACTTGGTGTTTGGGAGATGTGTCATGATTTAAATCATCAGCACATCATCCAAGTAAAAAATAGAATATTCAAATTATGATATATCATTCAAACATATTCAAGTCGGAAAGAAAGGATCAAAACCTTTTTTTTCGTAACTAAAATTAATTTCTCCTAATAATTTATGGAAAAAAAAATTAAAATAGTACAAGTGTCAGTCAGAGATTGGATTTATACTTCATAAAGATCTGGGTACACATCCCAATAAAAAAAAAAAAAAAACTGGTAGGACCCAATTGCACAGCCTCTGCCGACTGTTGCTGACATTTCGTTCCCGGTGACTTTTAAATTAAAACATCTCACAAGTCACAACACGCCGCGTACACGCTACTTGGGGCATTCCCGGTATTTCAAATCCACCCAAGGATAAGATTTTACCTTTTTCTGAAGCCTATAAATACGGACACTTGAAGCACCAATTTTCTTCAAATCAGATCAAATCATACTCTTTCAAGAGATATTTAGAGAGAGAAAATGGCAGGAATCATGAACAAGATCGGTGAGACCCTTCACATTGGAGGGAACAAAACAGAAGAAGGGCAAAAGAAAGGTGAGCAGCACCACGGTGAGCAGCACCAAGGAGAGGTGCACCGCAAAGAAGAGAATAAGGAAGGGATCATGGGGAAGGTGAAGGATAAGATCGGTGGCGGTGGTGGTGGTAGTCAGGTTGATAAGGGTGAGAAGAAGAAGAAGAAGGACAAGAAGAAGCGTGAGGATGGCCATGAACACAAAGGTGATAGCAGCAGCAGCGACAGCGACTAGATCGTCACCGTCACATCTTTACCTAGGTATATTGCTAACAACTCTGATTTAAAATTTAATTTCTATATATTTTCTTTCATTTTCTCTGTTATTTTGTATTATATATATATATATAACGTTCAGTTTTTCAAAATTTACTATGAAAGTGCTCTACAAGATGGCGTCTGATGCAAGATGCACCTGATATTAGCACCTCTCTCATATATATAATTTCTAATATCAGATCCACCTGATGCGATCTCGTAGAGTCACTGCAGTAAAAACCGTTGGATTAGATGTATAATGTATGTCTACCAAAAATCACATTAATCCAATTGTTGATTTTTGAAAAATGTAGCTTTGAAAAACTGGCTTGTTGTTCTTAAAAATGTTATCATTTTTTAGCCTCACTTAAGCAACTGATGGATCACTGTGATATGGAGTATGATCCCTGAATTTCGTTTTTTTTTTGTTTTTGTTTTTTGTTTTTTTGTATTTGCTTCTGCTTTCTTAAAATATTGTTGGAGTTTTCTTAAAATATGGTATAAATGGTTTTTTTTTGGTTCTGTTGCAGGTGGATGGAGACCTACTGAATGCATTTCCTAGTCTTGTTTCCTTATGCTTTAATCAAAATGTAAAAGAAAAAAAGAGTTGTATCTTACTGCTTTTATTAGTGTGAAATGCTCAGGCAGGATGTGGATGTAAAATCAATATATGTATTGATAATAAAGATGTTTTTCTTTGTATTTACCAATAATTCTTGATGTGTATTCTCTTTGTGCATATGACAAATCTTTACTAAATAGGAAAACATTAAAAAATGCTTAAATATACTATTTGTTTTATGGGTTATTGTGACAATGGTAAATTCCAAGTTTTAATTTCTTTGCAATGAACTTGAAGAATGAAAGTGAATGGCCCTTTTTGTTTCTCATAATCATCTTGTAGACATATCACCAGAAATGATAATTTAAGGACTAATCCTTAAATTAAGTTAATTTTCTCACCATTTTCTCACATTGGATAGGTATTTTGGATAGGTATTTTGAAAAATGGGTGATTGAATTAGATAAATTTTTCGAATGAACATCCTCTGTTTGGTGCTTGGTGATGTGACATGATCTGGATTGGTGCTTGGGTGATGTGACATGATCTGGATGGTTTATATATCATTCGAATGAAAAATAGACCATCTAGATTATGCCACATCACCCAAGCAAATTCAAGCCCAAGTAGAGGATCTGGATGCAAATTTTTCACGTATGTCAAGCCTGCCAAAAATTATAAATTTATTTTGGCTCAGATTCACAATGATCTTACCATTGGTTTTTAAAACAGAATTTACTGAAAGGTTGGATGACAATAAATTTTTACAGATTTGACATATATAAGAAGATTATATATTTTAATAGTGAGTGGATATTAAATTAAGGTTAAGGATCATATCTGGACATATCCCTACCTCAAAATATCTGAGAGATTTGATAAGGATAAAAATCTGAAGAAGGAAAATCCTGGATGTACTCATAAGGAGAAGTGTGGGGTCTATCATATTTTTGAGCCCCATGACAGGACCCTTAGTTGAGTACAGGTAAAAGTATGATAGGACCTCTTTCAGCCCTCTTCTTCTAAAAGAGAAGTGGTTTTTACAACCGGGTAATGGAATAGCATTCTGTATTTGACAAAAAATATATTGGTTCTACTTCATATTCAACTTGCATCTTTATAATTCTGAAAATATTGAACCTTGTACTGGTTCAGAACTTACTTGAATTCAATATATGTATCCACTTTAATATAAGGTGGCTGTGCATCTCTCCTCCTTTTATGAGGGGAGGTTTTGGGCTCAAGTCCCACATAATTGTAGCATTGGTTGATTGCTTCTCTGTTTTAATATTTCAATATTCGTTGTTTGTTTTTTCTAAAATCGCTTTTATAGTTTAAAATTACACTTGATCTAAGAGATATAGTGATAATCATTTTTAAAGAACTAGAGTAATGATAGGATGGATGATAAAACTTTCATACTAGAAGTGATTGTGGCAAAAGCTAGAGGGCTCAAACTTCTGTCACAATTATTTCTAACATAAAAATTTTGATATGTGAAAATATGATTTGAACATAACTTAAAAAGATATACGAGGAAATAGTTTTTCAAAAATGATTTTAAGAAAAGGTAACACAAACGGATCCTAGATCTAAGTTGGTTAACCTCTCTTCCAATTTATATTGGATAAGTGATTGTGGACAAATAAAATCAAAACAATTTATACAACAGTGCATAGGCCTTCATAAAGTCCATACTGACAGATGAAGTAAAAAAAAAAAAAGCCCCATGAGCCCATGTAAAACCTGCAGAACCATTATTAATTCATGCTCAATTTCTTTTAAATTTTGAGTCTCTTATACACCAAAATACTTAATGGGAAGCCTTGGAATTCATCATTTTATCCCCTTTCTTATATTGAATGCTCCCATCATTTTGCTTTACCCTTTTTTTCAACTCCATGGAATTTTGTTGTCGCGACCTAAAATTGTGTTGTTATACGATATCACTTGCATGTATTCGTGGTTGACATTCCGAGACTTTTACCATTATACTAGACAATGCCTCTAAAAGCCCTTGATTATAATAAATAGGAATAAAAAGGAGAAATACCCATTTCTTTTGATGGAGAGAAGTTCAAAAAAACTTTATTATCTTGAATTGTTTTATTAAAAATAGGAATTACTATAACACTAGTAGCTAAACAATGATACCCACTGTCTCCTACCTACATGACTTGTTGACTTCCATGGTATTTTATCTACCACTGTTGATATAAAAATGTGATGCTCCTCCTTTATAAAATATAAGAGATGACCCTCTTTCTTCTCTGCATTTACAACTAATCCTAATGTGGGACACCTACCTAATCATTAGGACATAAGCCAAGTATTAAATGTTCTAAGTTAGTTTGAAAACTCACACACACACACACATATATATATATATAATGCTTGAATACAAATTGTGAAAAATTAAATACCTATATAATGTTTAACAGTCTGTATATTGGAAATTGGTGGTCCAATCATTGTGATTTTTGGCATGCCTGTCATACATAGGAAGAATATTAAATCTAACGGTCAGTTTTTCAAAATACTCATTTTATATTGGCCAAAAGGCTAAGTCCTCATATAAGGAAGTCCTCACAAGAACGGGACTCTCTCTCTCTCTCTCTCTCTCTCTCTCTCTATATATATATATATATATATATCCTAAGTGAACTCAGAATTCTTATTTGTTCTAAAAGTGCTAATATATGTCAACAAATCAATAATAATAGTAATAATTGATTATTATTATTATTATTATAATTCTTAATTTCAATGTTGCTAATGGATTTGTAGCCTATTTGCGGCATGTATTCTCTCCTTTAAGGGAGATCGAGATCGATACCCATTTATTAACATTGGGAATTTGAGAATATGGTTAACTTATGACGTTTGGCCCAAAAAAGAAAAACGTTTAAAATTTATACTCGTAAAATAGTCAATAAACAAGTAAAAACAAAAAGAAAGAAAGACAGAAAGAAAGAAAAAATAAAATTGACACAAAGTCTAAAAGATTTGTAAATGACAGTTTTGTTTTCTATTTTTTCTTTAATATTAATTTTGGAATAACCGTGACAGTGAAATAAAATTGAAATGGCTCAATGAACAAGTTGGAAAAAAAGCATCTTCTTGTTTAATATCTCTAGATGCCTCAAAACTCCCTTAATTTAATTAGAGCAAGCAAGCTAGTAAATGAGAACAACTAAGTGCAAATATTCCAAGGAAAAGAATATACATAACTCTTAAGCATGATCTTTCTCTTTAAAATTATGTTCTATTATGGGTCATTGATTGAACACGATCGATCAATCGGACAATATAACCCATCTTAAAGAGCCATTAAGGAACATGTAATTGACACGTGGCTCACCTCTATTGGTTAATTAAGGGTCCTCTCTCTCAGATTAATACATTTGTACACTTTGCGTGCCATGACTTGAAAAAATTAATGGAAAAATATATGTTCTTGGCATTATATGAAAAAAGAGTGTAAAAACCAAAGTGTTTGTGCAAGATTACAAATAATAATAATAATGACAGTTAATTCTTTGGTGCCATTTGGGATGATCTTTTGTCTGTAATCTTTCTTGTGGATTCCTTGTGATTTCAATTCATTTTCTCCGCAAGAAAGTCCCCTATATATTCCCTTGTATGTTGTGGAGAGATTATTTTATTAACTACTATAGCATGTATGTCCAAAGAGTACTCTTTGGCCACATTTGAATTGGATTTCCATTTGGTGACTTTGTAAGTATCATTCTACTAGCTCTTTATTCTTTAATTACACAGACAACATCGATGGAGAGAGAGAGAGAGAGAGAGAAGTCTAAGATATCCTATGGAGGTATCTTTAGAATGCAGTAACTTGGTAATGGTTAATTTCTTTTTAACTTTTCTCTGTTCTATCAATAATATGCCAATGATTAGAGTGATTGCCATTAGAATTATGCTTGGTTTAACAGCTGTATGTATATATATAAATATAAAGGATACCTCATTTTAACTAAAACCAGCTAAGATCCTTGAGCTATTAAATTGGAATATTGAGACGAATAATGCATTAAGTGAATGGAACTATATATATATATATAAAACAAGGACTTGCGTTCTTAACTAATTTTAGTTAAAATGAGGTATAGCTGATAAGATCAGGACTATATATATATATATATAACAATACATAACTACATCAATGTGTTTAAGTTCCGACAGCTAGCTATGAGAACCATAGATATTATATTCCCAGAAAAACCCATGTCCCTTTTGGATTTGGTTTGCTTAAAAATCACTTTTGTACAACTATCTCCTTATATATTTCTTTAGAATTACATCGATCCAAACCATCTTTAAATATTAATTCATATTAGAAGTGGTTATGGCAAGTTAGAGTTTAGATTTGGCCAAAATTAACTTTGAAACCCATAACCTATTATGGTTTTGAGACTTAGACAATCTCAAAATCAATTTTAAGCTCTAGAAGTGATTTTAGGCAGAATTAATCTAAACGGGTTTTTGGAAAAAATCACATATTTACTAATAGGGTAATACCCCATGTGGGATTGTGGCTTACAGTTACACATTAATTAGGGTCAAAATTAAAGGATGCCCTGCCTACTTTATCAGTCACAATGTGCTTGTACCATGTGTGTGACCCATGGTCGCCTTCTTGGCCTTGTATGCTACATTGCAATCAAAGAATGGGTCACAGAAATGGAAAGCTCCCAATCTGCTAGCTTATTGGGGAAATTTGACCAGGGCAAAATGATGATCAGAAGGGGCTCCTAAAAGACAGAATTTGCAGACCAAATGTCTCCAATTTTTAATATTTATTTTTTATTCTTAAATATAATTCAACTATATACACACACGTAGTGATTCATGTATCTTCCTTCATGGGTTCTATTCCTCATTGATATCCAAACAAGTTTATATCTGTTCCTCAGATCCTGATCTCATCCGGGTGCACGCCACATAGGCGGGATCAACGAGCCATTAGGATTCAGATTCAATGGCTGATCCCGCCTACTAGAAACACTTCCATTGACCTAATTTGTTCAATCAGGAGCAAATCTGGAACCATCCAGACATACCCAACATGATTAAAAACAGATACTCTGCCCACTTTATTAGTCACAATGTGGTTGTATATATCATGTGTGTGAGCCATGGCCTTTTGTATGCTGACATTGCAATCGAAGAAAGGGTCACAAAATTTACTCAATTTAGGTCCCAATATGCTCACGAGAGAATTTGACCAGGGCAAATCACCAGAGGGGGCCCTCAAAAATAGAATTTACAGACATAATGTCTAAACGTGCAAGGCGTACCAGGGACAATGGAATATATAGATTTGTGTTGTTTGGCTCAACTGTCTTGGCAATGAAAATGAAATAATAATCCATTACAACACGGTCAAGTTCAAATAGAAAAAGGCCACATGACCTGGTCTACAACCAAGTGCGCCAGTAGTGTCACTATATATAGTTGGCCAAGTACAAGATGAAAGGGTCATTGATTTCTTTTTATATATTTTTTTATTTGGTTGAGTGTCACTCAATATCTCTTAAATAATAACTTGTTCACATTGGGATGTTTTCCAAATCATATCATTCTTTTCTACTTTTCATACCTAACCAGTTTATACTTTATATATATGATATAAATATACAATCCCAATCTTATATATATATATATATATATATATATATATATAAGAGATAAGGGATAAAGAAGGAAAAAGCTATGCCGCTATCGACAAAGGAATTCCTCAAAAATGGCTATTGTATTATATATTCTTATTATGGATGTTATGCATACTAAAATTCATAATGATCTAATATCAACATTTTAAGATATATACCGTGAAAAATTGTGTGTGCTGAAATTGTCATAGTTTTTTTTTTTCTGAGTGACATTTTTGATTAAACAACAGTTGAATTAGTATAATTTTTGACATGCATGACATGTATAAATATAGTATTTAATTCAGTGGTTACTATTTTCAAAGTATGTATCACATAATTATCTATACACCCTTGAAAAGAGGGTGATGAATGTTTTATTTAAACAATAAAATGAATGGTGATTTTGTGTAATATTGCAGTATTAAGTAAGAAGAATGAAAATGACTTACAGAAACAACTCCGAAAATAACTTCCATATTTCTAACTTATACAACTGTGTCTTGGGAGTTATGCGGTTGGGGACGCCGAATAGAACAAGTCAGCATTGTTTTTAACACCACCACATGGCGCTCTCTCATTAGAGCCGGCCTCTCTTTTCCTTGCTTAAAATACACAAACTCCACTTTCTTCTTCACTTCTTCTTCTTCTTCTCCTCTCTTCTCCCTCTTGGGTTTTGCTTTTCCTTCAAAACCCATCAAGGATCAGATCAGTCGAAGAAGAAAAAACCCCAACAATTTCAAAAGAAAACTACAATTCTCAACAACCCATTTCAAGCATAAACCTTCTTCTTCTTCTTCCTCTCCTTCTTGGGTTTTGCTTTTCCTTCAAAACCCATCAAGGATCAGTTCAGTAAAAGAAGAAAAAACCAAAATTTAGCTGCAATTCTCAACAACCCATTTGAAGCATATATAGTGAAGAACAGAACAAGAAGAAGAAATTGAGATATGGATAGGTTAATAAGCTTGGAGCCATCAAACCTTGTAGCCATCAGAATCGAACCGGGTCAAAAATGCTCCGGTGAGCTTACTTTACACAACGTTATGTACACGATGCCGGTCGCTTTTCGGCTTCAACCCATGAACAAGAGCCGGTACACAGTCCGTCCACAATCGGGTTTTATATCACCTCTTTCAACATTGACTGTGGAGATCACATACCATCTTCCACCGGGTTCAAATCTACCCGACTCGTTTCCTCATTCAGATGACTCGTTCCTTCTACACAGCGTGGTGGTTCCTGGTGCAGCTATTAAAGACACTCAATCCACATTCGATTCAATTCCTAGTGATTGGTTCACTACAAAGAAGAAACAGGTGTTTATTGATAGTGGTATTAAGATCATGTTTGTGGGCTCTCCGGTGCTGGCCCAACTCGTCACCGACGGGTCAATGGACGAGATCCGAGAAGTACTTGAGAAGAGTGACCCGGAATGGAACTCGGCTAACTCGGTTGACTCAAATGGACAGACTTTACTTCACTTGGCAATTGCTCAAAGTAGAGCTGATCTTGTTCAATTGTTATTTGAGTTTGAGCCTAATGTTGAGGCTCAAAGTGGATCCGGGTCTAGCCCACTTGAGGCTGCCGCAGCCTCTGGTGAAGCGTTGATCGTCGAGCTCTTGTTGGCTCGAAGGACGAGCACGGAACGATCACCATCGTCGACTTGGGGGCCGATTCATCTTGCAGTCGGAGGCGGTCATGTTGAGGTTTTAAGGCTTCTTTTGCTCAAAGGCGCTAATGTGGATGGCCTTACAAAAGATGGGAACACAGCTTTGCACCTTGCAGCTGAAGAGAGGAGAAGAGATTGTGCTAGGCTTTTGTTGGCTAGTGGTGCAAGGGCTGATATTCGAAACACTGGCAACGGGGACACGCCGCTCCATATTGCAGCCGGTCTAGGGGACGAGCACATGGTTAAGCTGTTGCTGCAGAAAGGAGCCAATAAAGATATTCGAAACCGGGTCGGCAAAACAGCTTACGATGTCGCCGCGGAGTATGGGCATACTAGACTTTTTGATGCACTTAAGCTTGGGGATAGCTTATGTGTAGCAGCAAGAAAAGGAGAAGTACGAGCAATTCAAAGGCTTCTTGAGAATGGGGCAGCTATTAATGGGCGAGATCAACATGGGTGGACCGCACTTCACCGAGCCTCATTCAAGGGCCGAATCGATGCCGTTCGGACTCTTATCGACAAGGGGGTCGACATCGATGCTAAAGATGAGGATGGGTACACAGCCTTACATTGTGCTGTGGAATCTGGACATTCAGATGTAATTGAATTGCTAGTGAAAAAGGGAGCTGATATAGAAGCAAGAACTAATAAGGGTGTCACTGCACTCCAAATTGCTGAATCGCTGCATTATTTAGGGATCACAAGGATACTTGTTCATGGTGGCGCCACCAAAGATGGAGGAGTCTCACAGGTTGCGGCCCCGGTGGCGCTTCCATATAATGGAATGAAGAATCGAGACATGGACAGTGGTGAGCTAAAGAAGAAGAAGACTGGTACTCGAGGCAGAGCACTTCGAAGTAGCTTTGATCGGTCCATGCCATTGGTGGTGCTCTAGTGCTAGCAAGGAAAATTGAGTTTTTTAATTTGCTTCCTCAAATCAGAGCTCAATTTATTCTTTTTTTTTTTTGGCTGAAAAATTGTGGAAGTAGTTGTAGATTGAATTACACACATATATATATATATATATGTTCATTATATGAAAAACCCAAATGCATATTGTTATTGTAAGTTTTGTTTAAGAAACAAAAATGTAATTTAGACTTCATGGATCGATCTTTGCCCTTCAGGCCTTTTGTAAGATACATAAATAAAATTGTATTTGATCAAACATAGCTCTTTTTTTTGGGTACACTCAATAGGGTCTTCCAATATTGGGGCCGAGAATACAAAAAGATGATGGAGATTACAAAGATATCTTTGTAATCTATATATACACACACATACATATAGGGAGTCTATTATAAGGTACACCTTATGCAAATTGCAAAGTTGTTTAAGGTGACTAGTTTTTCATATTGAGATTTTGCACAATGCTGATTTCTTGCTCTTTTTGCCCTATTTCAGATAAGGGTTACGTTAATTTCCTTTGTTTATTATTCCTTGAGCCATAAAATTTTGAGTGATTTAAATCCATTCTCCTAGAGTATGACCCTTGAAATGGTTTGGCAATGCAAGTCATTCTAATGAACATATATAATAAGTTTAACAAATCCATTTTTTAATGTGCTATGTATGACAAATTTGAAGGGTAGGAATCTCTATCATCGCAATTAAAAAATTGGATTCTCTTAAGAAGGGACACTTAAAGAACCACCCAAAACTCTAAGTACATAACCATCGATATATACAAAGCATCTATTAAGGCTTAATTCAAAAAATGGGATAATTAAGGCCGTACAGTAAGAAAGGAAGCAAAAAGTTAATATGAGTATATGAACTAATTTGCAAAAAGGAGTACAATTGGAGGTGAATACTAAGAATTTGTGTGTAAATGCAACCTTGAGCTAACAAAATTTTAAAAAGGAGATTATTTTGATGTTTGGAAAGTGAAATAGAAATTATTTCTTTAAGTGGCAAAGATTAAAAATAGTGGGGTTAATTTTAGAGCATTGATCTTTCATTTTGGCCTCTCATGCATATCCATATTTAAAACTTTAAAAGTGCTACATACATTTTTCTCTCTTGTGCAGTTGGATTTTTTTAGGAAAATATGATGCAGAGTCATTTGGGTGGAGATGACAGTTGTCAAAAAAATTTGGGATATATTACTGCTATTGTCAAATTTGAGAGCCATAACCCAAGGGAGTTAGTCCAGTTGGTAGGAGGAGAGCTCCTCTATCTTATCAACCAGAGTTTGATTCCCCTAGGGAGCACTCCAGGAATTAATTCCTGAATGCACCATGCCGATGTGGGAGAGTGCTCTCTTAAGATAGCCCGGAAAGGGATTTTAGTCGAGGTGCACACAAGCTGGCTCGGACACCTTGACCGTTGAACCAAAAAAATAAAAATAAAAATAAAAATTTGAGACCCGTAGATGGCAGTTGATTGGATCATCTTTTATTTATTTATTGCCATAGTTCTTCAATTTGGCAATTACAATACGTACCATTTGGGCCTCAAAGCTTGAGACTTTGATCCGTAAATGCAACTTCATGTGAATTTTTTAAGTTGAAGGTTAATTATATCAAATCCTAGAAGCTGAATGCATATTGAGATGAAATATTGTGAATTATAAGCAGTGAATCAGCTAATTAAGATTATATATACGTACATAAATAGC
>JAESVK010000568.1:0-57968 GCA_017140935.1 Hamamelis virginiana | reverse complement strand
CTCGTGAGCGCTTCTAAAATTGAGTAAATTAAAGACAAAATATAGTGTTTAAAGTGCTCTATTTCTCATGATATATATGATATGGGCAATGAGAGAATTTTATTTAGAAAGTGTTAATCAATAATTTAACCGGGCAAATATATGGCTAATAAAATGGCTTTAATTAAGTTATTTAATTTTAACTAATGATAAATTGGCTAGTAAAAGATTAGTTTTCAAGGAGTTCGAAGCCAGTTAGGAAATGCAGATTCTAAGAAGTTTGTTGGCTTTCAAACTCTTCACTTTTGGAAGATAATTATCAAGCCAAAGAATAGTCTTATCCAGATAATTATCAAGCTATATTTTAAAAAGCCCTCTTAATTGAGGCATTCGAACCCTATCGATTCGATTTTCCTAAAAGCAAAAAAGGTTATTAACAGAAAGGTTAGAGAGTTTAAAACTCTGTAAAGTCATAGTAATATACTAATATGGTGAAGCTGATGCCCAATCAATTTCCAGAGGTGGATTTGGAATATTTTACCAATTTCATCCACCGATTGACATGACATGCATTATCTTTCTATAAATTCAAACAAAAAGTGACTTTTTTTTTTTAGGGTGTTTACCTATAAGTCCTATTTATAAGTTTTGTTTACCCAAAAATTCCGCCATTTTTTCACTTTACTCAAAAATCCTTTTTAGTATAAAACGCATCAGTTTGTTATTTGATTTTGTAGAAATTGATCATTTTACAGAAAATTGATGCATAGATCAATTTTTTGAAAATAAGTTTTTGGAAGTATTTGGAAAACTGATGCAAAGATCAATTCTTTGAAAGTGTTTGGACTTCTGGGTAAAAAATAAATAAATAAATTTGATATTTTGGGTAAAGTGAAAAGAAGATGGAACTTTTGGATAAATCAAATTCAAAATGGAACTTTTGGATAATTTTTTATTCTTTTTATTAATTAGAGAATTACTGCATCAAACGAGTAATTAAAGTGGGTCAGTTGCTTTAGTATTTTTCCTTTGGAGACAGGTCGTGTGCATTTTGGTTGATATTTCTTTATCAATTAATTTGACTCCAACAAAGCCTTTCTTATGGGCCTAAAGTTACATCTCTATCGAGGTGGGCCGGGGGTTAGGCTAGGTAGTTTGGTGTAAGGAGGATTTTGAAACAGGCCCAGAAATTGTTGGGAATGTACCATTATTATTATTATTTTTTTATTTTTTTTTTTTGTTTCAACAGTCAGGTTGTCTGGACTAGCTTATGCACACCTCGATTAAATCCCTCTCTGTGAGATCTTAAGGGCACACTACCCCACATCGGCTTGGTGCATTCTGGAATTAAACCCTGGTTGATAAGATAGAGAGACTCTTCTCCTACCAACTAGACTAACTTCCTTGGGTGGAATGTATCATTATTACCATTGCACTAAATAATAAAAGCTTGCTCCGACATGATTTTAAATCTCAAATTAGGGTCAGGTTCCGGTAACACATGCTTCTTATCCATGGTTTAACATGCGGCTTACAAAATCTGATGTGGAATATTTATTTTGGAAAACCGACCGTTGGATTAAATGTTCTGCTTATATGCATCGTGTATACAAAAAATCGCATTGATCCAATAGTTAATTTTAAAACAATATCACAGTTTTGAAACATTGATCCAATAGTTACTTTTAAAACAATATCACAGTTTTGAAATATATTGTAAAAAAACTGTGGGAAACTATCTCAGCTTTTCATAATTGATTTTCTGAAAAATCAGTCGTTGGATCAATGTGATTTTTGGCATACGTGATGTGTATAAGCGGAATATCTAATCCAATGATCGGTTTCTCAAAATACTCAACTCACGTCGAGTTTAACAAATCGTGCGTTAAACCATGATTAAGAACCATGTGTCATCGGAATCTCTGACCCATATAAATATATATGTAATTATATGGGAGGTTATAGTATATTGATTGGGATGATATTTTTGAGCTTTGAAGGTGGTACCTTTGTGCTCCAAAGAGTTGTGCATACAATATTTCATATCACTTTCAAAGGTTATCATCACCAAAAAGGTACTGGTAAAGTCTCTCGATATTTGTACCAGAGACTTGGATTTGAGTCCCGCTTTCATAGTGGGGAGGATTAAAGGGAAACAAGAGTGCCATCTCTTGTTGTGTAGCTAGCTCATAAGCACAATAAAAACCAACTGTTGGATTATATACCCCTCTTATATGTGCGAAAAACTATGACTTTTTTTTTTCTTTTCAAAATGTCACAATTTTTTCAGAGCCAGTTTTTTCAAAAATCACATACGTACATAAGAGTCAAATCTCTCTCTCTCTCTCTACTGCTCCGTCTCTCTCTACATCTCTTTATTTCTCTCATTTTTTCAGTCTGCATCTCTTTGTTTTTTCAGTAAAGCAAGGGAAACAAAAGTGCAAAGGAAGCTATCCAAGGGCATTTTAGTCACAATACGTGTAAAAGGACCTTTCATTTAATTAAATCTGACAGATGACTTTTTACAGGAAAGCTTTCTAACTGGGGACTTGTGGCCAATTTTCCCAAAAAAAAAAAAAAAAAACTTAAATTTGGAAATTTGAGTAAAGTGAAAAAATGATGATGGAACTTTTGGATAAAAAAGAATTCAAAATGGGACTTTTTGATAATTTTTTTAAAGTGGGTGAGTTGCTTTAGTATTTTTCCTTTGGAGACAGGTCGTGTGCATTTTGGTTGATATTTCTTTATCAACCAATTAGACTCCAACAAAGCCTTTCTTATGGGCCTAAAGTTACATCTCTATCAGGGTGGGCCGGGGGTTAGGCTAATTTGATAAGGGAGGGGATGTTGACACACCCTTGAATTATAAGCCCACCCCCTCTAATTTTGATTTTTTACCGTTTTATGAAAAAATACATTGTTTTTAAGAAAACTAGCCCCGCAATCCACTAGAAAACATCATTTTGAACAACTTTGTAGAAGAAAGTTTTTCCAAAATCTATCATTTAAGTAGACTTTTTTGACCATTTATTATTTTTACAAAATATTTCGTAAAAAATGCCAAAAAGTTTGCCTAAATGATAGATTTTGGAAAAACTTTCTTCTACAAAGTTGTTCAAAATGATGTTTTCTAGTGGACTATGCAGCTAGTTTTCTTAAAAATAATGTATTTTTTTATAAAACGGTAAAAAATCAAAATTGGAGGGGGTGGGCTTATAATTCAAGGGTGTGTCAACATCCTCTCTAATTTGATAACTACCAAACCTATGGTAGTTTGGTGTATGGAGGATTTTGAAACAGGCCTATAAATTGTTGGGAATGTACCATTATTTTTTATTTTTGGTTCAACAGTCAACTAAATCCCTCTTCGGGTGATCTTAAAGGCGCACTGCCCCACATTGGCTTGGTGCATTCAAGAATTAATTCCTGGAATGCTCCCAGGAAAATTGAACCCTGGTTGATAAGATAGAGGGACTCTCCTCCTACCAACTAGACTAAATCCCAGTCCTTTGGATGGAATGTACCATTATTATCATTACACTATTGCACTAAATAATAAAAGCTTGCCCCACGTGATTTTAAATCTCAAATTAGGGTCAAGTTCCGATAACACATGCTTCTTATCCATGGTTTGACACGCAGTTCACAAAATCCAATGTGGGATAGGTATTTTGGAAAACCGACCATTGGATTAAATGTTCTACTTATATGAATCATGGATAGCAAAAATCACATTGATCCAATAGCCACTTTTGAAACAATATCACAGTTTTGAAATATATTATAAAAAAAAAAAAACTGTGGGAAACTGTCTTAGTTTTTCATAATTGATTTTCTGAAAAATTAGCCATTGGATCAATGTAATTTTTGACAAATGTGATGCATATAAGTGGAATATCTAATCCAATGATTGGTTTTTGAAAATACTCAGCTCACGTCGAGTTTTACAAACTGCGTGTTAAACCATGTGTCATCGGAATCTGCCATATATATATATATATATATATATAGAAGATTATAGTATATTGATTGGGATGATATTTTTAAGCTTCGAAGGTGGTACCTTTGTGCTCCAAAGAGTTGTGCTTACAATATTTCATATCACTTTCAAAGGTTGTCATCACCAAAAAGGTGCTGGTAAAGTCTCTCGGTATTTGTACCAGAGACTTGGATTTGAGTCCCACTTTCATAGTGGGGAGGATTTAAGGGAAACAAGAGTGCCACCTCTTGTTGTGTAGCTAGCTTATAAGCACAATAAAACCAATTGTTGGATTATATACCCTTCTTATATGTGCGAAAAACTATGACTTTTTTTTTCTTTTCAAAATGTCACAATTTTTTCAAAGCCAGTTTTTTCAGAAATCACAGACGTACATAAGAGTAATATCCGTGACACATAATTCGTACACATGGTTTGTAAAAATAATTTGAACTGGCAAAGTAAAAACAAAAAATGATAAAAAAAAAATAATAAAAAAATTTGAATGGTATCCATTTTGTTTATTTCTTAATTGCATGTGGAGTTGAATGGTGCATTTTCTAAGCTTAGTCAAATACTCCCATACTCTACCAAAAGGAAGTTGTGAAAAATTAGTAAAACGTTTCAATCAGAAGTTGGTGATGAAAGCAACCTTTTCTTAGAACAAACACAAATATCTTCCTCGAGGTGGGGGTTGGTAAATATTAGATGGGTGTTAGGAGAAAATACATTTTCAACCACACATACGTGTATAATCGATAAAAATAAATTAAAATAAAATAATTAAGGAAACAAAGAAGCAAATTGCAATACAAACTATTATTGAGAAGAGTTTAAACAAATCATTTCACAATTGTCATGGTCTTGTGGGTATTATAAAATTGATTATTTGGGTTTAAATTTATTACTTGACCCAAAAAATGAATAAAATAATTAAAAAATTTCAGGTTATTTCAAGATGAATGGATGTGATCAATCATCATCTAATAAGTCTTCTTTTCCCAATATATGCCATGTTAATGAAGTAAAAACTTTTAAATTTTTTTACTAATATAATATTATGCTAATTTCTATACCAACTTGCATGGCATGTTCACTTCGCATATCACATCAATAAAATTAAAAATTTAATGATGAATTACAAAAAATACCATTGAAATTGAGGTCAAATTTTACTTTTCTTCTTTATTTTAAATTGCTTCAAATCAGTCCCTAAAGTATATAGATTTAACTTTAGTACCATTTACTGTAAATTGTTTCAAATCAATCTCTAAAGTATCTATTTTATCCACCAATTTTTATGCAATGCCGACTTTGAGACCTAACCTAATCCTATCCCTTTCCACTTACACCCTGACCACCCTAGGGGTATTTTCTGTTATTTATAAAAAATTTAATAATACTCAAATCTATTATAACATCTCCAATACTAAAAGCCTTTTTTGGCTAGTTACAGAAAAAGTGGCTTGCCATTAGATTAGAGGTGCTCTAATGGAAAAGAGTTATTTTTCAGCTCTCTCTATATCAATCTCTCCATTCCTTTACAACCAAGTACAAATTTTCATGTATATTTTTGTGTGTCTTGAAGAGAAATGGCTAGAGCCAAAATTTGGAGAGATGCTTGATTGATGGATGAGCATGCAACTTTGGACTCTACTTTGGCTTTTTTTTTGGCTGATGCATTGAAATTACTCTTAGACGAACATTTCAAATAAATTGAGCAATGCACAAGCCTTATTTCAAAAGTCTTATTCAAAGTGCATAATTTAGTCTGGTGAAAAAAAAAAAAAAAAAGAAGAAAGTAATTGGCGAGATCTGCAAAAGATCCAGGCCCATTGGCGGGGACAATTCACATTTTCTAGATGAGTCGTGCGTGTCTAGTGGCGCGTGGCGCGTGGCATGTGCCCTGTGGCGGGTGGCAACTGCCTTTTAAATGTGCGGTTTAGATTATGTCAGTTTACAGCTGTACGGTTCATACAGTAGTACCACCGACACAACAGTACTTGCTACTCACGCTGTACTTCCCTCCCACTGAACCTGGCCCAATTCCCGGTAAGTATTCAATTTGCATAGATCGTGTCTCAGGGTCAGTTCACACTTGCCGACGGTTGCCAAAAATAATGAAGTCAGCGGCTTGAATGCAAAGTCAAAATTTGAACAGCTTATTTAAGAGCCAGCCATTTTACACAAGGATGAGAGGATTTTGATCTAATGCATGTTGTGGTAGATTAATACGCTGCTTCTTGGAATTACTTTCTATTTTGGCAGTGTTTTAAAAACCGGACCGTTCATCGAACCGAAAAAGTTACCGGATTAAGGATCAACCGGTTCAACAGGTCAAACCGCCAGGTTGAACCGTGACGTTATAAATATATTATTTATTTATTTATTTAATTATTTATTAGAATAAAAGATATAAATGATTCAAAATATAATTTTTTTTAAATGTTTGTACAATCAATTCATATATTTGAATTTATGTGCAGTCATTACAAATATTGGGACTATTTTAGTCATTTTAGCACCTTAAAAAAAGTTTAAAAAATTATTTAAAAAAAAAAAACCTGGTTAACCGGTTTTTTGACCTGTTGAACCGCCGGTTGAACGGTTTATTTGAAAACTGGGTTTTTATGGGTTGAACCAGCCGGAGAGGGAACCGGTTCCCGGTCCAACCGGTTGAACCGGCCGGTCCAGTCCGGTTTTAATAACACTGTTATTTTGGGAAGCCATCAAATTCCAATGCAAAATAGGTAATAAAGGAAAATGATTGAGATACCGTCCCCTTTCCCTTTTTTTTTTTTTTCGTCCCACATGGCATCTGATGGAAAACTGAAAAAAAAAAAAAAAAAAGTGTTCAGTGCAGTGCATTTGGACAACACCCTGCACGAGGTCTGTCTCTCTCTCTCCACTTCATTTCTTCTTCTTCCTTCTTCTTCTTCTTCTTCCTTCTTTTTTCTTCTTCCTCTTTACTGTGCTCATAAAACAGAAGAAGCTTGCCGCCTACTGCTACTGCTTGCTATTTTTGTGTTTTCACTGTTTTGTTTTGTTTTTGTTTTTCCACTGTTTTCCTCTTCTTTTTCTCTGTCTTCCCTTCTTTCTCTCTTTTTTCTCTCTTTAATTGGGTTTTCACTGTTTTTAGTGTTTCCACTGTTGTGTTTTCACTGTTTTCCTTTTTTTTTTTTTTTTTTCCCACTGTCTACCTCCTCTTTTTCCCCTTCTCTCTCTCTTTTCTCTCTTTAATTGGGTTTTCACTGTTTTAGTGTTTTTCCTGTTTTCCCTTTTTTTTTTCTTTCCACTGTCTACATCCTCTTCTTCTTCTCTGTATTCATCATCTTCTTCCCCTTCTTTCTCTCTTTTTTCTCTCTTTTTTATGGGTTTTCACTGTTTGTTTGTTTGTTTTTTTTGTTTTTTTTTTTTTTTTTTTTTTTTTTTTTTTTTTTTTTTGTGGTTGTAATAAAAATTCAAATTTAAATTATTGAAGTTTGGAGGGTTTAAGTGAAGGAAAGACCAAAAAAATTTGAGAAAAAGAAGTTTAAATAGTTTTTTTTTTTAAAAAAAAACCTCAAATAGTAACATTCGCCCTCATGTAAAATCACACATTTGTTAAATTATTTATATATATATATATATATGAGACATGATAATATAAGGCCGACCTTACGCAAAGTTGCGTAAGGTCTACTCCATTTGGCTAATTTTACGTCACAGTTCATAAAACTGACCGTTGGATTAGATGTCCCACCTCAGCATGTCAAGCCTGCAAAAAATAACAGTGATCTGACAGTTGGTTTTTGAAATATGTCACTATGAAAATATGTAATTTATTTGTTCTTCAAAATATCACCATTTTTTTAACGACAGTTATTTCAAAAATCAACCGTCAGATCACTGTGATTTTTTGCAAGCATGACATACAAAGGTAGGGCATCTAATCCAACAGTCAGTTTTATGAGCTGTGACGTAAAATTAGCCATATGGAGCCGACCTTACGCAACTTTATGTAAGGTCGGCCTTATATTATCATGTCTATATATATATATATTGAGATAATACAGTAGATATCGGAGGATTTACAAGCAATATATGGTACTGAATTTGAGATCATCAATCCCAAATTTCGATCCTCGCCATATGTTGGAGCTTTCAGCTCCAATTAGTCAGGGATATGCACTTGGATATAAGATTTTAGAGTTGGATAGCCTCTTTTTTAGATGGTTAAAGACTGTGACAATAGTAAACATGAGCTTTGGCTCAATAGTTCATGTCGTTTTCTTTCTTTCTGGGATAAGGTTCTGGATTCCACTCCTCATAGACGAGATTGATGTATATCTTCCAGCCAAAAAATAAAAAAGAAAAAGAAAAAAGCGATCGAAGACAATATTCCAAAAGAAAATGGTAGTGGGAGCAGAATTGTATTAAAAAATTACCTGATGTCTCAATAAAACAAGGAATCAGCTCGGTAGAAAATGGTGGTGGATCGGAGGCTCTGCTAGCTCGATGTTGCTTGGCAAAGAGAGACTTCTTTAATTCATATATTATTGCACGCAACTAGCTCAACCATTCAGCTATTTAAAGCCTCAAAAGAGTAAAGGGGGCCACCACGGTGGACTTTTGATATCTCACCTTTCAGCATTTCAATTTACTAGCTCATGGTTCAATTTTATGTGGCAATTTTGAGTTTTTTTATTCATACTTGGGGCAGTTTAATGAGAAATCATTCTGTTACAATTTGTTGATTTTATGAAAGTCGGGAAATACTTTTCGGATCATTTTTACAGTTATTTTTTTTTTGGATGATGAGGATGTCCGGGCCACCTTGCGCGCACCTTAACTAATTCCGAGTGACTAGAATACCCTCATTTTTACAGTTTACTAGGGTAAATAGGCCACTTGCCTAACACCTCGACTAATTAAAGCTTCTACTTAATACCGTCAACAGGGAATAGTTATTTCCTTTGGGATGCCACTTTTTAGAAAATAGAGAAATATAATACGAGTAATGAGGTATATTTCATCTATACCTATTAGTAAATTTTTCAACGAGTTGCACTTATTTTTTGTAATTGTTGATAAGATAAGATGATAGAAGGACAGAGCTAAGGGGAATGAGGATTCTCTGCTTGAGTTTGCTTAGTATTTGGGCGATGTGTCGTGATTTGGATTATCTGCACATCACTCAAGCGAAAAACAGAGCATCCAGATCATGACACATCACCCAATCATATACAAGCCCGAGCAGAGGATCCAGACTCATTTATTATCAATAAGAGAATTTGTTAAAAACATTAAATATTAGATCAACTGTTACATTATTTAGGATACACTTTTAGGACATAAATAAATTTCCTTCATATAATAAAATATGGTGGTGGACTTGTCCCAAGAGGATACCAACCCAACAATATAAATAAAAAATTATAATGTGCAAACAACTTATACTCGCATAACAAATGGGATAAAGTGTGGTTTCAAAATTATAAATGATTAAAGTGAAAATAGACTAAATTTGAAGGGGATAAATCGTAATATTTTTCATAAATTAAAATTTAGTACTAAAGATAATCCTTCGTTGAAATACTTAGAGAAATGTTCTAATCAGTATTTATTGACTTTATCATATGGCCGTTAGATCACTCAAATGACCATTTGAGCGTTAACTGATTTTACCGGTCGGCATTTGCTGACCAGAACATATTATTTATCCTAATTAATTGAGACTCGAGCTATTCAAATTCATATTATATGGGTTCAGCAAAATACTGAACCCACAATTTTTTAGTACTTTTATTGGAAATCGAACTCACCAAATCACTAGGACCCTTAATTAAATCACGTAAATCTAAATAAGAAGAACTTTACCAACTTTAAATACAGTGACATATTCTCCTCTGGCCTCTGGGTTGTGTTTGGAGTGCGAGAATGTGGACAAAAAGGTTGGCAGTCTGGTAGGTAAGCTTATTTTTGACATTAAGCATAAATAATTTTACCTAAAACCATATCATATAGTAAATTTTGAGAAAAGAAACACCTCTTTATATATACATACAGATATACTATCTATAACATTGGGAAGAGAAAACTTATCTATTGGCGGTCTCTTTCATCACTTTTACTTACCGCCTTTCTCATATGTGAGTCATGACCCATATAAGAAAGACAGCTAGGCATTTAAACAACCATTTTACGATAAAAGTCCATGGAAAAAGGCGAAGAAGTGAAGACTACTAATAGTATCTGAAGACTGCAGCTAAAATCACATGTAGTGTTGTCGATCTTTTAAAGTTTGTAATCCATTACTTGACACTGATGTAACACCGACACATTAGTATATACAAATTGATATAATAATTGACACGTTATATAGTTATTATGTTTTTAAAATGTATACAAGATATTATATAGTATAATATATTAACATTGACATGACAGTTGACGTAAACATTGATAAGAGTAAAAGTAGTTATGGAAATGGCAACTGCACCATCCAATTGAAATATTATTTGGAGTTAAACTCCTCAAGGAAGCCCAAATGATGAGAAAAGGTGGAAAAATAAATTAAAGATTGGACAAATTTAGGGATGAAATTCCCTCCATTGTATATATATATATACCTTACGCAAGGTTACGTAAGGTCCCCTCCATATGGCCAATTTTATATGACAGTTCGTAAAATTGACCGTTGGATTAGATGTCCATCTTCTGTATGTCATGCTTGCAAAAAATCATAGTGATCTGACGGTTGGTTTCGGAGAAAAATGACTTTGAAAAAAACTGGAATTCAAATAATAAAAAATGGCAGTTTTTTTCCAGTTTTTCTCAAAGTCATTTTTCTCAGAAACCAACCGTCGGATCACTGTGATTTTTTGCAGGCATGACATACAAAAGATGAGCATCTAATCCAACGGTCAGTTTTACGAACTGTCATATAAAATTGGCCATATGGAGGGGACCTTACGCAACCTTGCGTAAGGTGGGCCTCATAATAGAATAACTGTATATATATATATATATATGTATATATATATATATATATATATATATATATATATATATATGTAACACATAGAAGTGCTATGGTCAGGTGCACTTGATCTTGTAGAGTTACTTGTTGTGCAAATTTTAGAAAACGGACCGTAGGATTAGATACCCCAACATGTATGTCATGCCTGCCAAAAATCACAGTGATCCAACGGTTGGTTTCTGAGAAAATTAACTGTGAAAAAATGATAACATTTTAAAGAACAAAGAAGTCACAGTTTTTCAAAGTTACAATTTTTAAAAACCAATCGTTAGATCGCTGTGATTTTTGATATACATAACACACATGATAGGAGTACCTAATCTAACGGTAAATTTTTCAAATTTTTTATTGCAAATGGCTCTACAAGAGAACACTTGATGCAAGAAGCATCAGGTGCACTTGATATTAGAAGCCCTAAATATATATAATTTTGAGTTTGATCCAACTTATATATATTTTTTTCTCACACAAATCTCAAGAAGGAAATGTTAAAGAATGACAATGGTACAATACCCCCCTCCAAATTAATTTCATGGGTAACCATAAACTTCCACGATCTCAACAATATATTTTTAATAAGTTTAATAAATAAAATCAATTCAAATACAATTCTCTATGATCCAATTGAAGTAGTGCTGCAGAAATAGATTAGTGGGCATGGAATATTGAGGTCCACTCTCCATGAATCCTCATGGAGTACTTAATTAGTATTTCTCCTACATGAGCATGAGCTAGTTAGTCCACTCTTCACCCTTCATTTTCCTTTGGTTGGATAAAGACTTGAAAAATTGTAGCGCTTGAACTCTAATATGACCTTTTAAGTATATGATCCAATTGAGGAACTCAAACTATCCACAAATTTTATGGACCTTGATCTTTGATTTGAAAATTTAGACCATTTCTCAATTTGTGCGTGTCATTTCAGCACATGCTTTATATATATATACAAAACATATATGCTTTTATTAAAATTTGAATTTGATTTGAATTTTTAAAAAAATTTAAAATTATTTTAGGAATTAAAAAATGACATTAAACTTACAAAACATATATACTTTTTAAAGTTTTATTTCTTTTTCTTTCAAAAATAAAAATAAAGAAATGACCATATAAATAACAGGGCTGAAACAAGCTAGCCTGGCATTTTGAAGCTATACTTTATTGGAGCTCTCTATCTTTTTCTTGCCCATGTTCACCAAATACATGTTGTCTTATCTTACAAACAAATTCAAGCTAAGCTTTCATTGAGTCAATGTTTAAGTTTATGGAGCTAATTAATAATATTTACATGCATAAATAAATTATAAACCTATTTCATTAATTATGCAGGAGAGTTCAAATAAACTTTTAATCAAACTAATTTGGAGCTAATTTCGAACCATTTTAACTTACCTTTTATACCCTGATTATGCTAAGAAGGGGTGATTAAAAATAATCTCCAATATTAAAAAAAGGGATTATATACCCATAAATATTTTACACCAATAGTTTAATGATTTAAAAAAAAAAAATGGAAATTTTAATAACCTCATATTATAAAAATCAGTTATTATATAATCACTTAGTCAAAATCAGTAAACACTTAAATGACCGTTGGATCATTTAAGTAGCATAAATCATCACTCTAACGCCCATTTGAATGTTTAATTTGCCGATTTAGCCAAAATCAACATTTACTGACTTGATCATTTCTCGATATAAAATTATACATCAAGGGTCATTTAAGTGGCATAAATCATCACTCTAACGCTCATTTGAATGTTTAATTTGCCTATTTAGCCAAAATCAACATTTACTGACTTGATCATTTCTTGATATAAAATTATACATCATAATATAAAGTTCTAAACTCAATAATGTTTTAAAAAATATTACAAATTTAAAAAAGAAAGAAAGAAAAAGAAACATGTGTTATGTATGAGAAAATTGGTCCCACCTCACCTACACCTACACCCACACCCAATTAACCAATGGCTTGGTTGCAGAGAAAGCTAGGCACTTGAGGTGGTTCAATAAATAGACTGATTTATGTATTAAAAAAGTGGCATCTCAAGTCTCAACAATAGTGCCAAGGCACGGTGGCCTTACCACCAATTCTTCACCAACTCCTGCTACCAACTCCTTTACCTTTGCTTCTTTTCAAATTTTTACTTTTACTGAATTACTTTTGGAATTTTTGTATATCTGGACATCTTAAGGAGTGTTAGTTCTAAGCGTTTTGGGTGCGCGTGGGCACACGTTTCAAGGACTTAGGGAAATGAGGTGAACCACGTGGGTTATGTTTTTTTATTTTATTTTATTCCACGTATTGAAACTCTATTTTATTGGATTTTGTTATTTTTATTTTATTGTATACATTTATTACGTGTCATGAACTCATGATGTATTAATCATGCAGTTTACTATCAAACACTCTTCTTATACGTATTAAAAAATTATAAAAAATATAAATTAATTTTAGGAAAAAAAGAAAAAGGAAATGTGATGCTATTGAATTAGGAATCAAATCCGAAGGAGGATTCTTTATTTTGGTTTGCTTCGCGCTTGGATGATGTGTCATGATCTGGATCATCTGTACATGCATTATCCAAGTGAAAAGTAGAGAATCAAAATCATGATACATCACCCAAACATATCCAAGCCCAAGTAAAGGATCTAGACTCATCAAATCCAACCAAGTTGTTCAAATTTGATTGAATATCAACTCAAGTTGATCCACCTAAATCACATCGATTTGCTCCATTTTGATGGCACAAGTAATATGCCATCATATTATCATGTAATTGGCCAGTAATTGATTAATACATGCATTTTTATTAAGACAAGACCAAATTGGATTAACTGATTGATTGTTAAAGTAGAGAACTATACCGCTCTTGTTTGATTCTCTAATTAAATCAGCATGAATTGTGCAAACTGCCCTATTTATCATTGACTGGTATGAACTGATAGTAAAATCATTTATACATATTCAATATTTGTTTTAAATATGATTGATTTTAAGGCTAATGGGATTTAATTCTTGAAATCTAGAAGATTTTAAATAGTTTTTTCCTCTAACATTTCACAAATCTCGCTCTAAACATATTCAAAAGATGTTTGAAATCAGAAATTCCTGCAACTAAGATGCGAGTTAAATTTTAAGTGCTTAGATTTTACATAGTTAAGCTGCTTGTCCACCTTATCCTCTTATTTACTTATATTATTTAATTTTTACAAAATGTGACCGATTGACCCTGTACTTTTAAAATATGACATATTAATTGCACCCATATTTCAGCTAGCCAATTGTTTAATTGGCTAAAAAATGGTATTAGACATGTTATTTTTTAATGTAGCATTTATCTTAGATTGCTAATGTGTTTATAATCATATCGGTGAAATTTCATGATTTTTCTCAATATATTTTAATTTTTATGAATCAATTTCTCTATATAGTAAATAAAATTCACAATAAGTAAAATATATCGAGAAAAATCATGAAATTTCACCGATATGCTTGTAGGCAATTAGCAATATATAATAAATATTGCATAAAAAAATAATGAGTCTAACATCATTTTTCAGTTAAATAAATAACTGGGTAACTGATCTAATGGTGCAAAGTATCATAAATTAGTCCTATAGAGATCAATGTGTCCTAATTGGAAGTACATGAATGCAAAATATTTTTGACCAATAGTATGGAGAATCAAACTGTAATTTTCTCTTACTATAAAACGATCATAGTGAACGATACCGCACTTTACATAAAACTTTAATTATTGAAAAAAAAAAAAAAAAAAAAAGCCCACCAAACAAGGCGTGGCCCCTACTAAAAATCCCCCTCTGCAACCTCACGACACGCGCTGAATAAAGCGCGTAAACAAGCCTGATTTTCAAGTAAATCTGAGAAATATAAAAGGAAGTATAGAATTTTATTTAGATCTACCACACTGCGATTTCATTTTCTCTATAAATAACATCCAAACATCACCCTCCATTCTCGCGTCGCCCTTCTCCATTTCTTCTCTCTCTTTCTCACTAAGAACGAGTCTCAGACCGTTCCCGGTTCTACCTCCGCAAGGTAAGGTCCTTCCATGGCTATCCTTTCTTACTTCCACACATCTCGCACTACTAGTCTTATTGGAGAGTACTAATCCCTGCTTATTAACCCCTATTTTCCCCTTCTCAATTCACTCTTCATAATTTTTTGATAATACCCAATTCAATTACCTGAATGGAACATCATATCTAGAACTTGTTTTCATTCTTCTTCCTTTGTTTTCTTTTTCTTTTTAAGTCTAAAATCTCTTCTATTTCATTAGATCCACTGGTAAGTCTTTCCATAGATGTGTTTGTGTATGTGATTTTATATATAGAGTGTGTTTCTACCTTTTCTGGGTAGGTCGCCATTTCTTCTGTCTCGTCTCACATACTCCATTTCTGTGTATGTGGATCTCTTTGTTGCTGCTTCATGTGCTTCTGAGTTACAGATCTGGTGTTTTAGTGTTCTGGAACTTGTAGATCTGGTTTTGGATCTTTATTTCTATTTACAGATCTGAGTTGAAGTGGCTTTTGTGTGTTGTTGATCTGGGTATTAATCAATTCATGCATAAAGCAGTTTGTCTTATGAATCTGTGGGTCATTTTCAGATCACTAGCTTTGCATTAGAAGTTAGATCTGCATTGCGTTTTACTTCCTAGATCCTACTTATTACTTGTTTGGTTTAATGGGTTTGGGTATCAATTGATTTGAGTGTCTTTATGTTTGAGTCATTGTTTTCTAATGTGTTTGGCTTTGTTGTGCTCTGTAGATCTAATAATGTTTTTCATTTATACTTCAATCTATATATATATATATATATTTTCTAATTCTTGTAATTTGTGTAATCTTCAAATTGTTTTCTTATATGCAATTCAATTTTCGAATTATTTTCCTCCTAATTTTATCCGGGTTCGGGTTTGTTTTCAATTATAAAAAAAGGCAGGAAGAGCCAAAAATGATTTTGTAAGTACTATTATATGTAATTCAATATTGGAATTATATTCTTCCTAGTTTAATCTGTGCTCAGATTTGTTTTCATGTTAAATGTTATAAAATGTAAGATGCGGTGGAAGGAGCCAAAAATGATTTTCCAAGTACTTTTGTGACAAAATAATTGAAACATAGGCTTTTATTTATTTATTTTGTGTTACATTGCAGGGGATTCGACCCCCACTAAATCTAGCCTTGTCCTAACCTTTTTCCCCCATACACCCTCACCAACTGGCCTAGAACAGTGGCTTAAGCCTTTTTTTTTTTTTTTGATTGTTGTGCTTAAACGGGCTTAGTATAATTCTCTATATACTGATGGATTATAGATATTATTTTAGAAGCTTCTTCAATCTCACTTTGAAGCTAATTGATCCTATTATTTATGTATCTTTATCCCTGTAGCTTCATTGTTAGGGGGGCGGGGGTTTAATGATATTTTTAATGAAAGAATGTCTAGCCTGAAAAGAAAAGTTGTTTGAATCAAAGTAACTGAGATTTGTTTGGTTAAATTTGATGAACCAGCACAATGGCCTCCCACATTGTTGGATACCCTCGCATGGGGCCCAAGAGAGAGCTCAAGTTCGCTTTGGAATCTTTCTGGGATGGAAAGAGCAGCGCCGAGGATTTACAAAAGGTGTCTGCTGATCTCAGGTCGTCCATCTGGCAGCAGATGGCTGGTGCTGGGATCAAGTTTATTCCCAGCAACACTTTCTCTTACTATGACCAGGTGCTTGACACCACAGCAATGCTCGGGGCTGTTCCACCCAGATATGGTTGGACCGGTGGTGAGATTGGATTCGACACTTACTTCTCCATGGCCAGAGGAAATGCCTCTGTACCTGCTATGGAAATGACCAAGTGGTTTGACACCAACTAGTAAGTGATCACTCATGTTCAGATACAATGCCACTATAATAATTTCTAGATTGTATAAATTGATATACTGAACAATGGGTGATTTGTTGATTCAGCCATTTCATTGTCCCTGAATTGGGCCCAGAGGTGAAGTTCTCTTATTCTTATCACAAGGCTGTGATCGAGTACAAGGAAGCTAAGGCGGTATGTGCCCTGGAACAATTTGCCTTCTCTAGTAATTTGTCTGTTATCTTGTGCCATTAGTTCATCAGTTAGTTTACTAAGCTAGAACATACTCTGTAATGAAGATCTGAGAAGTACAGTGGTAGAAAATGGGGATGGATGCCCACAGGTGTAAGGGTTTGAATTTTGGGTTTGGTGAGTATTTTAGTCTGGGCCAAAATTTAAAAAGATATTTTATAGAGGATTAAAAAATTGTATAGAAGTCCAATTTTTCCAATTATTGAAATGTCTAGAATTCTAGATACTTAACTATAGGGTATTCTGGCCAACTGTTGGCCTAGTGGCATGCATCCTAACTTTCAGGGGAGAGATCTTGGTTTCGAACTCGGGTTCAAGCACATGGAAATGCATGCACGCCCATATACCCATTTGTTAATATTAGGGGCTTGGGGTAGGGGTAATTCTATCATTTAGCAAAAAATAAATAAAAATCAAATTATCGGTATTCTGGGTGGACTCAATGAATTATAGTATCCCCAATTCCTATATCTTCTCTTCATGCACTTGATTGTACTTTATTCTACCTTCCATCATATTATTGATATTTGTCAGATCTCGATTAAACCTGTTTCTCTGTCTCTCACGCAGCTTGGAGTAGATACTGTTCCAGTTCTTGTCGGCCCTGTCTCCTACTTGTTGCTCTCTAAACCTGCCAAGGGTGTTGAGAAATCCTTTTCTCTTCTTTCCCTTCTTGGCAAAATCCTCCCAATCTACAAGTAAGAAGTGAACTTTTTTGTGGATACTTTTAGTCATTTCTGTGTGTATTCGTGCGATTCCTCTAATTTGCTCTTATAATGCTGAAAACTCTCTGCAGGGAAGTTGTGAGTGAACTAAAAGCAGCTGGTGCTTCCTGGATTCAGTTTGATGAGCCCACCCTTGTAAAGGATCTCGATTCTCACCAATTGCAAGCATTCACTCAGGCCTACTCTGAGCTAGAATCATCTCTTTCTGGCCTGAATGTTATCATTGAGACCTACTTTGCTGATGTTCCTGCTGAGGCATTCAAAACCCTCACAGCTTTGAAGTGTGTCACTGGGTTTGGATTTGATTTGATCCGTGGAGCAAAAACCCTTGATTTGATCAAGGGTGAATTCCCTTCAGGAAAATACCTCTTCGCTGGACTGGTTGATGGAAGGAACATTTGGGCTAATGACCTTGCTGCTTCTCTCAGTACCCTGCATGCCCTTGAGGGTATTGTGGGTAAAGGTATATGTTTTGCATGCATTTTCTGACACATGTCAATAAATGCTTTTCGATATTGAAGCGATTTATGCTAATTATTATTGCTGTGCAGACAAACTTGTGGTCTCCACGTCCTGCTCACTTCTCCACACTGCTGTTGATCTTGTTAATGAGACTAAGCTGGACGCAGAAATAAAATCGTGGCTTGCATTTGCTGCTCAGAAAGTTGTTGAAGTGAATGCCTTGGCCAAGGCATTGGCTGGTCACAAGGATGAGGTATATTTTCCTTTGGTCTTGTTTATCTAATGCTTCAATTTTGTTACTGTGTATAACAAGCAATTTGTTGTGGTTTTTTATATAAAAAACATTGGGGATATTTGTAATGTTCGAATAACAAATCTTGTTTTTTTTTTTTTTTTAAATTGCCAATTAATCTTGAGTTTAGTGTTGAAAAGACTTTGCCAAGTAAATGAAGTAGGTTATTTACAAGTAAAATGAGTTGGTTGTTTACAAGTAAAATGAGTATGTTGTTTATGTTTTGAAAATTTAGTTGGAGACCATGTTATTTGAAGCTTCTAAATCAATCATCTTGATACAGCTTAACTTATCTGAGTTGGTTTGGAGTTCACTAACGGTACTTTGTCAGTCAAGTTTGTTTGTTCCAACATTGGTCCCAAGCATTCTTAGTTCCTTTTTAGGTTCTGCTTTTGTATGACACACCATATCACTCACCGTTTATGGCTTTCTTTTCAGGCATTCTTCTCTGCTAATGCTGCAGCTCAGGCTTCAAGAAAGTCCTCCCCAAGGGTGAACAATGAGGCTGTTCAAAAGGCTGTAAGTACTTTGATGGATTCAATTTCCATTCTTTTATGCCTTTCAAGTGGATTTATGCCTTTCAAGTGGATACACTCCAGAAATCAATTTGTACTTACCAAATACCTGCTGTTGTTGCTCTCTCAGGCTGCTGCTTTGAAGGGTTCTGACCACCGCCGTGCTACAAATGTGAGTGCCAGACTGGATGCTCAGCAAAAGAAGCTTAATCTTCCAATCCTCCCAACCACCACCATCGGATCTTTCCCTCAAACCATTGAACTCAGAAGAGTTCGCCGTGAATACAAAGCCAAGAAGTGAGTGGATCTGACAAATCTCTTGTTTTCCTCTCTGTGAAATGGATTTTGATCACGTCTCTAATTTCTGTTCTGATTATGCTGTTTGTTTTAGGATCTCTGAGGATGCTTATGTTAAAGCCATCAAGGAGGAAATCAACAAGGTCGTCAAGCTCCAAGAAGATCTTGACATTGATGTCTTGGTTCATGGAGAGCCTGAGGTGAGCTTTCCTTTATAGTTTATTCACCTTAGCCAAAGGAAGAAAAGCAATAAGAGATATCTCTTTGGTTTTATAGATTCAAAGAACATGGCAAATTTAGATTTCCTGCATTTTTTACATATAGAAAAAGGTTTTTAATATCCTACTGATAGTGAAAACTTCTCATTGTAGAGGAATGATATGGTTGAATACTTCGGAGAGCAGTTATCTGGTTTTGCCTTCACTGTTAACGGGTGGGTGCAATCTTATGGATCTCGATGTGTGAAGCCACCAATCATCTATGGTGATGTGAGCCGCCCCAAGCCAATGACTGTCTACTGGTCTACTGTGGCTCAGAGCATGACTGCCCGCCCAATGAAGGGAATGCTTACAGGCCCTGTCACCATTCTCAACTGGTCTTTTGTTCGTAATGACCAGCCCAGGTATAGGAAAACAAAATATATAAAGAGTAAAAAAAGAAGAAAAGAAGTTACTTATATTGGTTGATCTTTCTTGAGACTCTAATATCATCTGACATTGTATGTATGGCCACCCAGATTCGAAACTTGCTATCAAATTGCTTTGGCCATCAAGGACGAAGTGGAGGATCTTGAGAAAGCCGGTATCACTGTTATCCAAATCGACGAGGCTGCTTTGAGAGAGGGGTTGCCTCTTAGGAAATCGGAGGAAGCTTTCTACTTGGATTGGGCCGTCCACTCCTTCAGGATCACTAACTGTGGCGTCGGCGACACTACCCAGGTTTTTTTTCCCCCTTCACTGCCTTGCTCTTTCTCCCCCTCTCTCTCTCTCTATGCATATATATATTCGCACACATTGGCATTGATCTTAATTTTCAACCACTGACAGATCCACACCCACATGTGCTACTCTAACTTCAATGACATCATCCACTCGATTATCGACATGGATGCCGATGTGATCACCATTGAGAACTCCCGTTCTGATGAGAAGCTCCTGTCAGTCTTCCGTGAGGGGGTGAAGTACGGTGCTGGAATTGGCCCTGGTGTCTATGACATCCACTCCCCTAGAATACCATCGACAGAAGAGATTGCTGATAGAATCAACAAGATGCTTGCAGTTCTTGAGACAAACATCTTGTGGGTCAACCCTGACTGTGGGCTCAAGACTAGGAAGTACCCTGAAGTGAAGCCAGCACTCAACAACATGGTTGCTGCTGCCAAGCTCCTCCGCACCCAGCTTGCCAGTGCCAAGTGAGTGTTTCCAGAGAGGTGGTGATATTAAATCTCTCTAATCCATTGATTCTTACTTTAAACGGAAAAAAGGAGAAGAAAATCCTGCCTTTATTGTTTTAATAATTGCGGTTCTGTGATGAATATTTAGTAGGGCATAAAATGCCCATGATGGGCATTTTGATTTTTACTTTTTTTTTTTTTTTGGTCCTAAATATTTTGTATTTTGGGGGGATTTTGCTGTCAATCTCTTTGAAAGGCACCAAACTGCTTAATGTACCCCCAATTGGATGGAAATTTGAAGAAATGTCATTACTTGTTTGCGCATTTATCTATGCAGGATGTTAAATTTTTTCTGTACTATTTCTTCCATTTTATATAAATGAAATGAAGTGTCCAAAATGTTTTTCTTCAATGGCCTTGTATAAGTTGGGCGGTTCAGCTTCTTCCATTTCTGGTTGTGGTACAAGTTTGAGAAAGAAAGAATGAGAAGCCCTTTGATCATCATTGAGTATTTAAGTGGATGGTTTATAAAGAGAATAAGAAGAAATTTAACAACACCTACCCCATGTCTAAAGGATTTTCAGACATACAAGCTCTCGTGGGTGCAGCAGCTCAAGTTTATGAACACCACCCTCATTAAAGAGTGATCAATTTGCAATGCCAAAATTTAAAAGCTACTTATGTGTGTCTTTATAACACAACACATTTTGGTTCTATTTAAAGGCTGTAGGGAGGAATATATGTAATCCAAAAACAACACACTCCTCGTGTTTGTTTTCATCCAAAAAAAGACTAAAAGAGAGCATTGCTACGCATCCTGCACCTCTCGTCTTGCCCTCTCACATGAAGTGAACTCGGGTCCGGTTGGACCCCCTCGCATGAGGCAGTGGGCCATTTTCTCTGCACGAGTTCTATTTGGTTTAATTTTTTTTATTTTTATTTTTATTTTATTGATCCACGAAGTGAAAGATCTCTTTAAATTTGAATTTAATATAAAAAATAGTACTTTTATATGGAATGAACTTACTCTCATGTGCCAAACTGCCAATGACTATTAGCCTAGTGACATATATCTTTATTTTCATAGAAGAGTCAAGTGTATAAATATTCATTTGTTAAATATTAGAGGGATCTTACTCTTATGTGAGAATTAATGATGGTATTTTACGCTATAAGAAGCAGAAAAACATATAAAACATAAGTTTTATTGTATTTTTACACATGGTTTAAAAATGTAATATAAAATTTAGTCCTATAGCATTGCTCTATTATTGAATACAAGAGTCAACTTACATTTTTGTGATAAAAGTTATAAGACAACTTATATCCACGTCTTTGGCCACGTGTAGTATGCTAGATTAAAAGGCCGGATTGGATAGGATTAGGTGGGATAAGCTTTCCTATCAGATAATTATATACTTTTGCTTATCCCTCATGATGCTGGTATTAGTGGTGGTGGTTGTGGTGAGAGGTGAATGTGTAAATAGTGATCTTCAATGGTGGCAGCGGTAGTGGTAGGGGTGGTGGGTGGTGCTCTTCTATAGTTGTGACATTAATGGTGGTGATGGTTGTTGTGGTGGTGGTGGTGGTTGTAGGTGTGGTGATGGTTTTATCTCAAAATTAAATAATATCACTATTTCCTTGAGATAAGGGGATATAATAATCCAATTGATAACTTATTCTGTTCTTAAGTAATATCACCAAACATAGGGTAGGGAAAAAATTATTCTACTCAGACCCCATATCCCTTGCATCAATCGTAGTCTTTATGAAAAATGTATTATTCTAGACAATAATGAGATGTAGATACACTTCTTGAGAGAGAATCTGTGACAAAATGCACTTCCCACCTTCTTATAGAAAAATGCAAAATATTGTAAAAATATAATATACCCATGAATAATAGGAAATGCAAGACTCTTCACTTCGAGAGAGAGGCAATGCCTTACTTTCACAAACCAATAATAAAACTTTCCTCTGTTTAATTCTTCAAAGAGCAAAAGAAAACAAGAAAAAAAAAATGGATATAACGCAAAACCCCTAATGTAGTAGTAGACGACCCAAAACTCCTTTCGGAAAAGTCAGAATAATATATTTATCTATTTATTATGATTTGACCAATATACCCTCCATTTATTGCTGCAAATTCAAATTTTTTACCAAAATCAGTTGGGATGAAAATGGCAACAAGAAGATCACCCTGATATTCTCGGCGGCGGGAAATGGAACATATCCCTATTCGGAAGGATGTGCTGAAGCACATTTCGACTGAATCAAAACTTGGTCTCTAACCTGGACAGAGCTTGAAAGCTTCGGTGAGAAAGCATCAAAAGCAGGAAGAACTTGCCGCTGACGACGAGAAACTTGAGAAAACCGGCAATGGCGGAAAAAGTAAGTGAACTATTTTCATAAGTGATAGAAAATGAAATTAAAATCCTAAAAAATCAATTTTAGGTTTTAATTTGTTTATAACAGTTTTTTTTTTTTTTTTTTCCTTCAGTTTGAATAGTGTTCCATATATAAACTTACAATTATTGAGTTTAGAATTAGGTAATTTTTTTTTTTATATTTCTAATTTATTTGTTCATAAAAGTTGGTTAAAAAGGTAAATAAACATATCTGACAAACAAATGTGACCCAAAGGTGTATCCTTTGTATTTGATTTTTGGTTTTGGTTGAGGAGTTTTTGATTGTGCGTGCAAGGAATGGGTAAAAATACCTATTTGTAATTTAGATGTCTCCATATTTTTTGGGTTAAGTTTGCATTACCTTCTGCAGCAGGTAAATTTCATTGCAACATGCCAAAATAAGTAAATTTAATGATATAGTTTTTAAAAATAGGTAAATTTACATATTTGTTTAAAAACATGTAAATATACATTTATAACATGCGGATCTCACATCTAAAAGTTAAAAATTGATAATGAAAATGATAACTGAAACTATTTTGAAATCAAACTCTAAAAACACATAGTGAATAATGAGAGTTTTTACAGATAGGTAAATTTACATATTTGTTTAAAGACGTAAATATACATGAACTTTTGGTGGCAGCCGAAATAGGTATGGTAGCAGTTTCACGTCTTCCAATACAACAATAGAGTTTGGTGCAGGCTATTTTTTCACACTATTATAATTCATTCTTTGAAAAAACAGATATACCTTAATTAAAAATCAAATTTTAAATTGAATGAAATTTAAAAAACTTTTCATAAAAACATAAATTCAGTTACAGACTTTAAAAGTTAATAAAACTCTTTTTAATTACAATAAAAAAGGCAAATATGCCAATAAATAAAAAAGTTGACTTTAAAAAATATTGGAGGAATTTTTGGGTAATGTATAGCGTGTTTTGGGTCTACTGGTATAAAATCCAAATTCTAAGATGCTCTGAATAATTTTCTAAAAAAAAAAGAATTCATAAATGTATTTTAAAAATAAAACTATGTACCAACAATTTCAAACATTTTTATTTCTTCAAATCTTCGAGGTCGAGACCGAGCCTTCATGTAAACCTCGAAGTCATTCTCATTCATTACACCACCAGACTCTCGATTCCTTGCGTCAAGCGACCCGCCACATCCTCCTCCTTTGTCCCACCAGCTCTTCCACTTCATTCCTCTTTTCTTTTCTTCTTTCTATCAGATTCTCCGTCTCTCTCTCCAAATCCACCTACAATTTTATCTGGGCTCCTTTAAAACCTCACTTTCGAGCTTCTCATTGTTGATTTCTTGTCTACAACCCTGAAAATTGGAACCTAACCTGTAAGAATCTTTACCGCTACTGGGTCACAATAACCCACTTACAGGAGCGCCCTCTCTCTCTAGAAAGAGAGAAGATGTACAAATCGAGGCTGCAAGAGCTGTGCCAGCAGAAGGCATGGAGCTTACCTGAATACTCATCCATCAAAGATGGCCCAAATCATAACCCTCGTTTCAAAGCCACAGTCACAGTCAATGGCCTCTCCTTTGACACTTCTGATCGCTGCAAAAGCCTCAAGGAAGCTCAGAACGAAGCTGCTAAGCTCGCTTTCAATCACTTCGTTCTCCCTCAACCTGCCTTTCACCTCGATTTCCCTCAACCTGTCCTTCCGCCGGACAAATCCTTTGCAGATTCTGATATTATTCCGTCTTCAGGTAATAAATCCGATTTAGAAAACCCTTTAATTTCTATGTTTATGTTTATGTATTTTTTCCCCCTTTTCTTGATTTGGTGTGGGAATGTACTCTGCTTGTTTTGATGGAAATTTGGAGAAAAAAATTTATCGGAAGGGAAATTTTTTTCGGGAAAAATATGTTCATTGTGTCTTCAAGCTTTGGGAAATAATATTCTTAATGCCTGAGGCTCCATTGGTTCTCAAAAAGAAAGAGGGAAATGGGAAAGGAATATGCAAAAGGAAGGTAAGGGTTAAACCCTCCCCAATATTTTTCCCTGGAAAATGTTTTCTGTTGAAGCAAACGGAATTAAGGTATAAAGATAAAGCATTTTTACATGTTGATTGCGTGCCGCATGACTTAAGCATAATCTACGGGTTAACTTGGATCCTGCATTTACCTCTTTTTGTTGTTTTGATTTTGTTAATAAATATGGCTCAAGACAAATGGGGAAGATGGTAAGGTTTATAGATCAAAAAGGGAAATAGAGGTATGTGATAGATAGTGATCTTTCTTGATTCCATATTTTTATGTTGTCAAATAAGACATAAAAATATGGTGCCTTGCTAGAGTCGATGATCATTTTCATTTTTCTGGGCATTGGGTTCTTGGCAATCATGTTGTGAATAGAATTGGGGCCCTCTTTTTATTTTTTATTTATTTATTATCTATACCATCATTTTGGGATTTCGAAGATTGATTTAATGAATACTTAGGATTCTCATAATTTGATCGTTGCAAAGGTGAACTAAAGTATACTAGCTTTTTGGGTTGCTAAGAAATGTGAGTCATGCTTAATGAAAGATCTTTATTTCATCTGGCTGGTAGTGTGATTATCATTCATTTATTGTGTGGGTTCTTCATTGTATCTTCAAAGTTGGATGTTTTGGTTTCTATTATAACAATTCCTTTATGATTGCACAAATACTTGTAAAGACACAGTAGACTATATCTGTTTTTTAATAAAATGGGATATATAATTATATGACACCATTGATGCCAAGAGGATTGAAACATGTTATTCTTTATGTATAATTTATATTTCTGTGCATAGCTCTCTAGTTCTTCTAAATCATTTTCTGGCTAGCAAGTATATATTTCTTATATTAGATCTTCACATGGTTTACTGGGTTAATTTTGAGATTTTATGCTTTTTTTTTTTATTTTGTTTTTGCCTGGAGTATTTAAAATTCTGTTGGAATACTATTCTTACGGCAAAAAGAAAAAAAGGAATGAATATGTAGGATAAATTCCAAGTTTACTATCCATTTCCTAGAAAACGTTACTTCATTTTTACATTGGTTTCTCATAGTATCTGCAGGTTCTTCCAGTGAAAGCACTGATCCGAATAGTATTCCTGTCACCAGAGAAGTTCTGCTGCCAAATATGACAGAAACATTCCAAACCCCTCAGGCTGATAGTAATGCATCAGGTGTCAAAGATAATAGGGAATTTAGAGGTCAGAATAATTTTATCTTAGTATTCTCAGTTTTATGCTTCACTGATTGTGACAGGACACTAGGTCATTGCTTTTGATTATGGAAACAAGTTAATATGGGTTCTTGTATGTCTTAATCTTCAAATTTTTTCTAACCTTCCCCAATATAATTATTATTGAAAAGCTTAACAAAGTAGCTATGAATTCACTTTTAAAATTAGTTTACTTAATAGTTTTGAAAAGGACTTTTATACCAACCAATTGTTTATTAAGTAACGAAGGGTATCTTTTAATGTAGGGACAATTTAGGAAAAAAAAAAAATTGAGTCAGTTCCAAAGCCTTCTCATGTTATGTTATGGTATAGATGTCCTAATTATGATTGCTGCATTTGCTGACGTGTTTCTAAACAATACATTCCTCTCTACATCTCAATTCAAATACCAAACACAGTATTCTTGCTTTTCATGACAAGTAATATGTCTTAGAGTGGTATACTTGCAGATATTCAACGTTTATACAAGAATCAACTGCAAAACTATGCTCAAAAGAGAAATCTTGCTCTACCTACCTATAACCAAGAAAGTGAAGGTCCTCCTCATGCCAGTCGCTTCAAGTCCAAGGTCACAATTGATGGACAGACATATGAGAGCCCGAATTTTTTTAAAACAGTAAGGGAAGCTGAACATGCAGCCGCCAAAGTTGCTTTAACGTCATTGTTACCACACGGAGTTCAAGAGGCTAGTATACTAAATCATGTCCTGCCAACTTTTTAAGTGTTCTATATTTCTTTGTGAAACAGTTTTTATCAGTTTGGATCTTTATATTATTATCAATATTTCCAGGATGATCCTGTTTTATACAAGAATCTTTTACAAGAATTGGCTCAGAAAGAAGGTTTTCGCTTACCAATGTATAATACAAAACACAACTCTGGTTTATCTCATAATCCTACTTTCATTTCGACTGTGGAAATAGAAGAAGAGGTTTTTCAAGGGGAAGAGGGAAAAACCAAGAAGCAGGCAGAGATGAATGCAGCAAAAGTTGCTTACATTAGTCTTAAAGAGCGTAAGTAGTTCTCTTTTAATGCTGATCCTTATCTGTTTCAAGGTTAATTTTAGCCACTGAGAAGCTGCTTCCCCTTGGGCTGATGCTTATGTTTAGGATATGGTGAATGCGTTATGAATTGGACCTGTAGAAGATGTAGTTACATGGAATCTTTTTTGTGACTATTTAGTCCTGAACTTAATTTCAGGAGTTTCAATGGCATGTTGCTATTATCATGGTTCAAAGTATGGGCCGAGACTGAGATAACTAGGCCGAGTTGAATATATGAAAAGAAATCTCATCTTTTCATTTCAACCAATATCTCCATCATTTCGTCTTGACTCGGCCGAGATCTCGGTTATCTCGTTTCATCTCGACCGATATCTTGGCCGTCTCGTCTCATCTCGGTCATCACGTCTCGTTTCATCTCAGTCATCACGTTTCGTCTCGGCCGAGATCCCAGTCATTACAACATATTTATTTAATTTATAAATTAGTCCATTTTTATTTTTTTTAAGGAGCATTTTTTTTATAATATTAAAAAAAAAAAAAAAAAAAAAACCTAACACTCCATTTGTAAAAAAAAACATGGTTTAACTTTTACTAACAATTATATTCTTTTTAAAAAGTTAAAATTTAACACATTATTTCATGATACCGTATCGCATTAGTGCCTATTTTGATGTTTCCTATGATACTCTACCCCTAAGTTATTTATTTTTGCTTATTTGATGAGTTCAATGTGTTTGTTTTATTTTTATTTTTTTTCTGATTCTTCTATGATTTTTTTTTGAATTTTTTAAAACATTTTTTCATTCCTAAAGTTGTATCTCAACGAGATGTACGTGACCGAGACGTCCGTGACTGAGATGCGATGATGTTTGCAACCAAGGCTTTGAACCTTGGCTATTACACGTAGGGTTGGTGCTCATTAATAGATTTGTTAGAGGAAATCTGTCCATGAAAATATTGTTCACCAATTATACTAACACCATTGGACACGAAGAAACCTCATTATTCACTGCTATGCTGGTATTTCTAAAAGTTATGTGTTCTGACCACATTTTTCCTGTGCAATATTGCAAGTGAATTGCAAAACTATCTTTATTTATGGATCTTTCAACGAAGAGAAGTTTATGCTATTACTGTAGGTTTTTATTAGAACTGTAGTTAGATATGATTGTTAACATGCCTCTGGGATTGGAATGTTCACTTCAATTGTTAAATTATGGTCTATATAGTTTAGTCAAGAACTTGAGTGTTGTCTCTCATTTGCTGTCATTTGTTGAATTGTTAGTTTAGTCATAAAAGAATGACTCAGATTGTGTTGATTGAGAAGCTTGCTAAAAATTTGGAAGATTTGATTCAGCGCAAAAAAAATTGTAGCTGATTTTTCATAGGTCTATATCCTAATTTGTAACGCATCCGAAAAACAAGACCTGGGCTGAAGGTTCTTGAGACTTTAGATTTTCTTACAATCTTTCGTAGAGGTGGTTTGTGTAGGAGACCTTAATATTGAACAGGAAAAGTAAATTTTATAAAAAACTGTTGCTTTGTTATTTAAGCTGTAGCAGAATATTGTCCCATATTGCTTGTGAAGTGATATGCAGAAGTTTAAACCATAAGAGTTTCATTTTTGATGAAATTTACAGGGTAGATAACTTCTATATAAAAGCATTGCTTTGTTTATTTCAGAATATTGTTTCATATTGCTTGTGAAGTGCTATGCAAAAGTTTACACCATAAACTTTCATTTGTGCTGGAATTTACTGGGTTAAGCAAATAGTTCATTATAGTGCAAATTGACAAGATATTATGCCTTCTTTGTTCAGGTAGAACAAATCAGAGCCCTAAGTCTTCCCCTGGATTCCGAATGCAGGGAGCTTCATCTCCTATCTTGCAATCGACCGCTACTGTTGATTTACAAGAAAATGTCAGGCACAAAGCCCCTCAGACTTTAAATTCGAATATGATTCCCATAGAATATGCTAAGGAGGATGGAGGTGAATTTTTCTTAACCCTCTCAAAACTATCTGTTCTATATATTATGTATTCGTTTATTTGCTGTATGCTAGACTGCTAGCTTTTGCATATTGTATGTTCTGACTAACTCTAGAAAATGTTCACATATTCTCTATTGGCATTCCACCTCTTCCACAAAACCTTATCCAAATCATACGATCAGAAATTTTTAACTGTCTGATCAAGGGTCCTGATTGGATGTTTAGATTAATAAAGGGAAACATTCAACAGATATGCCTATGCATGGTGAATTTTAACCCAATTTGTCAACAACCTCAAACTAGATGACTCTTGATGAGGTTAGGATTGAGCATTATAATCTGTGGCTTGAGTTTACTTTGGGCTTTTAAGATACATTATGATAAATATGTAAGCTTGTTGATAACTGCATATGGTTTTATATATAAATTAATATTTCGTATGATCATAAGATATGCTGTGATGCTCGTACAAAACACTCATACTGTAAGTAGTACATGATCTCATGTAATGTCCACAAAAATAGAGCGTTCTGGTCGCAGTATTTGGTTCTCTTGATGTGTAGACTCCTTCTATGTGAAGTTCAAAAGGATCTCATAAAAAAATGTGTTAAAAAAAATTAATGTCTGGATGAAGGTCTCTTTGATCTAAGAATAGTCTCGTTTTCCAAAAACATTTGGAGGGTAGTAACATTTCTGTTAAACCACAATCAATTTTTTTTTTCTTCGTGATTTTTTTAGTAACGGTTCTCTTGAAGTGTTAATTCTTTAAATGTGAAGTTTATTTATTTATTTGGGTAATGATAAGAACTTCATTAACACAAACGAAACATACTACAACATAAAATATCAAAGATTATGCCAAAATACATTAACCCTAGCCCATTGAGCTAGGTCATTGGCAACTTTAATCTGATCTCTACAAACTTTGGAAAACCTGCATAGATGAAACTGTTTGGCAATGGATTGTATGTCGCCTATGATCATATAAACCCGAGTCACAGATTGAGAAATCCTTCAGATGACCAATTGAGAGAAAAGAATCCAAACTACCAGAAACTGCTTTAAAGGAGGAACACATACAAATTACACATAATTGTTTCTTTCTGTAAAATGTTTTGAAATAATATATAATTTTCTTCTTCTTTTTTTAATAAATTATCAACAGTGTTATATATATATATATATAGATATATATTTTTTGCCTCTGTTGTAGATGAAGAAGCGTCTGGGATGATTTTGCACAATGTCGAAATTAGCACTGATCAAGCTCCCATTTTGTCTCCAAAACCAGAGACCAATATGTCGAGAAAGAGAGACGTACCTTCATCCGAAATTGTATATGCCCGTCTACGGGATCCATTCCCATCGGCTCCTTCCTCACCTGAAGGTGGATCATCTCCAGATTCTGAGGGCCCTTATGATTTGGTTACAGACTCAAATATCGAGCAGCAGGCTGGAACAAGTACCTTTCCTAGCAACAAAGTTCGTGTTTACCCACGCATGCAGAACGCAAAACTTCCTGCGGGTGTAATTTTCAGTGATGACAAGTGGGTTGCTGTCAGATCAGATCCAAAACAGAATAACTAAATTTGTAGACACAAATCCCATGTTGTTTGATTGTATTGCCTTGATCATTCAGAATTTCTGTACTCTTTTCAGCAGATTTTAGTTTGGAGTTTTCTGTCTGGGGACTCTAGTCAATAGGGTAATCTGCTGATGTGCTAAAACTTCTGTTGGAAAAAATCTGATGTTAAATATACTTTCGTATCTAGAACTGCCTAAGTTCTAAGTTGAGATGGCTGGGTTAACTATCGATGATATGAACTTCAAGAAATAGTTACGTTGGTGTTTGATGACAACCAGGAGGATCCAACGAGGGTAATTGTTTTTAGCAGGCCTCAATTCTCATCCTCTCAATAATGTACTGCAATGGTTTGTTTGGGTAGGATGAACCTCGCCAAAAATGGACTTGTCTAAATTTAACACTGAAAAGGCAGTCTGAGCCGCAACCATTAATTAGATAAAGTAAATGGCATTTAATTTCTTCACAAATTATGAGTATAGCATCCAATCAGTATACAAAATGAATTTGCATTTTAATAAGTCATTCCATACATTTAGAAGTATTTCTATAATTATGTAACGGGTCCTCCTGTAATTTGAACTAACAAAATTTGGCCTTGCTGAAAATAGCAACAACCGGATTGCAATAATCAAACTCACATGAGTACTCCTTCCACATTGTTGAGGGCTTTCTTTGCAATCCTGAATTTTTTAGCAACAGCTTTATTGGCACTCACTACATACTCATTGATGAAAAACTCTATACTATTTCGAAGAGTTTCAAGCTCGGGGGTGACAGCTACGCGAGTGAATATGTTCCAAACAAGTCCATCTGAACACTCGAAAATGGCCTCAAACAGGATCCGGAAATGCATGATCCTTTTTGGGGTTAGCTGCTTGGTATCACTCAGTTCAACAGTTTTCAAGACTGCAAGGGAGAGGGTGAAAGAGGCGAGCATCTCTGCGACAAATCTTGCTAGGTGCATTGATCTGATCAGCTCCATTGACTCTAGTTCTTTGAAGTGGTCCCAAAGGCAATACTGAGAAATTATACCAGCGATAAGATGCAAAAATATAAGACAAACAATACAGTGAAAAGCAAGAATCTTCTGGAAAAGAAAGACAATGGCTCTCATTATAAAAAATTACACTAATCAAAGTACATCACACATGCTGACAATTTCATCCACAAGTCTACACAAATCCAAGTCAATTAATGAATTGTACAACATAAAAATCAGTCATGACATATGGGTAAAAATTGACATTCACGAAGAAGATTATCTCGGAACCTGGAATGTAGGATTTGACATTACTAAGTCACCTATCAATGGTATGCTCTGAGTGATGAGCATGAACGCCAAGCACAATTCAAAAATTTGGCGTTAGCATGGCTTAGTTTTAGGTTTTATTTATTTATTATATTTATAAACCCCTCATTTCACATTGTTGCACAAATTGTAATATGCGATTAGCATGGCTTCGTATTTTTTAACCCCTCAATCAGTGTTGTTGTTCTTCCCTCCATTTTAATTTTCAAGCACTGTTCTCCCTTTTCCTTTCAATCTATCTGCTATATTTTTCTTCTTCAACAGGGTCTACAATCAATATCTTTTAACAGTTAACAAACACTATTATGCTAATGAATAGAGTAGATTAAAATTGGTAGGAAAATGCTGGAAAATTTTAGATTTTGTGTGGGTGCGAGTGTGTGTCCCCATATTTTAAGCAATTTGTTCCTTTTTTCCCCCCTATTCTTTATTAATCAATAATTAACATTTGTGACATCAGGGTTCGTTCTTGTCAGTCAGGAGATTGAATGCTGGTCCTTAACCCAGTAAATGTCATTTTAATCCTGAAATGGAGATAAAGAATTACCTGCAAAGTAAACTTATGGTTCTTGTCATGGTTACACAACTTGGAAGCCAGGACTGCATAATACTTGTTGAATGCTTTCTCCTGTAAACAGCAGTCAACAAGAACTCGCACGATCTCTCTATCCTGCAAAGTGAAAGCACATGCTAACATAAGTGTCGCAAATGGAAAAACGAAACTAATAAAAATAATAAAGAAAGTGATCAAGAGGTGCCCACCTGCTTTCCAGGCAAATCCAACCTTAGAAGCTTCTCAAATGCATCAATGTAGTCCTCCCCGCTCATTATGATACAAAAGATTGCCTTTCTGGCATCTGTGTTCATCCTTTGCGCAGCAGCAAGCTGCAGCATTTTCTGGGCTTCAAGAACTTCTCTGTCAATTGTGCTGGCAACCTCTTCAACATTATCCATTGTGGAAGCTGTATCCCCACCCAACCACCACTGGCCTTTCTTGTCAGGATCTAGCAGCTTGCTCCATGTGAGCCCTCGAATTAAAATGTCTTCTACTTTTAACTGCAAATAAAATATAACATACCATATAAAACACAGATTAACTAACACAAAACACTATTTTAGCACTGTGTTTGTCTTCTCTTCTTTTTTTCCACAAATAATTGTAATAAATCCATCATCTTATCACCTAATAAGAGCAACTACTAAGAATTTATCTAAGAATTGAAAAAGGAAAACAAACTACTATAGATTGGAAATGTAGAACTGGATACCAAGGAGCTCCAGCACAGCTGGTATTGAGGGCTGTTCTCCTTAGTTTAATTGCTGTGGAAGCACATGCATCATGACAGTTGGCTTCTTTTTAGCCCATGGGATGGGTGGAGGTTGGATCGGGTAGGGTGGGGTTTGGAGGTTCAATCCAATGTAAATCAACCCTTCCCCCCCCCCCAAAAAAGCAAATACAGAAAAAAAAGAAAAAAGGAAAAAAGTAAAAAAGGAGTAAAATAAATTGACTAACAAGACCTTCTGTAGCCATTTCTTTATCCGTGTGTGTTGTGCAGGATCCTCTTTAGCCCTTTTTTTGTTGTTCTTGATGTCGCATATGGTTTCAAGCATGAACTCCATCTGCAAGGATTAGCAAGTTAGACAGTTGCAAAGGAGAAGCTGAAAATAACAGGAAAGTTTTCAAGAACTTATAAAGGCATACTCTTTTGTTATCTATTTTTGCCTGGCCATCTCCAGATGAAGCCTTCAACTCATTCACCCTATTCTGAACACTGAGAATGAAATTTTTCATGGCAGTTGGATCATCACCCCTTAGTTTCATTCCACTACCTGTTCAAGTAACAACAGTTTATGTCAAACAAGATTTGCCGGTCCACCAGTCTTTCAAACAAGACAAGTTGATACAGCAGTAAAGCAACGTAATGTTATTGTAATGAAATTAATTTACAAATAACAGTTTGAACAGTATAAAATACAGGAAAACAAAGGAAGGACCTCATATGGAATAGGCATCTCATGGCAATAACAAATAGAATAGGTTATGAGTTATGACAAAGTGCCTGCTAAAGTTGGAACTTCATGTTACCCAAGCAATAGTTAATAACTGAGTACATGATGAAAGATCACAAAAGCAACAACTACAAAAAAAAAAAAAAAAAAAAAAAAAAAAAGAAGGCTTACATTGTAGAATCGTCAAGATGGTAGAGACATCAACCTCCATCAATCTCTTGCTCAGCAAGATCAGAAAGTCATATATCAAATCACTAAAAAGTATCACCAGAACCACTGTTAGAAAGAGGTTACTTGAAACGAACAGAGCATAAGTTAGAGAGTATACAGACTAAAACTAAAACTAAACCAGATGAGGTGAACATTCTGGGGTAATAACATAATTCAATAGTCAAGTTACAAGTCTAAAAAAAGGCAGCTCAAGGACCCAAACACGAAAATTGTTGCAGTCACCAGGCAGTTGCTGATCACATGATTACATTGTGCCACATCATACTACAAAGGAATGCTGCTATCATTTCAGCAATTAAAGCAGTATATTAAAGCAGTATAGTCCAATTGTTGAATTCCCCTTGTTTTCATTTTCACAGTTATATGGTGATGCTGCCATATGTTTGGCCACAGGCTGGAACTGCAGCAATTGAAAAGAAGCCAAACCCTAAATTATGATAAATACACTACACATGTTGAGTTGATGATTCATTCTTTTTTTCATGGTATTTTTTTATTCTCTTCTATTTATTTATTTATTTGGGTTACATTGGAAGGGTTCAACCCATACACCTAGCCAAATCTTAACCCTTACCAACAGGGTTAGGCGGCTAGCCCCCATGGCCTTTTCATGTTTACTTGATGATTCATTCCTTTTTTTTTTCACCAATACTTCATGTTTCTGCACATGCACTCAAAAATTCAGTAAGCAGAAATTTGGCCATGCCAAAATAAAATAAAATAAAATAAATGGTCTTGTTCATAAACCCAATCTGATTGGGACTTGCTGGACTTTTGGTTCTAGAATAATGTCCAGAAACATCTTATATCACTTCTTACTGTTATTATTTATTTATTTGTAACATCAAGCATTCTCAAAGTTATGAAAGCAACCCACCTTGAACAAACTCCAAATATGCACAAGTAAGAGAGTAGAAGAGTCAAATTTCGCAAGGAAAGATTGTCTTCTTCAAGGTACTTGTCCTGGATAAGAAAAAAAAAAAGTTATTATCAGCAACTTTTTAAAACAGCTACATTGATTATACCAACTGAAGTTAAAATGGCTTATGGTCTCACACCACTACATATCAGAAAATTTTGAAACTAATAGCTCTTGAAATTCATTATCAATAACAACAAATACTATCAATAGTTCATGACGAAATCCTTATTCAAATTAACATTGTACCTCAAAAGATTTAGCAAGAGAAGCAATAAGCTTTGCACTAAAGTCAATCCCAACTAAACAAGACATGCCTGCAACAAAAGCAGCAAAAACAGCTGCATACCTTCATAATGTAACACATAAAAGATGTCAATAAAATACATCCATAAGAACAGGAAAACAAGGGAAAATTTTAAATTGAATAGAAACAAATAACATAGTGAAACTAATATTATGACATTGTCACATGTCGCGTGGTGTTATCGGTAGAAGTCACAAAGAATAAGAAATCATTTTCAACTATAAAGATAGTGTTGCAATCTGCATGATGCTGATGTATGCAATTCAAAAAGACGAGGTGAAGTACCAAAATTCGACACAACACCAACAACTCCAACAAACTAATATCTCCACATGGCCATTATACGAAGTTGATTCCATATCCTTATTCCTTATTCTCATTGTACAGATGGCAAGATAAAGGTTCACACTTAATCTACAAAAACCTCCAATATGTTGATCCTGGAAAGATACTTACCACAGAAATGCTGGTCGTTGGGGTGAAAGGCTGCCAAACTATCTTGGCCCAGAATGATGTTGAGGTGGAGAGTGTGAATGATTACAATCTTAAAATAAAACTTTAAAAGGAAATTGTCACCATGGTCAAGGAACCAGATGCTTAAACCAACATAAAGAGAACTGCAATCAATTTCTGTTGATAGTGCAGCTAGCATTGTAGAGTTTGACAAATTATATCCCAAAAAAAAAAAACCTGCTTTCTGAGGCAGATCAATTGAGAAGTGGAAACTAAAAATGGAAGTTTGTTCATTTTTGGTGTATAGAGAAATATTTTTTACAAAATTTAAAAAAATTAATAGAGAAAAAAAAAGCAACATGACTGAAGTGACTTAGCTGTGCTAGGAAATAAGTCTAGACCAATCCAAGGTAAACAGTTATAAAGTATGTCAAAAAGGTTCTGTTAGAATGGACAATTGAAAAACATAGTTTTCAAAAGATTATATGTCCAGCTCCCAACCAATTGTCCTTCAGAACTTAATTATGACTCCATTTCCAACATACAATGTAGTAAATGTAAATCAACTTTAAATTCCACTCGAGAAAGACTTATCAAGCCAAGAACAATGTCAGCAAACATCGCCCTATGAATAGCAAGTTTTTCATTTAGTGCTTATATAGGCAAAATCGAATAGGGAAAAATTCTGATAGAAGTCTGCACTGTTATGATGCTCATTAGTACCAAATGCAGATAAACAAATGAATAAATGACATTTGTACAAGTTGGAAGATCAAATTAGAATGCAGAGATAAGAATGCAGCAAAAAGGAAAAAAAGAAGAGACAAATCAATTTTAGCTAGTCAGACATGACTTCAATCAAGAGAAAAAAAAAGGTGGAAAAAAATATCAAGAGAATTAAATGAACTCTTAACTGTTCATTTCCACGAGGACCATCAGAACATGATGCTAAAATCTCCTCACGGATAATTTGAGAAGCAACACTGCGGCTGACAGACTGCAGAGAGGAAAAATTAGAGAGTTGAAGCTACAATACTAGCTCAGAACAGTTTGACTGATTTTATAAACTATGTAACACCAATAAAGATATAGTCTATATTCTCAATATGTTCTACACCAAGTAAAATATCAGATATCTGACTTCAGGGAAACTGCAGGTCTGCCGCACATGTCGTAGCATATCATTTGACCTAGACAGATCTCATGGGGGCAAAGTTGGTGGACTAAATAACAAAAACAATCTTACCAATCTGTCCCTCAAGAATGACCTACAAAAATGACTATATGTTCAAGGTAAGTCTGTTATCATGATGGTTGTAAACTTGCAACATCCTTTCATTATGATTTCTAGAAGATACATCTGGTAGCAACTCCATCCAACATTCTACATGTTGTCCAGCAATAATTGTCATCCATTATGCCAAGACTGAAAGTTGCAAGTTATGATTTTATGAAGTTTTAATGCAGATATCGAAGACTTAATACACCCAAAAGACAAGAAAAATAAAATAAAAATACTAGAGACTGTACGGAGAAGAACGACTCACATGAAATATTGTGGATATTTCCCTTGTAATAGATTCCACATTAGATTCAGATAGCCTATTCAGAAGGCCTGGAACATGTAGAATTTAATAAAGAAAGTCATGTTCCAACATCAAGGCTAAAATTCAATACCAAAAATCCAATTTACCTACCTCGCACCCGTCTACGAAGTTGAGAATATTCTTCCAACTCATTTCCTCCACGAGATCTAAGGTGAGGAGCTATATATTTTACATTTCCCTCCAATGCAGGAGCCTTGTCAGGAACTTTTTCCAATGCTGTTTCTGCACCCCAGTTTTCATCAGCCTCAGATATTCCAATCGCGGTGTCACCTTCCACCACAACTTCTGGTCCTTGCTTTGACAACTTTCTCTTCTTACGTTTCTTACCTGAAGGTGCCTTTGCAGGAATTTCCTCCAATGCAACTCCTGAACCACAAGTTTCTACTGGGTCAGATACTCCAACTCCAACGTCACCTGCTACCTCACCATCTGGCCCTTGCTCTAATGACTTTCTCTTCCTATGTTTCTTACTTGAAGAGCTGCTCTTGAAACTCTCCAAAGGAAACTCTTCTGTATCTGCAATTCCTTCAAATAATATATTGATACCATCATCGAACCCCCGCAATTTCCCCTCCTTAACCTTGAGTTTCTTTGCAAGTTTCCTTTCCAATTCCAAATCCTCCTCAGCAGAAACAGCAGCTTTCTGCATACCCATCTCTAGGTACTCTTCAAACTTCGTTTTTGACTTTATCTTCAAACCCTTTTTTCTCATTGCCATCTTTGACACAGTAGAATCATGATATCCTGAAGAATCCAACTTATTTTTAGGTTTCTTCACTAAGGTAGGCCGCCCTGAGATATGATCTCTCTCATGATTATCATTTGTCTGCAAAACCTCTCTCGGTCCTGGAACTTGAATGAATGAATTTCTTGATTTCTTCACATTTGATGATGCTAAATCCAATGAAGTTCTCTTGAATTTGCGAGACTTCTGTAAGCATTAAACTAACTTCATATAAAAAAATAAAAAGGTTTCCAAACATAGAATTTTGATAATTTCAACAAAAAAATGTAAAAAATAAATAAAATAAAAATGGCAATTTGTTTTACTTGATCTTGAGTCCAAGACTGAAATTTTTTATTTTTCTTTTCTTTCCGGGCTTCCTTTCGCACTTCTTTACGTGATTTCCTGACTGACTTATTATCTGAAACGGAAATAAAAAGATAAGAGAAACTTCTTGTCTTCATGATTCAATCGATCAAAGCATTATTAAGATAGAAAAGTAGATAAAAATAAAGATAAAAGGACATAATCTAAACCAGGAGAAAAAGTTTACCCATGCTTTCTAACTAAGCTTCATGAACCGATAAACTGCTGCGAGCGGGGACACTTGTTACTATCTCTGTTGGTTTGAAAATCTCATGAGAAGTCATAATTTGCAGTAAGAAAACAGATTCACAAACCAATTCTAAAATCTAAAGTAACAATTACAAATAGCAAAAAAAAGGAAGATTGTTACATCTCAAACCCTAATTGCTCTTCAAAGAGGTGTGAAGGTTTCAATTGACAGAAGTGAATTACAAGAAAAACATAACAAGACAAAGGTACAAACTCTAATTTTAAGGGAAGATAACGTATCGATTGACAAAAATTAGTGATAAACCCTAGCTGTCTCAATAGATTATTCCATACTTACAAGCAGTTGGGGACCCGAAGGATTTGCTTTGTTCTAATATTTCAAGAAAAGGAAAAAAATGCAAATGAATTCTATCAAAGCGAGAATAAATTGAGACATAGAAAATGCACTTCTGTGTCAAACTCTGTGGTGAATATATTGAGCCATAAAAAATAACTAAACAATACATTGTATCAAAAACCAGAAACACCTCAAGAACAACCCAAAAACCAGAACAAGAGAGTGCGTGTGTGTGTGTGAGAGAGAGAGAGAGAGAGAGAGAAACATGCCTGTGGTTTCGAATTGGCGAGGGTTTCCTTCTCCTTTCTCGTTGCAGTGAGGGGTTCTAGGGATGCCAAAACCCTACAGAGAGAGAGAGAGAGAGAGAGAGAGAGCGCAGTGAGGATGAAGAAGCTTCTGGCCAGGCTTGAGTTTGGACTGATCTTGGGTTGGGCCTAGCTCAGCTAGAGTTGGTCCAGCCCAATATACTATACAGACTTCTTCAAAAAATCTCAATTTTCACATTGGAATTGTCAATTGTTTATGTGGATCTTGGGTCTCTGGATTTGGGGATTTCCACCAATTCCATGCAACCATACGCGGCATAATCATATCAATGTATATACGAAATTTCACTTCATTTCCTTTCTTTTTCCCACAGGAGGAATATTCCAATATTTGGTTAGACTAATCCCCTTTGATCTCATCATAGACACCCACACCAGGACCTCCACTTCACCAAACCTCGTTCCCACAACCAACCCAATAGGGGGTGATGACGCTTATTATTGGTTTGGCTTAGTTGGACCTCTTGTTTCTGTTCCTGTGCTAAGACGAAGAGCCAAAGGCAGGGACGAAGCCAGGAATATTTGGGTTGAGGGAGGGCAAATTTTAATTAATTTTTATTTTTTATCTCAATTCAAAAAATTGATAACGTTTTTTGATTTTTTATTGTATTAGTACGTACGTTTGAGGTAGACAAATTGCCAAAAATTATAATCTATTGACATTTTGATAATTTATATTTCAATCAGTACATTTACAATTGACCTCGACGAGATCCCATTTTTTGAAAGTATTAGTACATTTGAGGTAGACAAATTGCAAAAAATTATAATCCATTGATATTTTGATAATTTATATTTCAATTAGTACATTTATAATTGTCCTCGACAGGATCCCATTTTTTGAAAGCGTTGTATGATAACTTCATTATCAACGCTATCAAAGGGATGGGTAAAATGTAAAGTTGGTCTTAAAAAAAAAAAGAAGGAAATTTCCATTCGTCCTCCCTTTTTTGTCCTCCCTCGTGCATATGACCAACTTGGAACAGGTATTTCAAGAAACCGATAGCTGGATTTGATTTTCTACTTATACTTACCAAAAATGCAAAAAATCACATTGATCCAGTTTTTGCAAATTTGAAAAAAATTGTAAAATATAATGAAAAAATTATGAAAAACTGTAACAGTCTAATTTTTGAAAAACTAACCATTGGATCAATGTGATTTTTTGCATTATTGATATGTATAAATGAAGCATCAAATCCAACAGTCGGTTTTTCAGAATAATTATTCTAAATTGGTCGGATGCATGAGGGAGGACAAAAAGGGGGACCAATATAGTGTAAAAAACATAAAAGAAGACATTATGGGGCCACCACTTAAGCTGCCAAAAACCGGCCTCCCATTAGAAATATGTCTCTCTCCAAGCTCTAATCATCTCCATACATTGTTGAAATGGTCATACCAAAAATGCCACTTACTTAGTCCTAGATAGTAAGCTAGTCTGATTCTCCCCATTCGGCCTGGCCTGTTGCTTCTCAAATGCTATCAATCATTCGGCACTGAAAACTATATAAGTGTCAATGGTAATTACTAAATTTGTAGTAAGCATCCAGTCTTGCAATATTCAGTAACTAGAGTTATTGAATCTTTTGTTCTAAACTGATAAGTTACAGTTACTATCTAATGGCTAGCCATCGTTTGTTTCTCATCTTCGCCGTTGTTGCTGCTGCTTCTGCTATGGTTCCAACAATCACCCTGGCAAAAGATTTCATAGTTGGGGATGAAGCTGGATGGACAAAAGGGTTTGATTACCAAGCTTGGGCTGAGGGCAAGGACTTTCGCGTTGGAGATAAACTTGGTAATTAATTATCTCAACTGTCCCATATTTATTCTGTATTTTCATTGGCCTAAGTATAATAAAATGTTATGAATTAAGCTAGCTTTTTGGGCAAATTAAGCTTAATTTGACTGAAATTTGAACTGATTTATGCAGTTTTCCAATACCCCTCTGGAGCTCACAATGTGTTCAAAGTGAACGGAACTGGCTTCCAAGACTGCATTGTGCCACCGGCAACTGAGGCGTTAACTTCAGGAAATGATGTAATTGAATTGGCAAGCCCTGGAAGAAAATGGTACATTTGTGGTGTGGCCAAGCACTGTGAGGCTTTTGGCCAAAAGCTCTTCATAACAGTGCAACCAGCTGCAGAATTACAAGTCCCAGAAATAGCGCCTTCTCCATTCGAAGCTATGAATGCCTATTCAGCTGCATCCACAAGGACTGCATATCAGCTATCATTGGTGCCACTAGTTGCAATTGTGACTATGGTCATGATTTAATTAAGATTCATTATAGATTATTGTTTCTCTTTGAATGGTGACGCCTAGCTTCTTGTTATATATTATATGTATATTTGGAAGGGAGATTGTCTTAGGGTTTGGATTTGGATGCTGTAGACAATGGAAAGTTGGAAAATTTAGGGATTGGATTTGGTGTGTCTATGTATTTTCTATTGTATGTAAGATCGTAACTTCTCTATTATTTTTGTAGTAGATCGATTTTCAACATTGGATGCAAGCATATATGTAGTAGATCGTAACTTCTTTTAATGTTTTGCCATATTAAGGGTCGGTTTGGTTAAGATTCTACTTTATGTTTTATATTTTTAAAAGTTCAAAAATGAAAGTTTTTGATGGTTTTTTACGGTGCAAAATTTTGATAGTTAATTACTTCTAAAAGTTAAAATATATAGCAAAAATTTCTTACTACATCAACTTTTAAAAGTAAGTACTATCAAACTTTTTAACACTCAATATTTGATATTTTTACTTTTAAAAGTAAAAAACAAAAATGTACAAGCTTATCCAAACAGACCCTAAGTGTTCAGGACAAATTGATGTAAGCCACGTGCACGCATGAAAGAAAAAAAAAGGGCCTGTGGATCTTTTTAAGTTAAAAATTAAACCCCATGATTGAGAATAAAAAATGTTTTTAAGTTTGTTATAATAAGAGCCAAGTACAAGATTTGTGCCTAACATGAACTATATAATATAGAGGTTGAGTGTCTATTATAAGATGCACTTTACGCAAAATTACATAAGATAACGTGCATAGGGTTAATTGTGGAATAAATTTTGAAAAACTGATCGTTGGATTTGGTACAATTCTAATGAATTTTATGCTCATAAAAAATTAAAGGAATCTAATGGTTAATTTCTGATAAATGTTGCTGTGAAAAATTATAATTTTTTTGTTCTTCAAAATGTTATTTCAATCAATATTTTTTAGAAACTGACCGTTGGACCATTAGGGTTTTTGACAAGTATGAAATTCGTGATAAATTTACCTAATCAAACGGTCATTTTTTCAAAATTTATTATGAAATTAGTCCTATGGAGGTCAATTTATGCAACTTTGCGTAAAGTGCACCATATAACAAACTCTCAATATATATACAGTTTTGTTCTTACAAGGCTATCCTATAATATATATTAGTTCACTTAATTATGTTGTTTGAAATAAATCCAACTTAATCTTATCCTTTTAAGTGACGTTTTAACACTCATCATTAAATTTATTTAAAAAATTAGAATTAAATGGTTTGAGAATTGAAAGAATAGAATCATATATATGTATACAATATATTATGTGTAGGATGGGGAAAGGTTGATCAATGGCTTGGCCCTCCCAGATTTTACTCATAGTTCCGCTACTGATCGAATGGCTATTGATATTCGATTAACTTGGTCTTTGGCATATGTGATATGTATAAGAAGGGTACTTATTTAATCCAGTGGTGGATTTTTCAAAATATAATTTCCATAGTAAGGTTTGCAAACCATCAATAAAAATATTGGTAAAAATAGAGGTAATAGAACCTATAGGTCCTATTTATACATTTTTTTTATACCAAAAGTCCACCCATGCCATCTTTTCTTCTTACGTGAAGTCCTTTTGGCAATATATTGACAAAAATGCCCTTTAATAATTCCAAACTCTCACATTCTCTCTTTTCCGATAAATGCATCATGAGAAATGCATCAATTTTTGTGTGTAGAATTAATAAGTTTTCGGAGGTATACATCAGTTTTACAAGAAATACATCAGTTTACATAGAAATGCATAAGTTTTTGAGTTCTCTTCTTTTTCTCTTCAGGAACGATTCCTCCTTTGGTTTCTCAGTTCAAATATTTGAACTTTCAAGGATCCAAAGCTCTCACATTCTCTCTTCTTCATCAATGGTGATAAGCTCCTCTCTCCAACAAGCTTCATTAATGTTGGTTCATCCAAACTATCGATCTTATCCTTCACTGTTAAGATTTGGTGCCACGAACCAACCTTCTCTAGGATTATATGAGATCGACCGTTCCTCTTGGGAAAAATGTAATGTACAATAAGAGCAAATCTATCTTCTATTATAATTTTTTTTATTTAAAAAATGGACATTTTGGTTTAAAAAAGGATCTTCTGGACTAAAAAACACATGCTTGAACTTTTAGGTAAAAAGGAACTTTTAGATATTTTTTTCGCTCTCTCTCTCTCCACATATATATATATATAGAAATGATCCTATAATTAAGCACATGCTCTCTTTCACGAAAGTCAGCAGCATGAAGTTTATAGGTAATTGTGGGATACATGTTTTGAAAAATTGACCGTTGGATTATATATTATGCATATGTATATTAGGCATGTCAAAAATCACAGTGATTTAAAGGTCGGTTTCTCAGATATATCATTGAGAAAAACTATGACAGTTTTTAGTGGTCAAAATGTTTCGCAATCTGTATTTTGAAATGTCTATATCGGATCACTGTGATTTTTTGACAAACGTGACATCCATAACAAGAGTATCTAATCCAATTGTCGGTTTTTCAAAATATGCATCCCACAATTACCTATGAGCTTCATGCCGACTAGATCGAGACTCTATATATGTATTTATAAAACTTGTTCACAATAGTTTAAGGCCATTCTCCCCCATACTGTAGCCACCCATGCATGTCACTAGTTGTCTGGTTCACAATTAGTGAAAGTTCATTTCTCTTTTATAGCTCATGAGCCCAATGACTCCCATGAGCTTCCTCGGGGGGAAAAGGTATGAACATTTCTCTAGCACATATTTTCACTACTAGCAATTATAATAAGATTTCTCTCGAGATGATAAAGAAGAAGAAAAAATGCCAAAGCAATTGATATATATATATATATGGGCAATTTTAATGAATAATCCTAAGTTTCCAAAATATTACTGCTACGAATCCGATCCAAAACATAGTACGAAAATTTTTTTTTAGGACATAAATACCCTCCACTCATATGAGTATTTACAATTTGACCATTGAAATGGTCAAAATTTGGTACGGATGAATTAAAAAAAATTGAAGAGTCCCCAATAATCAACACAATCCCCAATTTTGGAGATTGGGGATTGTGTATAAATCTGGGGATTGGGGACATTGAATGACATGCATGATGTGACATGTTGGAATTTAGGAGACATTGAATGACATGCATGATGTGACATATTGGAATCGAGGATTATTAGAAAAGCTGGAGATTGTGTATAAATTTGGGGATTAGGGATTGTGTTTAATTTTGGGGATTATGTATACACATGGGGATACTGTGCAAATATGGGTATTGGGGATTTTGTGATAAATTGGGTATTCCATCAGTAATTGGGCATTGTGGACTTTGTAAAAAATTGGGAATTTCGTGTTAAATTGGTGATTATGTGTAATAATTTTTGTAATTAAAAATTCGGGGGACATTGAATGACCAGTATTAAATGTTGACGTGACATAAAATAGATTGATGATTCTTAACAATATTGGTAATTATTAGATAAATTGGAGATTGAAGATTCTGTTTATTTTTGAGGATTATACATAAAATTGGGAATCTTGTACAAATTGGTCAAACTTCAATTTTAAGGGTAATTTCGTCTAAAAAAACAGTAATAGGTGTATAGCCGTAATATGTTTTGGATCGGGTTCGTAGACGTAATATTTTGGAAACTTAGGATTATTCATGCAAATTGCCCTATATATAAAAAAACGAATATCCATTATCTAAAGCTGGATCTTGACAAATGACAAAAGCCAACATCTCATTTTAATCTTTTGTTCATACGAACATCTCGTTTTAATCGCTTAAAGCGATCTTCAACCATTATTATTAAAATTAATGAACCAGCTGATCAAACAGACTTACCTTCCATGAAATTAAATTAAATGCCTTTTAAATCCTTAATATCCTCCCAATATCCCTCCTGGCTTTTTTTTGGCATGTTTCGGATCGATACATTAGGGTTGCCGACCGTAGCCGGTTTTTCATCTTTCTGCGGTTATAATTTTGAGGTAAATCACTATGTATATATATATACCCTTTGGACCCTTTAACAAAATCCCATCCAGAGTCAGCAATCAAGAACCATTAGAGCTAATATAGAGATTTCTTAGCTCCATTAATGGCTTCTAATCAGTTTCTCATCCTAGCCATCATCGCAATACTTGTTCCCACATTTGCCTCGGCAACCCAATATATTGTTGGAGATGATAGTGGTTGGACTATTAATTTTGATTATCAGGAGTGGGCCAAGGACAAAGTATTCCTGGTTGGAGATGAACTAGGTAAATTACCCAACTATTCTTCTCTCTCTCTCTCTCTCTCTCTCTCTCTCTCTATATATATATATATATATATATATATATAAACAATAATGGACCTCGCAACAACGAATGCTAAATAGATTGTTGACAGATGGTCAACTCCGATTACTTTTTTTTCATTTTAGTACATTTAGCATGATGGTCTATTATTACAAAATGATAGTTCGTTGTTACAATAAATCAAAGACAAAATGTCACCTTTTATTTTTATTTATTATTATTATTATAATTTCAATCTAATATGTATTAGAAAATTAACTAACTATTATATGTTTATTATAAAACTTCTTGCAGTCTTCAAGTACAATGCAACCCTGCACAATGTGTTCAAGGTGAATGGTACTGCCTTCGACGATTGTACTGTGCCACCACCAGACCAAGCTTTGGACACTGGAAATGATGTAATTACACTTGCCACCCCAGGAAACAAGTGGTACATCTGTGGAAAACCAAGTCACTGTTCTGATTATTTCCAGAAGCTCGCCATCACTGTCGTATCGTTTCCGGATATTTTTGCACCAGCTCCTGCACCTCCAAGCCCATACGCTGCTGATGGGATGGCCAAAAAATATAAGTTTTGGCTACCATGAAATCTCTAAGACTCGTGCACCCAGCTGGTTAATTAATTGTGACTTTGCAAGCAAAATGGTCCTGATTCAATAATATGTCTTGCTAGCTAATAAATGATTAATTTGGACCCAACTATTACTGATTTTTGTGTGACATCAAGTTAGATAAATAGCTAGGCCCTAAGAAGGGTCTTGATGTAAGTTTAAACAAGAAGAAATCAAATAAAATGCACCCATGCAGCAAGATTTATGAGCATGGTTTGGATTATATATGGGTACATTTGTTTTACGAAAATAGACTTCTGTTACTTCAATTTGTTATTGTTATTTACAGTCACAATTCAGTCGATCCTAGTTTTAAAATTTCACTAGTGTTCTTTGGGATTTGTTATGTTTTAATCAATGCATTTGGAATAGACAAATCAAAGCTGTGAATATCTCTACCCACCCTTAACATTTTTCCAAGGAAACAGAGAAACAGGACAAAGGGGATCAATCCTTAGATAAATTAAATAACCACCGATAAGACCCGTGGAATGAGATCAACAAGAAATTGAAAAGAAGTTGGTTTAATATACAATGTATGAGATTCAACACTAATGGACTTAAGCCTTTTATGTGGGTCAGTGGGTACTAATTTGGGTGGGAGGGGGGCCGGACTTTAATTAATTGTTAATAGTTTATTCTATTTAAAAAATTGAAAAAAATTTGTTCATTTTTTTTTTATCGTGTTAGTTTGACCAAAAAATTGTAAAAATTTATAATCAATTAATATTATCATTAATTCAATACATTTACAATTGTCCTCAACAGGGACCCATCTTTTGAAACTGTTGTACGATGGTTTCATTAAAGCATCTCTAATACATCCATGCCATTTGATGTGCCAATGTAAAATTTGGCACCAAATGGCATCATGCCAATTTTGGCACATATATGTGTTCCAATGATTTAATGTTATATTTTGGCATTTTCCACTTTTTGAAGGAAAAATATGACTTCGCACAAATGACATTTTTCATTTAAGGTGCCAAATTTGTCACCCTAAATGGAAAATCATTGGAGCAACTTATTTGAGTGTCGATGCCAAATTTTGGCAATGACAGCTCAAATGATATACCATTAGAAATGCTTTTATCAATACTATCAAATGTCATTCTCTCAATAAACACAACCAAGCTATATATCGTTCATGAAGCCATCAAAGATTTACCTAATTCCTATAATTGGCAAATCAAACCTAACTCTATTTATCAAGTACCTAACAACGAATTAAAAAAAAAAAAAAAAAAAAAGAGAGATAGGAGAGTAAAATAAAGCTAGGGGGTAAAAAATTTTGAGGCAGGGTGAATTTTAGAATTTTAAAAATTGCAAGGTATAAAATTAATATAAAAATATTTCATGGGGGGCATTTGCCACCACTCACACTTACATGGCTTCGTCCATGGGTTTGGTTCTAGATTTGAATATTGAGTCTGTTTTCTTAGATTTTGGACTCCTGACTTCCTGACAAAAAATGCACAACTGAATCATTCTTTCAACCAAACCAGCACTCGAAATTAATAAACAAAAGAATTTAGAAATCTCATGGAACTCATTATATAAATTAATTTGAAACTCATTGTATGAAACTCTAAACTCAAGGATGAATTAGTTTATTCCACCCATGCACATTTTGACTACTAGCAATAGTATTTCAACAATATTGTACTCCACTAGATCATTGATGTGATTCTAGTCACTAATTTATTTTGGTTACTCCTGCATAAACATCGGCAAGTTTCATTTTTCCAAGGCTACCTCTCAAGATATATAATAAAGAAAACGAAGAAGGTGCCAAAGCAATAATACATATGTAGGCAAATATCCTTTCTCTAGACAAAGGCCAACAACAGTCACATCCCATTTTGTACAAACCTCTTGTTTAAATCGCTTAAAGCTATCTTCAGCCATTATTAAAATGAATTAACCTGAATATTAATTTATAACTTTTTTCCTTTTCAAAACCTTAATTTCCACTCAATTCCTTCTTTTTTTGGCATATTTGGGACACAGCTTATTCATGGCACGGATTGTATTACCCAAAGTTTTCCTACACTGAAGGGTTGCCGACCCTAGCCGGTTCTTCATGCTCAAGGCTTTCTATGTAAACTCTAATTTAGAAATCACTATATATATACCCTTTGGACCCTTAAACAAAATCCCATCCAGAGTCAGCAATCAAGACCCATTAGAGCTAATATAGAGATTTAATTTCTTGAGTAAATCAAAGTTTTAGCTCCAATGGCTTCTAATCAATTTGTCATACTCGCCATTGTCGCGATACTTCTTCCCACAGTTGCCTTGGCGACCCAATATATTGTTGGAGATGATAGTGGTTGGACTGTTAATTTCGATTATCAGGAATGGGCCAAGGACAAAGTATTTGTGGTTGGAGATGAACTAGGTAAATTACTACCCTACTATTCCATGCTCTTTTGATCGAGTTCACATTCCTTTCTTCTTCTTCTTTTTTGTTAAATTTCCAACTTAAAATAGGTGAAGGGCCCATATAGATCGATATATAAAGTTATAGCAAGTCTTTTTATTTAGGTGTTGTGGGATTTGAGCTAGCTAGCGATTTGGTCCCTTTAAATAAAATACTTGCTATACCCTTTCTACCTAATAGCTTAGGACCGTTCTTAAATTAAAAAGTTAACATTCTTCTTCTCCTATTTTTTGTTCAATCTAGCCAGCTAATCTGTACTAGAAAATTAACTACATATTATTTATTGTAAAACCTTTGCAGTTTTCAAGTACAATCCAAGGAAGCACAATGTCTTCAAAGTGAATGGCACTGCCTTTCAGGACTGCATTGTGCCACCAGCAAACGAAGCTCTGGACAGTGGAGATGATATAATTACACTTGCAAGCCCAGGAAATAAGTGGTACATTTGTGGTAAACCTAGTCACTGTTCTGATCTTAACCAGAAGCTTGCCATCACTGTCATATCCTTGAACTTTTCTGTACCAGCTCCTGCACTACCTCCTGCACCACCAAGCCCTTATGCTGCTAATGGCATGGCCAAAAAATATAAGTTTTGGCTCCGATGGAATCTATAAGAACATTATGTTCCTCACCCAGGTTGTGATCCATGACTTCGCATGATATATATGCTAGAAAATGGTCCGTGAAGAAAGACCTTTGTCTTTGTATATTCAATAATGTGTAATACATGTACATACGGAGGCCTATTATATAGGCAAATACAATATAAGGAAACAAAATATAAATGGAAACTAACAGCTATACATAGCTATACTATACTAACAGCTATACACAGCTATATAATCTAACATCCCCCTCAAACTCATGGTGGTTTAAGAGAAACCATTTTGAGTTTGGAAGCTAAAACTCGAAAAGTTCCTGGAGGAAGAGGTTTGGTGAAGATATCAGCTAACTGATCCTGAGAGGAAACAGACTGAAGTATGAGTGTACCCTGAAGCAGATGATGACGAATGAAGTGACAATCAATCTCAATATGTTTAGTACGTTCATGGAAGACATCATTGTGAGCAATTTGAATAGCACTTCGATTATCACAGTGAAGTTTAGTTGCAGTGGAGCAATCAACGCCAAGATCCTGTAATAACCAACGTAACCAAATAAGTTCAGCTGTGGCAGCTGCCAGTGCTCTATATTCTGCTTCGGTGCTGGAACGAGCAACAATTGTTTGTTTCTTGCTTCTCCAAGAGATAAGAGAATCACCAAGAAGAAAGCAATATCCTGTAGTAGATCGACGATCAGTAGGATCACCTGCCCAATCTGCATCTGAATATGCCTGAAGAGTTAATGAAGAATGGGAAGAAAAATGAAGACCATCAAAAATGGTGCCTTTCAGATATCGAAGAATCCTGATAACAGCAGTATAATGAGGAGATCAAGGTGCAGCCATAAACTGACTGACTACATGAACTGCATAAGAAATGTCAGGACGAGTAACAGTGAGATAAATTAGACTCCCAACAAGCTGTCTGTAGAGAGTAGCATCAGATAGGAGTTCGCCATCATGAGAATTGAGGCGACAGTTATACTCAAATAGGGGTGTCGACTATCTTGCTATCAGTGATACTGGCTCAAGAAATCAGATCTGAAGTATACTTGGCCTGAGTAAGATAATAACCATCTGCAGAAGAAGAGATTTCTAGACCAAGAAAGTAATTAAGAGGACCAAGATCTTTCATTTCGAACTGTCGACTAAGAAAGTGCTTTAGATCCTGAATACCCTGCATATCATCACCTGTAATAATCATATCATCGACATACAAGAGTAAAATAGTGATGCCATGATCAGACTGTCTCAGAAAAAGAGCTGTATCAAAAGAACTGGGAGAAAAACCCTGCTGAGAGATAGTAGAACTGAATTTTGCAAACCAGGCTCGAGGAGCTTGCTTAAGACCATAAAGTGCCCGCCGTAGTCGACAGACTCTGTGAGGAAACCCCGGAGGGTGAGAAAAACCAGGAGGAAGCTTCATATATACTTCCTCTGAGAGTTCACCATTAAGAAAAGCATTTTTGACATCCATCTGAAAGAGTGACCATTTGCGAGCTGCAGAAATGACAATAAGAGTCCTGACAAAAGAAAGTCGAGCCACTGGAGCAAAAGTCTCCTCATAATCAATCCCATACTCCTGAGTAAAACCCCTGGCAACAAGACGAGCCTTGTAGCGATCAATAGTACCATCTGACCGAGTCTTGATCTTATAAACCCATTTACAACCAATAGCAGATTTACCAGAAGGAAGATCAACCAAATCCCATGTTCCTGTCTTATGTAATGCATCCAACTCTTCTTTCACTCGAATGGCATAGGCAGAATCAGTTTCTTTTTCTTCTTTGGCTGGGATAGGACGGTCACCAGAGACATAAAGCCACAACTTGCGGCCTTTGAGATAACTGCGCATGGCTTGAGACCACTGAGCAAAGTTATCTCCATAAAAAATAACATAAATCGGACGAGAGATCTCATCATGAGGCATATCTAAATTTCAAATTGAAAAACAGACAGCAAAAATGGATTCAGGACGCGAAAATAAGTCAGAAAGCACCTGAGCAAAAAATTCCGGTCAAAGTCAACGGTCAAAGTCAACGGTCAACGGTCAACGCTCAACTCTGGGTCACGGGTCACGGGTCACAGGTCACGGGTCTGATGACGTGGGGGGTGACGTGGCGCTGACGTGGGCTGATGACGTCAGCCCTAGAAGGTAGACGACTCGTGAACTTCACGCCGCGAGTGGATCTGACGCGCTAACGTTGCAGGGGCGCGTGACGGCGACGCGAGAACTTCTGGCGGCGCGTGGCGGCGCATGCGGCTGTTTCCGGCGATGTACTTTATATCGCCGTGCTCGTATTGACGGTGGCTACCTTGCTGTGGCCTTAAAACTCAGTTTTAGGCTCACGAAAAAGAAAAACCAAGGGAAAACAGTGAGTGCTTGCTGGAAAAATGTAGAAAAAACACGATTGCCAGAGGCCTGAACCGTGAGAGCAGCGGAAGAGAAGAAGGTTTCAGAGAACCTGCTTTGATACCATGAAGAAAGACCTTAGTCTTTGTATATTCAATAATGTGTAATACATGTACATACGGAGGCCTATTATATAGGCAAATACAATATAAGAAAACAAAATATAAATGGAAACTAACAGCTATACACAGCTATACTATACTAACAGCTATACACAGCTATATAATCTAACAGTCCGGATCCAATATTTTGTCTTGCTAATAAATGATTTGGACTCAACTATTTTAGTTGATTTACCCTCTTACTTATTTTTGTGACATCAGGTTAGCTAGCTAGATAGGCACTAAGAACAGCCTTGAATGATGTAGTTCAAACCATAAAAAATCAAATAAAAACCATCCATGCAGCAAAATTTATGTGCATGGTTCGTATTATATGTGGGCACTTGCATTTCCTATGAAAATATTGTTGTATTAAAATTTCACTTATGTTATTGGGGATTTGTGTTTTAATCAATGCAAGTGCAATAGACATAATAAGGCTGTTAATTTTAATGTATTTCGGTGGCCCCTCATGGTTGTCTTCAATGGTTGCTGATGCTAAGGTTGTATTTTAGGGGGCTGGAATTTCAGTGTTCAGGATGTGTGAAATTTTTAAGCTATGGGGTTCTAATTTTTCACCGTGAGGATGGATGTTTTGGGTTTCGTGTTTTGCTATGCCAATTTTAGCCGGAGAATGGAGGCTCTGTTTTGCTTTTGGGATGGAAGCTACTCTGTTTTAAAACCGTGGTTAAAGATATTATCTTTTACCACGGCTGAAAAATGATCGTTAAAGATAATATTTTAATTTACGATGCCACTTTTTACGATAGTTGCGTAACTGTCGTAAAAGATTTTTTTTTTTGGTAGTGCGCATGTTTTCATTGTGGAGTAATGTATGTTTCGAAGCTTTTTTTTTTTTTTTGATGATGAGGGTGTCCGGGCCAGCTTACGCGCACATCGACTAATCACTCGGGTGACTGCAATACCCTATCAATCATGACAACCAGGTAAGATGCAAGGCAAATACCCTGAGTAGGTAGCTTAGAAGACTAGAAACGGAGAGCTCGGACTTGGTACGCTGAGATCCAACCATTTGAGCTACCCTCTTGAGTTTTTCGAAGCTTTTTGTTTATGCAATGGGAGAGATGTTCGAATGCAGTTTGTTTTTTTGAGGGGGGCTAATTAATCTTTTTTTGGTTTTAGTTTTTTTTTATTTTTTTTTCTCTTTAAAATTATTATTATTATTTTATATATATTGGCTGCATATATCTAGTTCATTTTTCTCTAATAAAATTTACTCCTTTGTTGCCAAGAAAAAAGAAAAAGAAAAAGAGAAGACCACATTTGAATGACAATGTACGTATTGGCACTAGAAAGTGCAATGTTGGTGGAACTACTGGGATTGTGATGGATGGTGGTAGAATTGTGGTGCTGAGAGCATTTCCAATGCAAAAGCCAAATTTGGCATCCCAAAAAGCACTAGTTGATGCCAAATTCTAAGCCCATTTGGCACTTTGGGATGCCAAATTTGGCTTATTGGCATCAAGGAATGCCAAATTTGACTTTTTTGGCATTCCTTGATGCCAAAAAGCCAAATTTGACATCCCAAAGTGCCAAATGGGCTTAGAATTTAGCATCAACTAGTGCTTTTTAGGATGTCAAATTTGGCTTTTGCATTGGAGATGCTCTGATAGGATACTAGTGATAATGAAGTTGAGACGGTAATGGAGGAGGTGGCCGCGGTGAATACAATAATGATAAGGTTAGTGGGGGCACTAATAGTAATGGTGGCAATGTTAGGATGATAATAGAGGAGGCATAAAATACTCTATCAACATTGCACGTTCCAGTGCCACCACAATTTTACCAATCTTTTATTGGTAAAATACTCTGTCAATATTTATTAACTTTATGCTTTGTACATTGTAATGCTCTTTAAAGTACACTGATACTATTTATAACTTATTACACCTTCACTAGCTAGCTGATACTATTTAACATGAAAAAAAAAAAAAAAAACACACACACACATATAAGTGTTCTAGTCAGGGGTACTTGACTTTAACTAAAGTCAGCAAAAAATACAAGCCTTTGGATTCCCATTCACTTAATAGATGATTCATCTCAAGACTTCAATTCAATGACTTGTGTTCTTTGCTGACTTTAGTTAAAGTCAGTTACTCCTAACTAGAACATATATATATGTATATCAGAAATGATCAAGTAAGGACCAGTTCTTAATCTTAATTTAAGATCCACTCACCATTATAATAGGTATTTTGAAAAACTGGCTGTTGGATTGGATAATCTTCTTATTTATATCGTGTCTGCCAAAAATCACAGTGATCCAACCGTCAGTTTTTAAAATACAGATGGTTAAACAATTGTTACAACATCCAACGATAAATACTGTTACAATGAAAATGAACTATATTTTGAAAACCAATGATCGGAACACCGTGATTTTGGCAGACATGACATACATGAGATTATTATCTAATCCAACGGTCGATTTTTCAAAATACCTATCCTAAGTGAGAAAATGGTGAATGGACCTTACCGTAAGATAAGGGCCGGTCCTTAATGGATCGTTTCTGTGTATATATATATATATATATAACATTCTGGGACCATCATTTCAAAAACCGGCCCAATTTAACTTTATTTATATGTCCTATTGAAAATGTCCATTCTTTGTTTAACACGGTCATCTGAAAATGCTTCAAGCTACTCAGTCCTAGTAAGTAGGATTCTCCCAATTCAGCCATGCCGTCCTTAGCCGGTGCTTCTCAATTGCCTCTGATTTCTCACTGCAAAACTATATAAATTTGTTTATGGTTCTCTTGAAGTAAATGATTTAATTAGTATCTTGTACGTCTTACAAAAATCACAAGGCAATTATAGCGCTGTTAAATCTTTTGTATCAAAATTTAGTCAACTGGTACAGTAAAACGATCTATCAAATGGCTTGCGATTGTGTGTTTATCATTTTCACTGTCATTGCTGCCATCGTTCCAACGATCACCCTGGCGACAGAGTTCATAGTTGGGGATGAAGCGGGATGGAGAACAGGATTTGATTACCAAGCTTGGGCTGAGGGCAAGGACTTTCGTGTTGGAGACAAACTTGGTAACTTTATATATATCCTAATTGCATCAAATTTGGTTGATGATATATATAAATATATCATTATAATTGCATGACCCTAGATTTTCATATTTTCTGTGCTCAAATGGTAATGTTTAATTTATCATAACTCTCTCTATATACACACGCATAGCCGCATAGGAAACTTAAAACTGAATTTTATTTATTTATTTCAGTTTTCCAATATCCTGCTGGAGCTCACAATGTGTTCAAAGTGAACGGAACTGACTTCCGAAACTGCATTGTGCCACCGATAACTGAGGCGTTAACTTCAGGAAATGATGTAATTGAATTAGCAAGCCCCGGAAGAAAATGGTACATTTGTGGCGTAGGCAAGCACTGTGAGGCTTTTGAACAGAAGCTCTTCATAACTGTGCAACCTGCAGCTGAATTACAAGTGCCAGCAGCAGCGCCTTCTCCATTCGAAGCAATGAATGCCTATTCCGCTGCATCCACAAAGACTGTATATCAACTCTCATTGCTGATGATCATTGTCGCTATTGTGACTATGACTATGGTCATGTTTTAAATTTAATTAAGATTAATTATTGTTTCTTTCTGTAGCAAGAAATTAATATATGAAAGTTCATGTAATTAACCAGCTTTTGGAATGGGAAGACTTTGAAAAAAATTAAAGTCCAAATAGTTATTCGAATGTTGGCATCATATGTTTCTTATTTTTTGAAGAAGATGCTAAGGCCTTAGAGATTCAAATCTAGATCCTGTGTATTGAAAAATTGGGTTGAAGGGACCTACTCCACGGGGTAGGGTATCAAATCAACACTCGATTCTTCCATTGCTCATCAAGTTACTGCATTCTAAACAGAGCAGCAATTTTTTTTTAGGTACAATTAAGAATATTATACAAGTCTATATGCAGGGGTGAAATTAGGTTTAGGGAAAGCGAGTTTTAGTTGGTTACCGGTATATACTTTATTCCGAAAACGCTTTTTTTAAAGAGTTTTCTATTATCGTATGTTTGAGGTAGAAGAATTGTAAAATTTTATAGTCATTAATATTTGAAAAATCATATTTGAATTTAATACATTTACAATTGTCATCGACAGGATCCATCTTTTGAAAGCATTGTATAAAGGTTTCAATATCAACACTATCAAATACCTCTTTTGAATGTGTGATGGTCAAAATAAGATATTGGGGCTTTTGGGGCAGTGTGAGGGCTTTCATAATGTGGGAAAAATGAAGATTAAATAAAAAAGAAGCAAGAAATTGAGGTTTAGGATAGTAAAATAAAAAGGGTAAATTTTTTTTTTAAAGGAGGTAAATTTAAGATTTCAAAAATTCAAAGAGTTAATTATACGTTACAAAATTTAACATAAATAAATAAATAAAGAGAGGCTGCACCACCCTTTACTAGCTTGTCCTTGTTACCCTATGATTTTAGCACGTACCCTATCATACAAAACTTGAGAATGGACCAGCAAGCTTGCTCAGGATACCTGTATAGCAAAAAAAAAAAAGAAAAAAAAAAAGAGAGAAATGGACCACAATCCATGGAAAAAAAGAGAGAAAGAAATGGACTAGAATCAAACATAACAAGAGGCCTCTATTTCAATTTATGTGCATATATTGACTAAATAGGTAGTTTAAGAAATACATTGATTTCGTTGATTTTATTATATTTTTTAAATTTATATTCTAATTTTACCCTTCTAGAAGAAATGATCTTTCTCACGTTATTTGAAAAAGAGGTATAATAGAATTAAAATTCACTCTAATTTTTAATTTAAAAAATTAAAATAATCACATATTTTAGTACATCCCAAAATAAAAAGGTATTAATAGGCATCCGATTGTAGTTTAATTATAAAGAGTGTAGTGTCTGTGAAATTAAAATGGATAAGAAATCATCCGATTGTAATTTTGGATTTCAGAATTTTATGCCCCATAAAAGAATAGTCATGTAAGCATGGACGTAGATGTGGTGGTCTCAAAATTTGACACGTAAGTAGTTGAGAAGAGGCCAGGCAACCGTCAGTATCCAAGTCCTGTTCCATGGAAAAAAAACAAAAAGAATAATTCTCACAGTTTGCTCCGTCTCATTTTTCAAATTATTAATTACTGAACCTTATTCTAGGCTGCAGGGAAAGTACGCACTTCCCAAAGTTTTCTCCATTAATGATACACTAATTAAGGTTGCCGACCATGGCAGGCTTTTCATGTTTCAACTCTTTTTGACGTAAACTTCACTGAGGAATCACTACATATACATATATATATATATATATATATACAGAAATTCTGAGGTAAGGCCGGC
>JAESVK010000566.1:0-21383 GCA_017140935.1 Hamamelis virginiana | reverse complement strand
TTCGATTCTTGGATGAATATCAATGGGAAAATTTTATTGTTTACATTTCGCTGCGTTCCCATGGCGTATTCTTTCAATCAAGACTATAGGAATCCTTTTGCCCATGGTATCTACTGTGACATACAAGGCTTGTAAATGATGGGGTCCCTTCTTCGGAAGGTCTGACTCTGCGAAGGATATCGACTGCCCATGCTGAAGTGGTCTGACCAAACCGACTAAATCCTCGGTGAAGTGTCGATGGGGATTTGAACCTGGTTGCGTAGCCTTAGTTCTATCTGGCGGTGTTTCTCTGAGAAATCGACCGTTGGATAAAATATTCATCTTATGAATGACATGATTGCAAAAAATAACAGTGATCCAACGGTCTGTTTTTGGAAAAACTTACTGCAAAAGCTGTTTTATTATAGTTATTCAAAATGTCACAATTTTGCAGTCAGTTTTTTCAGAAACCAACCGTTAGATCATCGTGATTTTTGGTAGACATGACATTCATAAGATGAGTATTTTATCCAACAATCGGTAGACATGACATTTATAAGATGAGTATTTTATCCAACAATCAATTTTTTTAAATATATTATGCAACTAACCCTACAGAAGCGTAGAATGCCAAACTATATAAAACTGAAGGTTTTTTTTTACATAAGGGCACGCAACGGTAGATTTTTTTTTCCACGTCTTCCACAAGGGGGGAAAAAATAAAGGATTTTAACAAGATATTATACCTCCTAATAATGAAATGAGATAAAATCATAACTTGAAAGTCAATGAAATCTTTACAAATGTTTTTAAAATACAAATGAAGTAATTTCATCAAGTGTATATTCTTGTTAATAAAACCAAGTAGGTTGATTTTTCAAAAAGAGAGAAGATTTTAAAATTTGTCATTCTATTAATACTAGATAAAATTTGTCTTTCTGGAAGACACAAAAGCTACTTTGCTACGATGCTTTTGTACAATAGTATCAGGATATCTCGAACGAGATTTGTACATAAATGAAAGAGAGAGAGAGAAAATTGTTTTTGTTGAGAATTTAAATATGATATATTAAATTTTGTTGTTAGATGCGGCAATTTTATTTAATTTTAATTTTTTTTGGTTGGCCTGTATGTGTGTGTGTGTGTTTTTTTTTTTTTAACGATCGACTCGTGATATATGTGTTGGTGGGTCAGGTTAACCCATGATATATGTGTATGGGTATAATTGGGTCAAGACATGGTATTAGTTAAATGGATCATAAATGGTAATGATCATTTTGTGGCCCAACCCATTTAGGCTCAACACATACCCACCCCTAACCTTAGCCTTCCTTTTATTGAATGGGTTGCTTATTGACCTAATGGGTACCCACCGGGCACCAATTTATTACCCATTTATAAATGGGTTTTTAATGGGTGGCCCATTTATTATCCATTTGTTAAAATGTACGGACCCATACCCATTAATATTAAGTGGGTATGGGTAGATTAATGAGTATGGATCCAATTTGCCACCCCTATTAAAATGTATTACTTTATTCTTAAACTTTATTACATTACTCATTTTAGCCATAGTTTCTTATTTGAGAATAGAGAAGGGAAGCGTAACAATAGTTTTGAGTGTCCTCCTCTTCGTAGTAGGAGGGAGGACGCAGTGGTGTGGTCTCTTACTCCCACAAGGACTTTTTCTACTAGCTCTGCTTGGAATAATATTCGTAGTACTGCTCCGGTTGTGAGTTGGCATAATGCTGTGTGGTTTTTAAAGTCAATCAAAAGACACTCATTTATTGCTTAGTTAGCTATTCTAAACAGACTGACTACCCAGGATAAACTCCTTAGATGGGGTGTTATTTCTTGTATGTCCTGTGTGTTTTTCAGGGATGATAGTGAAGACAGAAATTATCTCTTTTTTGGTTGTAGATTTACTGCCTTTATTTGGGGAAAAAGTGCTCAAATTATGTGGGCACAATAGATTCCCTCGATCTTGGGAGAATGAGCTTATTTGGGTTACTTCTTGTAGGGGAAAAACCTTTTGTTCTACCATCAAGAGGATTGCTTGGGCCGCCACTATCTACAATATCTGGAGGCAGAGGAATGCTAGGATTCATGAAAATTTGTTCATCAACTCTGATAATATTTTCTTTTTAATTTGTAATGATGTGAGGAACAGAGTGTCTAGCTTTCATGATATTGTTGATAGTCCTAGTAATAGGTCTGTGTGACAGATGTGCATTTCCTTGTAATATCTTAAGGCATTAGGGGTGAGTCTTGTATTGGTGTGCCGGGTTGTTTGCTTTTGTCCCCTGTTTAGGGGCGGTTCTTTTTTGTTTTTGCTTTTGTCCCCAGTTTTGGGGCGGTTTTTTTGTTTCTCTATTGTTCTTTTAGGTGTGGTGGCTATTTTTGCTCTCTGTTATGGGGAGGTGTTGTAGGTTTTTCCGTAGATTTTTGTGGCCTTGGGTTGTATTCTTTGTTCTGGACTTTGTTGCCTCTTTCAATTAATAAATTTTTAATTATCCAAAAAAAAAAAAAAAAAAAGTTAAAATAATAATTATTACTAACAACGTCAAGTTGGTGGAATAATTGAAGAGTATTTAACAGCAGAAGAGAGAGTAATTTTAGAAAAATATAAAAGAGGACCATCATGATTCATGCATGTGATGTTGACGTAGAGCACATGGACCTCTGTATAAATTAAAGAGACAATAGCTTCTTGCCAGTAAGTTGTAACCATATAATACCGAGGTAGTTGAATGTAACTTAAATGTAAGTTTAATAATGTTTTCAAGAGGTTAGTTGCATACTTGCATGGAGTAATTTTATTATTATTTTTATTATTTTTTCTCTTGGAGAAAAATTTGATACAAAAAGCAACTATAATGGCATAACTATTTTCAAAAGCAATTTAACCTAAAGAAATATAATTGAATAACAAAAATTATATTTATAACAAGGTAATTATAACACTATAGACTCGTAATTATTTTTCTTGGTGCAACCTGCACAATATAAAATATTCATCAAGTCCATGCTAATTTTCGAATTATTTAACCATGAGTTTACAAAGTGCATAGATTAGGACTGGAATTATTTAGCCGCATTAATTCAGATTTTAGAGTTATTTAACATCAAAAATAAGGGTGGGGCTATTTACAGCCCACTTTTTACTAAAGGCAGCTCATTTTTTAAATACAACCCATCCATTTGTATTTTTACTAAAGGAAGAACAATAAAATTTTAATTAATATGCCCATTTTATCCTTTACTAAATACAACCCATTACATAATAGAACTACTATAAGCAACCCATATTACCATCAACACCATATTACTCCAACACCAAACCTAAAACATATTACCCCCAATACTTTTGTCTTAGGTTCGTTTGTATATTATTGGTAAACATTACATTTGGATTAAACATGCTTCAAAATATGAAAAGTAGCACTCTATAACCATTATGGTGTGATCATGTTACGAAAAAAACTCATATTTCGATCGAAAAAAAAAAAAAATTGTATTCGTGTTCGCATTCGACCTGGTTAGTCCGAATGTGAAGCTTTAGTATTCGGTAAGCCAACACTGAATATGAAGCTTTAATATTCGGTAAGCTAATGCCGAATATGTAGATTTAATATTCGGCAATTACATATTCGGCATTAGCTTACCGAATATTAAAGCTTCATATTCGGTGTTGGCTTACCGAATACTAAAACATCACATTCGGTGTTGGTTTACCGAATACTAAAGCTTAATATTCGGACTAACCAGGTCGAATGTGAACACGAATACAGTTTTTTTTTTTTTTTTTTTTTTTAGATCGAAATTTGATTTTTTTTTCGTAACACCATCACACCATAATGGTTATAGAGTGCTACTTTTCATGTTTGAAGCATGTTTAAGTAAAATATAATGTTTACCAATAATATACAAAGAAACCTAAAATGAAAGCTTTGGGGTAATATGTTTTAGTTGGGAGTATTGGGGGTTGAGGTTTTTTTTGCGTTTGTCGTTGTGGTTGTCGCAGTCTTTTGTTGTCATGGCTGCGGTGGTAGTGTTTGATGGCGGTGGAAGAAGAAGAACATGAAGAAGAAAAAGAAGAAGAAGTTGTTGTTTGAAGAGCTTGGTGATTGAGAGGATTGAGAGTAATTGGTTGTATTTAGACTTGAGACATTTATGGTATATTAAAACTTTTGTTTTGTATAGTAATGGGTTGCCTAAAGATTAATGGGCTTTATAAAAATTTTAAATGGATTGCCTTTAGTAAAATAGTTGGCTGTAAATAGCCCCACCCATACATAAATTGTAGGAAATGGTAAATCAAAATAATTTCACTGTATGTGTAACTGTACGTACTTGTTAGGGTGCCAAGGCAATTAAAGTCCCATGTAGCAACAGCTTATGGACCACACACAATGAATTCATACAACTACCCTCACCTCACCCGTCACCCGTCACCGTCAAATAACGCTGTCTCTCTCTCTCTCTCTCTCTAGGATGCAAACACCATTTATTTTATTAGACCTAGCTTGTTAGACAATTTTCGTACTGCATACTACACCGGCGTCCATGGATCCCTACAAATTCCTCAACTTAGTCCCCAACTCAGATGGCTCGCTCACCCGACTCACCCGGCTTCCTACCGTACCTCCAACAGAATATAACAACGATTCCGACTCACCCCAACTCGCCATCTCGAAAGATGTTCCTCTCAACAATACCTTTCTTCGCATTTTCCGCCCTCGTCATCTTCCTCCAAACACTAAGCTCCCACTCATCTTATACTTCCATGGAGGCGGCTTCATTCTCTTCAGTGCTGCATCTCAACCTTTTCATCAATCATGCAGTGCCATGTCAGCTCACTATCCTGCTTTAATCCTGTCCCTTGATTATCGCCTCGCGCCAGAACACCGCCTTCCCGCAGCCTACGATGACGCCCACGAAGCAATCATGTGGGTTCGCGCTCAGGCTTTGGATATCAACGGCGCTGATTCATGGTTGAGAGAATATGCTGATTTTTCCAACTCTTTCTTGATGGGTAGCAGTGCAGGCGGCAATATCGTATATCATGTAGGTTTACGCACACTGGATTGTGATCTTTCGCCGCTGAAAATCAACGGTCTGATCATGAATCAGCCGTACTTCGGTGGGGTTGAGAGGACTGGATCAGAGCTCAGATCAAGTAACGATCGGATCTTGCCGTTGCCGGCAAATGATCTGATGTGGTCACTGGCACTGCCAAAGGATGCAGATCGTGATCATGAGTATTCTAATCCAATGGTTCTTGGCTCCAATCACGACAAGATCGGACGGCTACAAAGGTGTTTGGTTCGAGGGTATGGTGGGGATCCACTGATTGACAGGCAGAGGGAGTTTGTGAAGTTATTGGAATCACGTGGAGTGCACGTGGTGGCTCAATTTGATGATGATGGCTTCCATGGTGTGGAGCTCTTTGATCCAACAAAGGCTCAGGCTTTGTATAATGGTGTCAAGGTATTCATTGATTCTGTTGCTTTGGAGAAAGCACCAATGTCAACTATGTGAGGAGAGCAATATGCAATAGCCGTAGTCTCAATAAAAGTATGAGCAAATGGGTATAAAACTAGGAAGGAAAATGCTTTATGTTTTTAGTGGAACAAAACTATTAAATGGCTGTGTGCTTTATATCAGTAATGTTAAATGTTACATGGAATAAATTATAGATCAAAATTTTCAAACGAAATGATTATGATATGACAGCATAATATAATTAATATCTATTTTTGTGCATTTAAAAAATACATGAAATTAGAGGAGATAACTTTCTACCATATCATTTAATTTAAGATTTTAGTCCACTCAGTATTTTCCCCTCTATATTTTTGCTTTAAATGCTTGGTGGTATCCATTTCGATAGAGTACATAAGATTTTACCACTTTAAGATATGAGTAATGCTAGATGGACCAAATTAAGAAATGTACAGAAGTAGAGGACCAATGGTGCTGCCACATTGTTTGATTTTAAAAATTTAGTCTATAACTTGGTCCATCTAACATTTTTCATAAGATATTGATACCAAAATGAATTAATATGGATAGTTTTAGAAATTCAAGAATTTATCAATATCTATCTATATCTATGCTACTTCTAAAAGTGACTTAAGATTAAAAAAAAAAAAAAAAAATTACTCTTTTACTCTCACAAAAAATGTTAAAGTCAAAATTTCCCTCTTTGAAATAAACACTAATTTAATTTTAGTTCTCTTAATTTTTAGGTTCATGCATGGTATTATAATGTTCCCAATGTTGTTGTGAATAACTAAGAGTTCATTGAGAATTTCAAAAAGAAAAAACTTCATCATCTTATTGTCCGGGCCCTTCTGATACATTATTTCTCTCTCTCTATATATATGGCCTATAAATTTACTAAATTGTTTGTAATTGAAGCTGGTTCCATCATATTTTTTTCTACAAAAAGTTAAGAATCCTGAGTCAAGTTAGAGGACCGATCTTTCTATTAATAACAAGAGTGATATTCATTCGGTGAAGATCATGACAAGGGAAAGCATTTTCTATTCCCATATGGGAGTAATATTGGGGTCATCATCCAACCCTACATGAAAGAAAGATTATCGATAAAAATTTTCATAATTTTGAAATGTTATTACTGGATAGTTTTATGAGGTCTTGTAACTTAGGTAGTAGTATCATTTTATTTTTGGGTGTCAGGTCCTGTGATACATGGTTATGACCATGATTTGATACATGATTTGTAAAACCATAGAAGGGATAGGTGTTTTAAGAAACCGACCGTTGGATTATATGATCTATTTATACGTATCATGTCTGCCCAAAATCACATTAATCCAATGGTTGGTTTTTCAAAACACCAACTGTGAAAAATTGTGATAGTTTCCCACAATTTTGTGCAGTTTATTTAAAAAATGTGATATTTTTTAAAAAGTAGCCGTTGGATCAATGTGATATTTGACAAACATGATACCTATAAAACTAAAAATGGATTAGTAGTTTGAGAGAAAACTTAGAGAAAATTTTGGAACAAAATTGGGCAAAAATTGATGATGTGGAATTGCCACATTCAACAATTCTGTTAGTTTTTTAATGGCACTTGAGACGGAGGGACTTAGTTACAAACGAGTGAAAGTTAGTGGACTTGATTGCAAATTTTTTAAGTGGGTGGACTTAGTTACATTTTAGGTGAAAGTATGTGGCACAAAACTGTTTTTAACCCTATGATTTTTTTAGATATGTTGAGCAATTTGGATGCTCTTACACTCATTTTTCAAGAATTTCGATGCATTTACAGTGCAGTAAAATTCTTGATTCATTTGAATTCTCTAATTTTGACGTAGTTTTGAATTTTATTGATAATATATCATGTAAAAAATTTTAGTGAATTTCATGGGTTAGTATAATATTCGAATGTAGGTGGAACAATTTCATTGCACTGTAAATGCAGTAAAATTGTTTAAATCATGGAGAGAGAAATAAAGAGATGAGAAAGAGAGAGAGGAGATTGAGGAAAGAGATTTGCAGGAGATATTTTTGGAATGGATATATGCTAAAAAGGAGGGAGGGAGAGAGAGAGAGAGAGAGAGAGAGGAGATAAGATTTAGAAGATTTGGAAGATTTCTTTAGTTGAATGACAGTTTTGTCTAATAAATGCCAAAAGGACCTTTGCTACAAAAGAAAAGTTAATAGAACTTTCAGCAAGAAAATTTTCCAAAACATGACCTCCGGTCAAATTCCCAAAAAAGACAAAAAAGAAAAGAAAAAATCGAAGGTTGCATGTGGTAATCATTAAGGACTACTTATCAAATATAAAAATTTGGTCAATTGAAAATAAGTTTGAATGATTTTAATTTAGTATTGTTTCATAAATTTATGTTTTCTATAAATTTGTTCAGCCTTGTATGAAATAAGAAATGAATATTGGTTTTTTTTTTTTTTCAAACCAACTAAAGATGGTTTATAGAAAAATCATATAACAATAAGAGATTTGGGATATAGTTTTAAGAATTCTTAAATCATGCTTTTACTAATGTTCTTTTAGATTAATGAAAGTGAAAGAATAAGCCATTACAGTGGGGATAGTCTTCCAACAATGATGGGACTTCAATAAACAAGCAAATATTTTCTTTTGCAACCATGGCAGCTACAACAAGACAATTGACATGGCTACCATGTCCAATGGCAATATATATAGTCCTGATCTAGTAAGCATATACTAACTTCGTGAAAATCAGCATGAAGCTTATAAAGAATTGTATGATGCATATTTTGAAAAACTGACTGTTGGATTAGATATCATTATTATGAATGTCACGTCTGCCAAAAATCACAGTGATTCGATGTAGGCATCTCAAAATACAGATTGTGAAAAATTCTGACCGCTGAAAATTGTCACAGTTTTTCTCAGTGACATATATGAGAAATCCATTGCATCACGGTGATTTTTGGCATGCCTAACATACATATGCATAGTATCTAATCCAATTATCAATTTTTCAAAATATACATCCCACAATTACATATGAGCTTCATGCTGACTTTCGAGAAAGTCAGCATATACTAATAGGATCATTTTTGTGTGTGTGTATATATATATATCTGTGTGTGTGTGTGAGGGAACGATCCTGTGCATATATGTCAATGTTAGCCCTAAGGTCTTTGACCTTATTTTGATGATAACTATACCATACCTTTTATCTAACAAGTGGTTAAGTATTGTGTCTCCATAGATTTAAAGTTACATCTTATTGGAGCTCATCAACATTCATCAAGCAATTCAATGCGCTCAAATCCCAAATCAAAGCTCATGAAGATCAAAGCTTCAAGTGTCAGCAATTCAAAGAAATTCAATCCTTGAAGATCAACTTGAAGACTTGCTCAAGCTTATGAAGACCTATTGAAGTCAAGTTGCTCTCCTTGTGATTAGGAACTCCTTGTAAAGCTTCTCTTATGCTCAATATTGTATAGCTCAAGAGAAAACTATTTCCATCTCATTGTGCATTAGCATTCAAGCTTGAAAATGTTTTCCAAAATTGCCCAAAATTGTATTGGAACACTTAATTAACTTGCCCAAGTGTTTTATGTCGATTTTGACTTAAGAATTTCGAAATATTGACATTGCAACTTCCCTAGTCGACTAACCCTTTAGTCCTAGTCGACTAAGTGAAGTACAGATACAGTGTTTTGAGAAATTCTAAGTTAGTCGATTAAGCACCCTGGTCTAGTCGACTAATAGTTCCCTAGTCGACTAACCCCTCTTTGCTAGTCGACTAATGGAAGGTCAGTAACCATGTTTTGGTTGCAAAATTGCTAATCGACTAATGCCCTCTTACTAGTCGACTAATCGATTCCGGTGAAATTTTTCCGAAGTGTTTTTAAGTTGGTAGTCGACTAACACCCCTGTGCCTAGTCGACTAACAAACCCAGATTTTGTTCAGACTTGTTTTAGCTTAGCTAATCGACTAACCCTTAGTGCCTAGTCGACTAACCGAGCCCGGGAATGAAAAATCATTTGAAAAATAACTTGTTAGTCGACTAACCACCTTGTCCTAGTCGACTACTAGTTTTGCAACTTCAAACGGCTATTTCTCTTTATGGCTAATCAAGCATTAAATGAGCCCCAACCACCCTAATCTTCTTCAATCAGACTCCAAAGATTTCAAACGGCCATTTTGGCCCTAGTTCTCTATATAAGGTGGCTTGTCTCTCATTTATTACTCACCTAGTTAATCACTCTCATTTTGTCTTGATATTCATTACTCTCAAGCATTCATTACTCTCACTTCTCTTTGACAAATCTATTGAGCTTTATTTATTGATCATTTGAGATGTTAGTAGTGCTCTTGTATTTATTACAAGTCAGCTTGTTGAAGCATTCCTTGTAATACTCTATTCAATCATCTTGTATTGTGATTTGTAAGAGTTTTGTGAAAACTCTTGTGGGTGAGTTGTCTTCCACCTTGAAAGAAGGCAAGTGTAAAAATTTCTCCACCTTGAAGGAGATTGCATAGTGGATTAGACCTCTCGACGAAGTTCTTGAGGCGTGGATGTAGGCGGAAACCGAACCACGTAAATCGTTGTGTTTGCTTCTCTAACTCAATCTCTTTATTTCAAGTTATTTATTTGTTACTTGTTTTATTGAGTTAAAGTGAAATCTGAAATTGCATTCTTATTTATCTTTGTTCAAAGATTTTTATTGTATCCCATTTTTGAAAGTTTTTTATTTGCCTATACTCTATTCACCCCCCCTCTAAAGTATATTTTGGGCCAACAATTGGTATCAGAGCTAGTGCTCATTATTTTTCAAATTTGTTGAGCAAAAGATTATGACAAATCAAATGGGAACCAACCCCGATAGACCTCCATTTTTTTATGGTGAAAACTATGGATTTTGGAAAAATAGAATGCAAAATTGGATTGAGTCTTATGATATAATGATTTGGAAAGTTATAATGAAAGACAATCAACATGTTTTCAAAAAGGATGCCAAAGGGGAACTTGTTCCCAAAACCATGGATGATTGGACCGAAGATGACATGAAAGTTATCCAAATTAATTCTAAAGCAAAAACCGTACTGTATTGTGCTATTAATGTTAGTGAATACAATCGAGTTTCATCATGTGCTACGGCACAAGAAATTTGGAGAAAACTTGAAGTCACCTATGAAGGTACCAAGCAAGTTAAACGTTCCAAAGCCCTCATGCTTAGACAAGATTATGAAATGTTTAAAATGATTGAAGGTGAAAATGTTAGAGATATGTTTACTCGCTTCACTAACCTCTTGAATGAATTGCAAGCATTAGGCAAAGTTATTCCTAATTATGATATTGTGTCTAAGATCCTTCTAGCTCTTCCACCGTCATGGAGTCCTAAAATCACCGCCATTCAAGAAGCTAAGGACATTGAGGAAATTGACATTGATGAGCTTCTAGGCTCCCTCATCACCCATGAAACGGCTATGAAAAAGGAGAAGGAGGCAATTCAAAGTGAGAAGGACAATGCTCAAGTGAAGAGAACTCTTTCTCTTCAATCCTCTATTCTTGAAGGGAATGATGGTGATGACTTCACCAACAATGATGATGATGATGATATGGCTCTTATCACTAGGCAATTTCAATTATTCTTAAGGATGAAGAATAACCAATCAAGAGAAGGCAATGGGAGATTCGTTGGTAGATGCTTCAATTGCAAGAAGTTTGGCCACACTATTGCTCATTGTCCTAGCAAGAACACCACCTCTAACAACAACAACTTCAACTCCTCAAGAAATGATCAAAGAGGCAAAGGGAAGGCAATAGCCGCCACCACCACTCCATGGGATGACATCTTTGAGGATGCAAAGAGTGATGAAGAGATCACCCAAGAGAAGATGACTAATTTTTGCTTGTTTGCCAACATTGAGGAATCTTGCTTCATGGCAAATGATGATGAAGACAATGAGGTAAACTCTATTTTAAGTTGTGATGATGATGAATGTGATCTATCCCTAGAGGGCTTTCAAAATTTGAGTAAATTATTTTATGATAAAAATTGTGTTTTAAAGAATGAACTTGAATTTATGAAGAAAAGTCTCTCAACTCTCAAGAATGAGAAATTAGCATTAGTTCATGAGAATTCTAAATCGACTTTGTTGAATGAAAAGCAAAGAAATGAGATTGAGACCTTAAGAAACATTCTTTCCACTTCAAAGTCTTCAATTGACTCTTCCATTTTGGAAAATGAAAACAAACTTTTGAAATCCAAAGTTGAAGACTTAAACAAAATCGTTTACAAATTCACTAGTGGAAAAGAAAATTTTGATAGGTTACTTGGAGCTCAAAGAGTTGGGCTAAACAAAGAATGATTGGGTTATATTTCACTTACCAATTCAAAAAGGTCTTCACTTTATTTAGACTTCTTTGTTAAAGCTTCAATGAAAGTGGACACTAAGAAACCAAAACCAAAACCTCATTCTCATTCACATGTTGTAAAACAAAATCCTAATTTTATTTGTCATTATTGTGAGAGAAAAAGGCATGTCACATTCAAATGTCCATTTAGAGGTAAAAGAGGACTTGAGAAAATGGTAGCTTGGATTAAAAGAGAACCTTCATCCAAGAAATCATTTGAACCTAAGACCATTACTATGAATGAGTTAATAGATTGAGAATTCTAACCTTATAGGACCCAAGAGATTTGGGTACCAATAGTTCAATTGCAATATTTTTTGTAGGTATGTTTGAAATCCATTAACAAGAAAGATCAATGGTATTTGGATAATAGATGCTCAAGGCATATGACCGGTGACAGAGACAAATTCATCTCCCTTACTCTCAAAGATGTTGGATTTGTAACCTTTGGTGATGATAGCAAAGACAAGATCATTGGTAAATGTAAAATTGGTAATGGTTCCATTACTATTATTAATGTTTTGCTTGTTAGAGATTTAAAGCATAACTTGCTTAGCATTAGTCAATTGTGTGATAATGGCTATTATGTGAACTTTACTTCAAACTCTTGTAATGTTTTAGATAAAAACAAAATCAATATCCTTGTTGCTAAATGTTTTGGAAATGTGTATATTACTTGTTTTGATGATCTAACATCTCAAGATATAACATGTTTTTCCGCTTTACAAGATGCAAATTGGCTATGGCATAGAAGGCTTGCCCAAAGCTAATTTTTGTAAAGATAAAATTTGTGATGCATGCCAATTTGGAAAACAAATCAAAACTACTTTTAAAACCAAAGCGCATATCTCTGCATCTAGGCATTTGGAATTGTTACATCTAGATTTGTTTGGACCTAATGATGTAGCTAGTCTTGGTGGTAAACTCTATGTCTTTGTCTTAATTGATGATTATTCAAGGCATACTTTAGTTCTATTTCTTGCTCACAAAAGTGATACATGTGGCAAATTTATAAAACTTTATAAAATACTTGAAAAAGAATAAGGCCATTCTATCATTAGTGTGAGAAGTGATAGAGGTATAGAGTTTAAGAATCAAGACATCGAAAATTTTTTGTGATGCACAAGGATATTCACATAATTTTTCAGCCCTAAGAACTCTACAACAAAATGGAGTGGTTAAAAGGAAGAATCGTTCATTACAAGAGATGGGTAGAACCATGCTTAATGAACATAAACTTCCTAGAACATTTTGGGCAGAAGCGGTTAATACCGCTTGCTATGTGGGAAATAGAGTGGTTATTAGACCTGTGACATCCCAAACCTGTGCTATGACAATATTATGCATTATATCGAAATAGACCAAGAATAAGATGAAACAATTTGAATTATATTAATAAACTCAAAAGTAATACGCAAAGGTGTGCATATGTCATGTCATTCAAACGCCCTTAACAATTGAAAAGGAAAACAAAATAAGCCAACAACCCTGGCTTATAGGATAAACAAAATAAAACTTAACAATACAATATTTACAAGTGTAAATATTAAAGAGGTACATGGATTTGTAATTAGAATGTACAGATATTCCTCAAAATTTTAACATGTGCCTCCAAATCCTATCTCCATGCAGCTAGGTTCAACACGTTCACTTGGGGGATTGCAATTAAGCAGGGGTGAGCTAACAGACGAAGCTCAGTAGGAAAACGTACAACCTTATTATAAAAACTATACTGTATAAACTTAGCACAATCACAATCCACGTTCAATTCACAACATAATGCAATGCAAAGTAAAATAACTTTCATGTCCATTCTAAGTTCCTCGAGGTGGTTCAACAACCAATAGGTGATCAAAGCAGCGCTATAGAAAGATCCAGTCTTAGGCCTTACAATATCTCTTCAGCCTAGACAACCATGATATAGCCCCTTTCGCTTCCACCTAGGCAAGTACTGCTTTTAAAACAATCATTGAAACAATTCATATAACAATCATTTGATCACATTTCATCACATTGCATCACTTTTCAACTTATTTCTCCATTTTCCATAATTCAAAAGCCAGTACTGCCCCAAAGTTCAGGTTCTATCATGATTGCAAAACTTTAATCAATAATGAAATGCTTTTCATAACAATAAACTTCATCCAATAATGAAATCATAATACATAAGCCTTTCAATTCAATTCCATCTTATCACAAGCATACAAGCATAATCGTTTATAACAAGAATCATAAATTTCCCTACCTGTATTGCTAAACTAAATATAATTTATTGGAGATGGGACTAGCTTTGTGAGTCACCTATCAATCACAAATAAGAGGCATTAACAATGAACAACAACAATTATGCACAATTAACATTAATAACTCACTTTATAAAAACTAATAACATTAAACCTTTAACTATGCACCAATTAAGTTTCATATGATTTCTATGCATGCAAAGATTATTCAACACGAATATCAAATGAAGAAATTTAAGCAAAAATATGAAATATTCAAACTTGGACTGCATTAGTCGACTAGACAGGGGTTTGTTAGTCGACTAGGACTTGTTAGTCGACTAGGTCAATCGTGTTAGTTGACTAGAAGTTGCAGGGTGTGTGTAACACCCCACACAGGGTTACCCCTATGCGGAAATGCCACAGTGACATAAAACACCAAGCGCTTATCTTTTGAGTAATTTCTTTTTAAAATTAACACAGTTTTTCAAAATACGCGTGCGGAAGTCTTTAAATATTTTTTTTTTACATCTCAACAATTAAAGATAGCGCTGAGTACTAGTTTGTATCCTGAGTACAGTCCCGTAATGTACCCAAATTCCAAAAACATCCATTTAGTTTACTGAGTTGGATAGAGTCTCATGCTGATAACGTGTCATCCTCTTAAAGAAAACACATAGCAGAAAAATAAACAAACACCAGGATTTACATGGTTCAGCAAATTGCCTAGTCCATGGCGAGTCATTTTTTATTATTGTTATTCATATTACAAGAATACAATATCTTCTTATCTCAATACATTCAGAAATATTTACATCCTTCCATATTCTCATATCTGTCAACAAATTTTATCATCAACCAAATATCACATAAATAAATCATCATATCTGTAATTCATTTATATATATTACAGAATATATCCATCACTTTTTCACAATAAATAATTTTACAGTACATGCATGCTTTATGCATATGACAGATATATGATGCAATGCTCATGCAGTCATACCTGTCATTTTCTCTGTTCTGCTTTTCCTGCAAAACATCACAACATCATCACAGATGGCTACCTCATTTCTAAGGTACTCAACCATCTTAACCACAACAGCATCCCCTCCTTTTTAGGATGTATATCACCCAATCCCCACCTTTTTAGGACCTACCGCGATTGTCACTCATTGACAAGAGGATTTACGTACTATTTTTAGCAAGGGTGATATATTAGTGCACTAACTGTTTCCTAGGATCTTTTGTCCTATCGGTGGTATCTCAACTCCACAGTTACAAAAATAATCATAAATGCATATGATTTTCTATGCAATATATTTCACATGTAACTGTGTCTCATGCCAGATGCAATTATGCAATACATATGGCATACATCTCATATCAACAATTCATGTATGTCAATTTGTGCATACATTTCATAGTATATCAGCTCAACATTTATATCAGTGATATACAAATAAATCATTCTGCTCACTCAACTTGAGCCACCACATGTAACTGTGCCACTGTAACACCCCGTACTTCTCCAAGTAACAATATTGTCCGCTTTGCTTGCATGCGTAACATGCGCGCCCATTTACGCATATCCACATGACAAGTGTACGGTTTTATTTTCTCAAAACACATTGTTACTATAAGATGTATGGAATTTACTGTTAAGCCCAGTCACTTTCTCATAACATCATCACCACATGCCATATGCCAATTTTATGTGCAATAATTATGGCAAATATCACAAGTATGTATTTTATACATAACAATTAACATGCTTCATCATTTTATTCATAATAATAACAGCATGTTATAAACTTTACAAATATCACATGCATATATTAACAGTTTATATATATGCCAATATAATTTCCATAACTTGTATTTCCAAGGTCTTTCACTAATCATCATGATTTTATAAAAATCAATTATTCATGAAAATTAACTATTTTCCAAAGACTCACAATTTGGAAGATAGTTAATTTTCTATCCACATGTATTTTCTATACAATAATCCATTCTTTTTGGCCAACTTTGCACACTTATAACTCCTTCGTTACTCATCCGATTTGGATGATTCAAGATGTTATAGAATCTGTGTGATATAAGCTTTCAAAATATCATGGTGGTGTATAACACCTCCCATCCGAACATATTTAAAAATAATGCCCAAGTAGGCTCGTTAATAAAATTTCCGATTTTTCGGCAACTTCGGTTCTCAATTTCTCTCACAATTCACATCCAATTGAAGTGATTCAAAGTTCTAAATTCATATAAAATCAATCTACATCATATATGTAAAAATCATAATTTTTCAATAAACTATGAAAATACACTTTGTGTCACTTATTAAAGCTTCAAGGAAACTTTCTCTCTCTAGAAATTTCCATTCATCCATAGGTCTTTTTCCATGATTCTTGTCTCTAAAAATCCATAAATTCAAGCTTTACAATATACTCAAATTTCAGAATTTTCGGACATATACACAATATACTACAAATTTTCAAAGTTTCAATATTTCTAAACTTCAGAAAATTATAGAAATTAATCTACTCATTGGAAAATTCCCAAATTTGATACACATGATCTTGAGTTGATATAATTGATGGGAAAAATAGTCCCAAGGTTTCAGATTTTCATTTTCATATAAAATAAAAATTCAAGATTTGAAATCCCCATATTTCATTTTCATGATTTCCATCCAAAAACAGTTTTTAGTGTTTAGGCCGTATCTTCTAGCTCATTTATCCAAATTTAATGAACAACCAGTGTTCTGAAAAGAAAACTCGAAGATCTACAATTTCATATTTCACAACCATGGCCTAATTTCAACATTTTCATGGTCAAAATAAGCAATTACCGTAGCTTTTCTATTTTGGATGAAAATATCTTTTGCTGAAAAACTAGTTTGAGTAAAACAATCATAACTCTTCACACAAAATTCCAAATAAGTCAAGGTCGGATTCGTTAGAAAGCTAATTGAAAGATCTACAACTTTCATGAAGAAGGTTTAGATCAATTCGGCCTCTAACCAAATCAAAAATACCCAAACAGTAGCTCTATTTTGAAATTCAATTTGTTCTAAATTTTCCTAGAATTTTCTAGGCAAACAAACACCTCCCAATTTCATCAAATCATGATATAAATTCATCAATTAAGCTAAAATCAAGATAGAAAAGAATAGGAACCTCACCCAATTTCGAATTTGAAGAAGATTTGGAGTTGAATTTCCCAAATTCCCAAACTTTCTCTTATTTTCTTTTCTCTTTTCTTTTTCTCTTCTTTCCTTCTCTCTTTCTTTCTTTCCTTTTCTTTCTCTCTTCTCTCCCCTTTCTTTCTCTCTTTCTTCTCCCTTTCTTCCTCTCATCCGAAGACACACACCTTCATTCTCTTATCTTCCCTTCTTTTTTTTTATTTTATTCTTATCTATTTATTTAATTCATATCTACTCCCTTATTTTATTATTACTATTATTATTATAATTATTTTTATATTATATCTAATCCCTATCTACCTATCTACCCCTCCTTCCCTTCTCTCCTAACTCCCTCCTCTATCTACCTCTCCTAACTCCCTCCCCTCCCCCACACACAATATATATATATATATATATATATATATATATATATATATATATATATATATATATATTATTTTCAAATCATAAAATTTACTATGGTGATTATCCACCATTCTCAAATTTATCTACCACTCTCAAATTTAACTACCACTCTTAGATTCATCCACCATTCTTTCATTCATCCACCATTCATTTTTACCCATCATTCACATTTATCCACTATTCATATTTACCCACCATTCACATTTTAGATGTCACCCAAGGGTGTACATAAATTCTCATGCACCCTTCTTAATTGATGACCACATGACACATTTCATTGCCCAATGGCAAAATGCCAAGTGTGCAATAAATAAAATAAAATAATAATAATTAAGAAAATTTACTATTGAAAATTTACTATTAGAAAATTTACTATTCAAAATTTTGGGGTCTCACAGTGTGAAAAATTCCCGAGAGCTGATTTTCGGTTAGTCGACTAGGCATATATCATTAGTCGACCAATGATCGGTTAGTCGACTGGCACCTAACATTAGTCGACTAATGTACAACCAGTAACCCTGAAACACAATTTTAACATCATTAGTCGACTAGGCACTATGTATTAGTCGACTGAGCACCTGCAGAACCACCATTAACGAGCATCAAGCTTTTCAAAAACTTACCAAATCATTATACATCAATTACAAACCTTCAAAATCATCAAAACAAGCTTCAAAGACATAAAATTCACAAGAATTACTCAAAACAATTGATTAATTTCAAAGATTCATTTTGAACCAAATCCATACACTCACAACTCAAAAATTACAAACCATACAAGTTTTAACAACTTCAACTCGAATCAAAAACCCATTTCCATCATGAACCCAATCCAAAAACATAATTTAAACTCAATACCCAATATCAAAACTCATAACCAAGCATCCAAACTCTTAAAATCTGAAAATTACAATAAGAAGACTTAACACATAAACATAAACTCACCTTTAAACACTTTCAAAATGAATTCCAATGAAAAATCCGGCAAGAATTGGTTGTCCCCTGCTGTTCTCTCTCTCTCACTCTCGGCTCTCAATTCTCTCTAGCTCTCCCGAAGCTTGTAGAAGAATGTGATAAACAGTTGATACTTATCTAATTACAAATGAAATCAGGACACAAATGTCCTTATTTAAAATGTTCAAAACCTTTTGGAAATTTCACAAAACCTTTTATATAAATCAAGTTATTTCTACTTCTAAACACCCACATTTTCAGAAAAACAACCTTCAATAATAATCTACACTTCCCACACATTTCAATAATACAATCACAACAGTTCATTTATCACAATATCATGTAATATTTAGCACATAAACACATAATTCAACATATAATCATTCTAATTTAACATTTAAGCACATAATTAGCAATTTAAAATTCTAGGTTCTTACAAGACCTATCCTAGCCAAAACCCCATATGAACTATGGAAAGGTCGAAAACCAAATATTGGTTACTTCAAAGTCTCTGGATCCAAATGTTTTATTTTGAATGATAAAGATTATCTTGCTAAGTTTGAGTCTAAATCCGATGTAGGCATGTTTATTGGTTATTCAACTAATAGTAAAGCATATCATATTTACAATAGACGTACTTTAACCGTGCAAGAATCTATTCATGTTGTATTTGATGAATCTAATCCATTTGTTTCCAAGAATGTTGTTGAATATGATGAAAATAGCAAATTGTTATCTAATACTAATGAAAAGCTTAGCAAGCTTAACATTAGTGATTCTTCAACAAATAATGCACCTCAAGAGGAACCAAAGGAAGATCCTCAAATTGAAGGTGAACCCTCAAGTGATCTTTAAGAGTTGCAAGAGTTGCCAAAGCTTGGAAATTTGTGAAGAATCATCCAATTGATCAAGTGATTGGTAATCCTTCACGCAAGGTAAGTACTCGTTCTTCTCTTAGAAATGCTTGTAACCATATTGCATTTGCTTCTCAAATTGAGCCTAAAATTTTTAATGAAGTCGAAAATGATGCTAGTTGGATTATGGCCATGCAAGAAGAACTTAATCAATTTGAAAGAAACAAAGTTTGGGAACTTGTACCTAAACCTCATGACCATACCATCATAGGCACAAAATGGATTTTTCGAAATAAAAAGGATGAAGATGGTAATGTGATTAGGAATAAGGCAAGACTTGTTGCACAAGACTACAACCAACAAGAAGACATTGATTATGACGAAACATATGCACCGGTTGCTAGACTTGAAGCTATTCGCATGCTACTTGCATTTGCTAGTTTTAAGGATTTTAAATTATATCAAATGGATGTGAAAAGTGCATTTTTAAATGGTTATATTACGGAGGAAGTTTATGTTAAACAACCTCCCGGTTTTGAATATAACACTTTTCCCAACCATGTATACAAACTTTCCATAGCACTTTATAGCTTAAAACAAGCACCAAGAGCATGGTATGAAAGGTTAAGTAGTTTTTTGCTCTCAAATGGTTTCATTAGAGGCAAAATAGATACTACTATTTTCATAAAGCTTAAAGATAGTGATATGTTAATTGTTCAAATTTATGTTGATGATATTATTTTTGGTGCTACTAATGATCTTCTTTGTGAGGAGTTTGCTAAAGTTATGAAAGATGAGTTCGAAATGAGTATGATAGGAGAATTGACATTCTTCCTTGGACTTCAAATCAAGCAAACCAAAGAAGGCATTTTGATCAATCAAGGAAAGTATGTGAAGGACATGTTGAAGAAATTTGGCATGGAATGTGTAAAGTCTAGTCCTACACCAATGAGTCCTACAACTAAGCTTGACCTTAATGAAAATGGTAAGAAGGTAGGCTAAAAATTGTATCGATGTATGATTGGTAGTCTTCTTTATTTAACCGCAAGTAGACCGGATATTATGTTTAGTGTATGTTTATGTGCTCGTTTTCAAGCTAATCCCATGGAATCCCACTTGCTTTTCGTTAAACGTATTTTCAAATATTTTGTTGGGACCCATGATTTAGGCTTGTTATATCCTAAGCATGCTTCTTGTCAACTTGCTAGTTTTTCGGATGCGGATTTTGCCGATTGTAAAACTGACCGAAAGAGCACTAGTGGCACTTGTCATTTTATTGGACACTCGCTTGTCTCTTGGTTTAACAAGAAACAAACATCGATAGCTTTTTCCACCACCGAAGCGGAATACATTGCCCCCAGAAGTTGTTGTGCTCAAGTCTTGTACATGAAACAACAACTTGAAGACTATAGGATCCATTTCACTCACATACCTATTCGTTGTGATAACACTAGTGCAATTAATATTTATAAGAATCCATGCTTGCACTCACGCACGAAACACATTGAAATTAGGCACCATTTCATTTGTGACTATGTGCAAAGGGGAGATGTTGAACTAGAATTTGTTAATACGGACAACCAATTGGTGAACATCTTCACGAAACCTCTCCAAGAAGATTATTTTTGCACAATTCGACGTGAACTTGGTATGATTCGACCAATGGAATTGTGATTGTGCATATTGTGTTTGTGTATCTTCCTTATTATATTCTCCTAGTTTTCTTCTCTTTTATTACCTTTTTGAGATGACAAAGGGGGTGAAATATTTAAATACTTTGAATATATGAGCTTGTGTTGCTTCTTTATGTTAGAGATATGCCCTAAAACCAATCCTAAAGTGCATATCTATTTC
>JAESVK010000565.1:117666-134298 GCA_017140935.1 Hamamelis virginiana | reverse complement strand
TTTGAGTGTTTTCCCTTCCCATTGACTCTGCTTTGAGCTTCATCCGAGGGCAAATGCACAGAACCAACCTCGATCATGCCTAAAAAGCCGATTTTATGGAGAATTCCTACAAAACAAGATAATAGCATTAGATTCACGATTTACATCTAACAAATATCAAAGTCCAAGCATAATCTATCAAAATATAGTCAAAAAAGACCCAATAATTGCATTGATTGCAGTGCAATCACTCTTCAAATAAAGGACATACCTCTTCACAGTTGAAACGAAATACATAAAGATCAGAGTCCCAGAAGTGGATCACAGAGCTGAAAAGTTTGTCTTCAAGTTTCACATGACAGAGAAAGAACCATGAATTCAAGCCAAATCGCGCGAACACCTTCTTGTCTTCCACTTGCATTCTCGCTATAAATAGGCTGAGGATCAACTTGAGAGCTTCCATTGTGTTTAGTGTGATGAAAGTGAGCCTAGGGGTGTGTTTTTATAGCTTTTTGGCAAAGAAAATCGAGTTAGAGGCGAAGTAGGACACTCAAAAAGTCAAAAATCGTCAAAATAGTCGAAAATTAGAAACCAGGGTTGATGACCATCCCAATAGGGACGGCCAACCGTCCATGGGGGGATGGTCATCCCTCCCCGATCCCCAATTTTGCCTAATTTTGACTTTTTCGAGACTTTTTGACGCCCTGTTTGACTTTTCGCTCAATTTTCGTCAGTTTTGACCTATTGTCGGGTTAGAATTAAACCAAAAAAGCAATTGAAACATATTTACATTCTCATTAGGGTATAATTACATGTTAATTAGGGTTTTTAGTGCATACATAGAGAAAAAGTTACATAGAAAATCCTAAGCGGGCCTCTCTTGGGCCCAATGGTACAAAAACATCTACGCCGGGATGATTTCCTCGCCCCTCATGAACTCGATGTCTCGTGATCCCTTCTTGGTCCATGGCGCTCCTGTGAAGGCTGGCTCGAAGCCTGCAAACCCAAAGTTTGGGTAAGATTAGTGAAGAATGAGATTGTTAGAGATTGAAGAAGTGGAGTGAAAGTCGCCTGTTTTGACCAATTTTCTTTCATTTTTTAATTTTGGGAATGTCCATTTGATTGAGATTGAAGATGATTTGATGCATTGATGAGAAATGAAGAAGGGTTTGTGCATGAAAAGATGAGAACTGAATTATTGTGAATAGGAAAGTTCACATGAAATGATGAATTTTTTTTGAAAATCATGAGATATGAAAATGGATGATATATGAACAAGGTTTGTAATCATGAAATGATTATAAATACAAGTGATGTGATGAAAATGAGAAGCCCATGAAGAGATTGTGGAGATAAGATAGCCCATGAAAGGTTTATGAAAGAAAAAGGCCCACTTTGGAGGCCCAATTCAATAAAGGTTATGTGGATTGCATAAGATGATGAAAAGCACACATGAAATGTGTATGAGAATGATGATAAGTGATGTTGATAATGTTGTGGAATGCATGTGTGGATGATGACACGAAGTTTTCAAAAGAATTTTGGTAAACTTGAAGATTATGGGAAATATGTGTGTGATTTCCCTAAGTTTAGATCATTGAAAGTATGTGTGTGACTTTAAAAAAGAGTCTAGACTCTGAGAATAAAGTTACTGGAAATATGTGTGTGATTTCCAAAAGGACTGCGGTTCCCTAAGATGATTGGAAGTGTGTGTAGGACTTCCAAAGATGATGATTGGAAATGTGTGTAGGATTTCCAGGAAAGGGATTGAGGTCCCCTAAGATGATTGGAAGTGTGTGTAGGACTTCCAAAGATGATGATTGGAAATGTGTGTAGGATTTTCAGGAAAAGGATTGAGGTCCCCTAAGATGATTGGAAGTGTGTGTAGGACTTCCAAAGATGATGATTGGAAATGTGCATAGGATTTCCAGAAAAGGGATTGAGGTTCCCTAAGATGATTGGAAGTGTGTGTAGGACTTCTAAAGATGATGAATGAAAATATGTGTGTGATTTCCAAAAGGGATTGAGGTCCCCTAAGATGATTAGAAGTGTGTGTAGGACTTCCAAAGATGATGATTGGAAGTGTGTGTAGGACTTCCAAAGGATAATGATTTGATCAATGTTTGTGAGTAGTTGGATTGATTTCCTCTCTTCTGTCGTGGCAGAAATGGGATGTCATTTTATTTCATTGATATTCACTAGCGAAGCCATGAACATCAACGAGGGGCTTCTGTAGACATCCATTTTTTACCATGAGTATGGTCATGAATGGTTGCCTGTGATTTGAGGGGAGATAGGGTGTTAAAACCTAAGTTGCCAATCTTACTCTTGTGAGTAGCTAGGTAGAGGTCATTATCGTATGTAGGTTTTTAGGTCAGATTGAGTCTGTTCTTTTTGCATTTAGTTTTTAGAGAGTCTAGGAACATCCCTGTAAAATTTCATGGCATTCTGAGCCAGGCATGATAGAAAATAAGACCTTTTGTGACTTGAAGGGCAGTATTGTCCTTTGAATCACAAAAGCTCTAAATAACTGTCGATCTTGTCTCGAGTGGTCTCGAAACTTTGGCATAGATATTTAGAGTGTATTTGATAGCTAAGTTGATCAGTGGCAAGGTCTGTTGAGCCTTCTGGCTTATGTTTGGCTCTTGAGGCTCAAAAGCCCCTTTCAAGCTCAGAATTAGGGTTTCAACCGGGAACGACCAGATTCGATCTTTTTATCAAACCAAAGCCTTCAAAGGCTCCAAAACACTTTCTTAGAATATTTTAAAACTTGTTTCAAGAAGAATAAACGATTTCGAGAGCGATTGGTTAGCAGATTTCAAAACCCTAATTTGGGCCCGGCAGGCCCTAAACAGCTAATCAGTTGAATTTTCCCTAAAAATTTGACTTTTATCGATGCATTTTTACTTCAAACACTTCTTAAAACATAGATCACGATTGTTTTGGCGCTTGAATCGTCGAATTTGGGCTTAAAACAGACCCGAAAAGCCGAAAAAAGCCAAAACCGGATCAAAACGGGCTGAGATAGGCCCACATAAGGGAAAATTGGGCTCAAAGCTCGATGACCATCCACCTGGGACGGCCAACCATCCCCTAGTGGATGGTCATCCGAGCTTTTTGCCTTCAACTGCTATTTTTCAGTCTCTCTCCTACTCAGGACTTTTCCAAAGGTTGCAATGTGTCTAGCTCGGCCTTGAGGACTTTGGGATTAGTTTGAAGACCTTGGAAGGCTGGATTAGAGCCCTTGGATCATTCCTAAGAGATTTAATTTGAATCATTGATCAATTCCAAGCTTCCCTATAAATAGAGAGCCCTGAAATCAGTTTGAGAACACACATTAAGGCATTTAGAGAGCCAAACTTGAAGAATAGAAGCTTAAGGTACTATATTTAGTCCTTTAGCATCCTCAACTATATTTTTGAAGTCTTTGAAGGTTAAAGAAGAAGCTAGGAGCAAAAAAGAAGGAAGTAAAAAAGGTTAGTTTAATTAAATATTGGGTTTGTTTTAAATAAGTTTGCATACTTCTTCTTCTCCTTCTTCTTTTACTTCTTCTTCTCCTTCTTCTTCTTCTTCATTCTTCTTCTATGCCATGTTAGGGATAGGGTACCTAAGTTGGGTATTCAAAGGTTAAGATTAGCTGCATATAGGTTAGTATATGAATTTTTTGTATTTATGAGTTTTATATAAATAAAATCAAGTCTAGTTTGTTTGTTTTAAGTCTGCTAAAGTAGTATAGGTCAATAGGAACATGTTTAGGTTTGTTTATACCATTCATTCTTATGTTTAATGTTTGAAATATCATATGAATTGTGTTCGAGGGAACAAGCTAAGGTAAGTCCCTTCCCTTATGTTTAAAATTGGTGATTTCAAGCATGATACATGATTATTTTGGTATAACATATTAGGTTGCATATTAGGACATTTACATTTCTTTTATTTATTCTTTTTGGGTTTTTAATTCACCTCTTTGGTTGTATTTAAATATCTCCAAGGTTTAAAATAACCTAAAAGTAGATTAAAAATCATTTTTTAGGATCCAAATTAATTTAGAAACATGCCTAGGTTCACATAGCTCACTTAGTTTGCATTTAGGACATTTTTCATGCATTGTTTACATTCTTTATTTTCATTTTTAGCATACATAATTTTAGTCTTTTAGGTATTTAGGTTAACCTATGATTAGCTAGAAACTCTAAGATTAGGAGGGGTCACTTGACCCCACTTAGGACTGTCTTTTGTTGAAAGAACTATAATAGCAATTGAGTTCTACCTAATTTAGGAGTCTACTTCGAGTAAAATTCTAAAGAAAGTGATTTTGAAAGTGTTTGACTTGGAATGAAATTCCCTCTTTTATACAAAAAAAAATGTTTCGATCAAATTCAAACTCTCGAAGTTAGAGTCCTAGATAAGATAGAATTCTTTCGATTATGTGGTTCATTACAATAGGAGAGTCCTAAGAAATCGAACTACGTGGACTTTGATTCTTATCAAAAAATTGGTAAGGTACGTAGGCAGTCAATAGGGCGCAAGTCCAAACTTAGGATGACTCTGTGTCTCCTAAGGTCTTTAGGATTTTGATTTTTTATTTATTTATTATTATCTATTATCTAGTATTATCTATAACTATTTTCTTGGTTGATTAGATATGATAGGTTGTTTTTATGAGATCTTGATAAAGCCCAAAATTAATTAGGATGCCTTTAATTAGGATGAAGTGGGTGCCTACAAGGAGTTCCTTGGAACCTTCCCACTTCATAACCTAGCCCCCGAATCCAACTTTGGTTCGAAGACTTGTTTTTCCTTAAAATATGGAGTCAATGTTTTATTGAAAATAAAACTCTTTTTGAGGTTTCCTTGTTCCCTAAAATTAAGGTGGCGACTCCCAGTTTTTTACAAACTCTTATTGATTGCACCATAAAATTGCATATTTCTATTGCAATATTCCCATCATTTTGTGCATACTTGAGCCATTTATACTTATAAATAGATGCTTTTCATGTTTTACCTAGTTTTTGTTCCTTGTAGGTTGAATGCAAATAAATGGATGCTTTTTGCATGCAAAGTTGGACCTTGGAAGTTTTCATAGATTGAATCAGACCATGAGACCATCGTGGTTGGAAAGTATACTTCTCAAGCTTCGCGTGCATATAAAGAACGTCCAAATCCGACTCCGGACGAGAAAGTTACAAGCGTTTGAAATCGGGGGGCATTTTTTAGGCATTTTGCTGCTGGGAAGTACTACCGATAGTAAGAAATCTAATACCGGTAGTAGTTTGAATAAATCAAGATTTTGTATTGCAGAATGGATTACTACCGGTAGTTGAAAACCTACTACCGGTAGTTCTGCCCGATTTTGCAGCGGTTTATTTTGCAATTTGTTTCTTTTTGCAATGGCACTTTGGACTTTCATCCCTCATGTCTTGTAACCCTAGAGGGGGGTATTTATAGCACATTTGCAGCTGGAGAAAGGGGGCTTAACCTTATTCTTACCTTAGGAGTAGGAGTAGATTAGTTTTTCTCTTAGTTTTTATGAGTAGATTAGTTTTCTTCAAGTTTCTTCAAGTTTATGTAATGTAACCTAGTTCTTAGCTTGTAAAACTTTATATTCCCATCTTCAATCAATAGAATATCATTTATTTTCAAGTTTCTTGCATTTATTTCTTTGGATGGCTAGCTAAACACCTCAAAGGTGGGTTCTATGGTGGATTTCCTCTCCAAACCCTAGGTAAATGGTGTTTTCTCATCTCAAAAGCTTTCAATGTTTATAGAATGTTGTTTATATGCTTTATAATCCTTAGAAACCTTGTAGTTTCATATTCATGATCATTGTATGACTTGTTATGTTTGGTTATTGAGCACATATGCATATTACATGTTTGTAAAAATGCTTCATCTTTTGAACCCTTGTAATATCATATTCATGACCATTGCATGGCTTGTTATAATTGGTTATTGAGCACATATGCATGCTACATGTTTGTGAAAATGCCAATGAGAGTATTGAACTTCATTTTATCAATTGTTTCACTTTATTTGAGCCTCCATTGTTAAATCTTCCAATCAAGACCATAGAGTAAATGATTCTTGATTGAGTTTATGTTTGAGAAATCATATATCAAAGGTTGGAATGAATGAACCCATAGGACCCATCTTCTTTTCTTAATTAGTTTTCATTTGCAATTTTCCATCAATTTGGCACAAACAACTCTCAACAATCAAAACCCACATGATTTTACACTTTCTTTTACATTCTTTGGTTTGCAACACATAAGGATCATTTGGACCTGTTCCACTCCCTGTGGATATGACCTAGGGACTCCCTAGAATTTATTGCTTGACGACCGGTGGATTTCTATGCTTGGGAATCTATTGCGCACCTCAATTTTCAGTTTAAGCAATTCTTATCCTTTTTCAAAACCCAATCTTGAGTGGATAATAGAGAATGATCAAAATGGATAATAGAGAAGGATAAATCGAGACGGATAAAGATCATCCACAATCCACGATGACGCAAAGTGAACAAAGGCCTCTCGATCCCTTGGGATATTTGGCCAGTTCACAGTTTCATACATAAATATAAATGAAATATAAGTTCCCTAAATACAACCTAACAATTGGTTTAGGGCATACTTCTAACAACCCTTTGGGTTCATTCCAACCTAGTAGTGGTTCGGGACATCTTATGTTCCCTAAAATAGAAACTTTCTATTTTTGGTTCAATTGGAACAATTCAAATTTTGCCAATTTTGCCCTCAATGATAACACTTACCATTAGGCCTTCACTACATCTAGCAACATATCATGACGTACCCTAGGTATGGGTGAATAGCAGAACTATATGAACCATTCATGTTACTTAATCCTTCATCCCCTAATGTCATTGTTAAGATAATCAGGGTATGGTTGAAAGTCAAAACCCTTATCTTAACTTCTTGTTATATGTTCAACAAAGAATAATCTCAATGAGATGAACCTGATGAAACACTTTCACAATTCACCTATCACTCTGGCCAGAGATTCAAACTGAGAGTTATCTTTGTGAACTAATCTTTGACATTCTCTCTCATTAAAGTGAGAGTGATGATTCCTTATTGCACACTCATCTATCTTCATGCATAACTTATTAGAGCCAATGAGTACCGATTACATCCTTATGGTTAAGGCTGTACGAGATACTATCAAACCCTAACAACTCATGCATAAAAATAACTATGGTGTCTCAGGTCTAAGGATTACCAATTAAATGGACGTAACAAAAGTATATTCCTTTGACTTAATCTCCGTAGGAACATTCTTGCTAATCATGTTCAGTGTATATATTCTCTAATATGCACCCACATATTAACTAAAGTGTCACTACACTGATAGGAAAGACTACCTATCCTCCCATTGGAGTTAGTTTAAATCTATGCTACTCTTAGTGGTTTATAAAATGTCCTCTTTAATAAACCTATGACTAGGAACTCTTTAGAATAAATGTTTATGAGAAATATCAGTCTTTATATCTCAACAGCTTTGATATGTATATTTCTCTTATCATTCATTCATGGACTTTTATCATATATATAATTAAATATACAAGACATGATATACCTTCTAATATTTATAATATAAAATTGATATGCTATTTAAGATATGTTTTAGGGCATATCTCTAACAGGCCTATCAATAGGGTGGTGACCCCTATCGATAAGATGTCTTTCGGATGCAACCTTCTACAGAATTTTTAGTCCAGCAACAGTGTCCTATCGGATAGGTTGGTGACTCCTATCACTAGGAGACTGAGTATAGATATATGAATGAGTAGTATAGGTTGTTATCTTCAGCATGACACGTGTTGACCTACCCAAGATTGTTGATACGGGGTTAGGTTAGGGCATTACATGCACTTTTCTTCCCTCTATCCATCCTTCCATCCTTCCATCCTTCCTTCCTCCCTCCATACCAAAGACACTTATTTGCTCTCTATCCCTCCATTTTTCCTTCCCCCTCCCATTTCCTCTAATTTTTCCCTCTACCAAACATAACATAAGTTATATTTGTACTTGATAGTGTCAAATGATAATTAAAGGTAAATAGAGGTTAAAGCTTAAAACATAAAATGATAAATTTAAAGTTAATGCAAAAGATTTCATCACAAAATTTCACAACAAAATTTCACATGATTCAACAAGCCGATAGCCAATTAGCTAGAAATTTTTTTGCCAATGGCTTGCTGGCTGGCCTAGTTGCATGTTTTCTCACTTATATGAATCTAAGGTTCAAACACATAGAAGTGCATCGATGCCCATTTGTTAATATTTGGGAGCCTTGGAATTGGGGTAGGTTTCTATCATTTGGCAATAATAATAATAACAACTAAATAAAAACAGTCGATGGCCTACTTGAAAGTGAAGCGATATGCATCTCTACTATATCAGAAAAAAGGTTTCGAGTTTGAGCATATCGATACTCGTTTATTAATATAATTTATCACATCATGATTGAAGATGTTTGATAAACTCCACTAATAGTATGGATTAGAAGAGTATGGACTCTTTCCCAAAACCACAGAAAGTTGCAAGTAAAATCACAAAAAGATCGAGTCATTCCAAAACTTTCAAGAGCATGGGTTTTGAAAGCACTATTGGGACTCTACCTAACATATGCGCTCTCTCTCTCTCTCGAACTTGGGACACCAGGTGATCGATCTTACCATTTTAGTGTTGTAAATCAAGAACAATGCCTTTATTCCAAAATAAATTCAAATTTAGAGAACGAATTGAAAGTAAATAACTTAATACCCCCTCTCTACCAACTGCACCGACATGAAGAAAAAAAAAAACCTCAAACAAATCTTTTAAGAGGGAAAAAGCTATAAACAAAAATTATGATGTTTAAATACAAGTGAACTACTCATATTCACATGTCGACACAACGTGTATTACACATAAAAAAAAACTTTAAAATTGAGACAAAAAGCATAGTCGACGGCACATGTATCACACATATAATTAAACATGCATAAAATACAAGTGCATGTTGTTTTTAATTCTCTTTCTAGAGAAGGGTGTTGTAAAATGCAAGAAGTTGTTAGTGAACTACTCATATTCACGTGTGAAAAAATAAAAATGATGCCGCACAAGTGTGAATGAAATTGTCCAATGTATTTGATACTGAAATATGGGAAAGAAATCTAAGGAATACAAAATTGCATAATTGTTAGTTAGCGTGTTTGAACGTACTTTGATGAGTTGTAATCTCACTGTTCTCATGTTAGGCAAAAAGGTTATCATTATAAATGTAGCTCACCTACCCTACCAAGTATTTTAATATATATATATATACTCTGAAATATTTATCATCAAACCTGTCTTTTCGACCCATATTATGCCCCATGGTCGATTTCTCATCTAATGCTACTTAATTTCACCTCAAACTGATTCGAGCATTTGAGCCTTTTTGGGGTACTCGATAAAACACCCTCCCATTCCTATTTAATAGCAGAAAATCAAACCCAATCAATCATCACCGCATTGTTTAAATTTCTGACAAAAATAGGAAGGGTAGCTGTTGTTTTTTTTGTTATCTCTTCTGGAAAAGATATAGAAAATAATCTAAAAAATATGTTTGGCTAACTTATTCTTTGAAGGCAAGACTAATGTGAAAAAAAAAATAAAAATCTGTTCAGTGAGTCACAATGTTTTTTATCAAGCCATTGGAGGCGTCTAATTATGTAATTTATCAAGCTAGGTTAAACTTAGCTATACGTACACAAGGCTGCAGATTGAATAGAACCTAACCTTCACGTGTGTGGGTGTGTGTGTGTCTTATTTGAGTAATGAATGAACTTGCTAGATAACAAATAGAACTCAAGCTGCAAACCGGCCAGTACATACATATATGCAGCTTGTTCAATTATCATGCTACATATTCATCCTGTAATTGCTAACTATATATATGTGAGCAAAAATCGAACCAAATTAAAATCAGTTTGGGTCAATCTCCGTTTGGATATATCCATGTTGCATCCTTTCTTGTATTTAATTAATACAATGGAACATCTCATGATCGAGTTCATATAATTAACTAGAATATATATGGTTACTTTCTGTTTATATTATTTCTATTTTTATTGTTATTTTATGCCCAGTTTCAATTGACATGCAGTCGTCAGTTTCAAACAAGGTTCAAATGTGAAAGGATTTCTATATAGCTAGATTCTCTCAAGGGTTTAGAAACATTTTTTACTGTCTTCTAACCACTAAAGTGTTTAGACTATGAGAGAATCTGAACAACCCTAAGCAATTCCATTGAGATTTCTTCTTTTTTAAATACATTTTTTGAATCATTCCAACCAGCCGCTCTACCAATGAAGACGTACAGTATTCTTTGCTGGGAAAATGAAAGATCGATAAAAGATGTGACATTACCATATAAAAAGTTTACATCATCGAGCATAATTTATTAGACGGCCGGGTTGAGTAGTCCATGCTTTTTGCTCAATGCATGTCTAGGCTCATCAAGGTCAAAATTCACTTATGACCATTGCTTTAATTTGCAGTTTTTCAAAGGGTAGCTGTTTGATTCTCCCACCCCCAGCAAAATAATTAATTTAGAGAGAGAGAGAGAGAGAGAGATATTGACTTATGGCATCATTATTTTATTGTTTTAACAACATTCTAGATCGATTTCAATTCCTCCTTTAAAGAAGCATGTATGGTAATTGTGCTAAGAAATGCAAGCAACTTTTTTAAGGTTGATATAGCGCAGTGAAGGTTGATCTACCTGCCGGCGTTTCATATGTATGTGACAACTATTCTCTGCTCGGCCCTATAAAAAATAAATACAACTGGGTTACCTGGGTGTATATATATATATATCATGTAACAACCCTCAGCCAACTTCTATTATTCTATATATTTGATTTGTTATATATATTTGTTGAATTGATGAGAAAAAAATAATCAATATCATATAAACTGAAAATAAGATCGAGTTTGTATAGCTAGTAAAGCCAAACATGTCCACGTCTAATGCCAACCATATATTTTTTTTAATTAAAAGAAAAAAATACTAGATCGATTATTATGTTAATATAAATAATATATCTAGTAGTTATGAGAAATAGATCGAATAGAGAATTTCATGAAGTCAAGTTCACACTATATATTGTACTAATTAAGTTTTAGAAAAGTTGGCACAATGCTTGCCTTGAGAAATAAGATCGAAACATGCATGCACAATGAACAATCAGTATGTTTTTGAAAATACATGAGCTAATTAATTAACTTTCGATATAAATTAAGGGGCATCGTAAAAATAATTAACTAATTATCTTGTCATGTATACTTTCTCTATCTCCTCACAACGATTCGCCGAGAATGCACTTTTTAATTAAACACAATTAAGGAAAACAACTAAGAGAAGAAACTTTTACTCTATACCTAATTAGGGAAGACTCATAATCTAATAAATTAAAAGCGATAAGTAATTTTCACTCTTCAATTATTTGTACGTTTGATTATTTATTACTTATTTATAATTATATAATTAATGAGATGAATTTTTCCTGGTGTTCTCGTGCTCTTAGACTTTTTAAGGTACGTAAAATACTATCTTTAATTTCTTGACTAAGTATTGTTAATTTATATAACTTAATTTTGACCTTTCGGTTGCACCTTGGTCCTAGCTAGCTGTTTCGATCTTAGAAAGAGTAATATATGGAAAGAAAGGAAAAAAAAAAAAAAAATGAAAGCTGAAAATTAACTTGAAATATATAGATCATTCTTTTAAAGCATTTTTAATTAAGCTTTTCCCTTTCCAATAGTCCCTAACTTATTCTTAATTTCTAATTAAGATCCAAACATAGGCTAAGCAGCTGGCCTGTACTACTAGAGATTTTAATGACATGCCCTAAATTTTCATGAAACACAAATACGATTTGTTATTCCCTATCAAGGTTTTCTTATGATTGTGAACAAAATTCCAAGACTCGATCCCACAATTTTTTAAAAGAAAAGATGTATAAACAGTTCCAAAAGTGTATTATCAGAAAATAGTAAGAAATTAATTTCAAGAACATGTGGTTGTTTTATTTCATTTTTTCTTGAACTGGAAATTGAAAACAAAAGCTGATCGAGCACATCATTTGATTATTTTGTTGGAAAAGTTTTCAAAAAAAAAAAAAGTTTTCAGAAACACGTTTCCACATTTATTTTTTGCATAGTCTACTATTTTGAAAATTTAAAAACAAGAAGTTATTTTCAAAGAAAGCCGACCCTAAATTTTTAAATACAATAGTTTCTTCAGAATTACTATTAACTAATAATTAAAACAAGACATACTATAATGGACAAGCTTCAAATTAGAAAATGTGAAAGTTTAATATTAAAAATAATAATAATAATAAATTGTGAGGTTAATACCTCCAACTATGATAATTAACATCAACATACAATTTAAGCTTGTTCCAGGAAATGCCTAATCAATAAAGTTTGAATTTGATCTTTGCAAAGATATTAATGCTTTGTCATATTGTTAAAAATTCAGAACCAAGATATACCATATCGATCGACTTGTTTCATAGATGTCAATCAATTCTACATCTAGTCTTGATGGAAATTGATAGTATATTCTCAACAACCACGTACAAAATTGGTTAGTAATTAATCAACTTTACAAAAAAAATAAAAATAAATAAAGGCTATTCGATCAATTCAATTAATTATGGCCATACATGTGGACTAACTTAGCTTTAATTTGTTCTAACTTCTAAGATATGTGAGAACAAAACAATCCATCATTTCACATTTCTCAACCTACCTGCAAAATTGACAAGTTAATTAAAAGAACAGCTTGGTACCTTGCTCTATTCAGAGTAATAATTTGCCAGCCTATTTTCATGAATAAATTTAAATGAGCCTTTTGAAGCTGTACACTTTTTTTTTTGTTTTTTTCTCGTGGATCTGCCATGGTGATGCTAAAGAACCCAAAACACTTCATACTCCAGATTTTGTTACCATTTTTTTATTTTTTTTATTTTATTTTTATTCTTTGGCTACAAACCTAATATTTAAAAACTACTTAATTGAAACAATCTAAATAGATGGTTTCAATATATGTACGTGGGATAATTATTTGCTACTCCTACGTACCAAGTGACAATGGAAAAAAGAAGTTGAATTGAAGAGATTTTAATAATTTAGTTACTACAGCTAAACTAGGATTAAGGTTTTTTCTTCCTTTCCTTTGTAAGCCTCTATTTGGATCCCAAAAAAGCTCGAGCGAAAGGAGAAAAAAATGCTTGGTAATGCATATATAAGAACAGAATCTAATTTTAACTCTTTTTTTTTTTTTTTTTTGTTTTTTGCTGCTGCTTTAGTTCCTTCAATCTTTCTAAGATCCAAAGAAAACATATATAAAGGTTTTGCTACTAGAGAATAATCAAATTAAAACAACTCTTTCTAGAGGGTCTTTTGCTTTTGCTTTTATTTAGTGGCTGGGTGTATGGGGTTGCTTATTTCTAGTGTCTGCTTGTATTGGGGTGATAAATAAGGTATGTATTTTTTGGGGGTTAGTTTAGAAGTCCTTCATGTCTCCCTTTTTATCTGTACTTTTTAATCATTCATGCATTAATAAATCTTGCATTTTAGTGATGAAAAAACTAGTGACGATCCCTTGGTAAATATCCCTTCAAAACTGCATGTCCATGATAAAGACAAATATGGTTGTCTTCCAAAAATCACTGTTTTTCCTCGATGGTCCAATTACGTTAGCTTTTTTTAAAATCACTTCTGGAAAACTATTTTTCAAATATCATATCGCTTTAAAGTAATTTTGTTATTAATCCCAGCTAGTTTCAAACTTTGAAACTCAAGGACTCAGAGCAGTGACATACATGACGAATCCATTTCACTTTCTTTTCATTGTGTATATAAAATACATCTTTAAGCAAAAATGGTCATGCTATTCAATCTTCCCAACCTTTTTATTTCATTTTTTTCTAATTGACATAATAGTTAACATGACCCGCTACATTAATTAGTTAGGTATATGATGTGATAGTTAATAACTTAATATTGAATTGACTGCATCATTTCTGAGAGATTTTCATTCTTCAACTTAGACCTGTTCACATTAATTTTTCTTAAAATCACTCTTGCAACTTAAATTTAATTTCCACTCGATTTAAGAGATTCAGTGATAATCACTTTTAAACATTTTGATGAGGGCAAAATCACTTAAAATATTGTTGATATATGAAAATATGGTTTGATCGAGCGTAACTTTAAAGAGATATGTGATGAGAGAGTGATAGTTTTTCAAAAGTTATTTTAGAAGAAAGTTAATGCAATCAGACTCTTAATGCATGATTATGTTAGAATCATAATTTTGCACCTTATAACAATTTAGTCAAGACATGTGATTTGACCTTAATAGAGTGAAAATTAAGTGTCTGGTGATTAATTAAAATTAAAGGCTAAAATCAAGACAAGTGTTCCAATAAGTACACCGTTTTGGTGCGTGCAGCTCAAGGTGTCGTAATTAACACTCTAATTCACAAAATGAATTAAGGAATTAGGAGGTTGTCAAAGTCACCTTTTTATTTTTGGTTTGGGTGGGGGTGGACGTTGTTGATGGGGGAGGTTGTCATGATTCAAGTTGGTTGGTATGTAGCAAACTGAAAAGACATTTGCTTTGATTAGATCATATCATGGGCCGAAGTCTTCTTGGATGTCATTTCTTGTGGGCCCCAACTTGTGGCCTCACCCTACCGAATCTTATCCGAGAAAGAAATAAGTAAAGATATATATAAATATTCTGTTATTTTCTCGTGGATACATCTTCACGTAAGTTTATATGAGAATGCGACTTTTTAGCCATTATAAAATTGGAATTTTGAAAATCAAGTGTTGGATTGAATACTCTTTTTTTGCACATTATACATAATGAAAATTACTGACTAACGATTTTTAAAATACAATGAAAACCAAGTTTTGGATTAAACCAAGTGTTGTATTTTAAAAACCGACTGTCAGATCGCTATAATTTTTAGCATGCATGTCAAGAATAAGAAGAATATCTAATCCAACTATCGATTTTTCAAAGTACTTATCCCATATATATTGAGTAAAAACTCACGTTTTCACATAAGATTATATGTGTATGTATCTAGCTAAAAATAAAAACTCCTATATATATTTATTAAGAAATTTTCTTATCACAGTATTTTATGGTCTCTATTTTAATTGCCAACTATCATATCACTCTAATTTTTGACATGCATATGAAAATCCGACGATTAATTTTTCAAAATATTTATCCCACATTGACTAAAAACCAAAATCCTTATATAGGCTTTATATATGTATGTACCTATAAGAAAATTACTTAATGTAGGATATGTGTTTTTGAAAAACCAACTGTTAGATTAATTACTTTTTTATGAATATCATACATGTTGAAAATCACAGTAATATAATGTCAGCATCTTCAAATACAAACTTGAAAACTATAACCATTGAAAAATGTCATAATTTTTCGCAGTAATACTTTTTAGAAACTGTCCGCTGGATCAATTATTATAATTTTTTGCATGCATGATATGATTCAGAAGAGTATCTAATATATTGATTTTTCAGAACACGTATGCTACAATTAGTTAAAGATATCATATTGATTTTAAATAAAGTCAACATATGTGTACATAATCGTTTCTATATACATATATATCCGACCTGACATTATGAGGTGCATCTTACACAACTGTGTATAGGGTGACCTGCTTTTAGCCAATATGGAATACATATTTTAAGAAATCGACTATTGAATCATATACTCTTCTTATATAAGAATGTTATGTATACTGAAAACCATATTGATTCAGCAGTTGGTTTCTTAAGAATGTTATTGTGACAGTTTTTTTATTTTCACAACTCGTATTATGAGAATTTTCCTGCTTAATCAATATGATTTTTGGCATGTATGACATGCATAAGATTAGTATATAATCCAACTTTCAGATTCTCAAAAAACCTATTCCAGATTGGCTAAAAATGTTCACCTTAGAGCATCTTCAATGGGCTCCTAATTGGGCCTCCAATGTCAAATTTGGAAGCCATGGAAAAAAATGTGCTCCAATAGGGTGCCATCCATGCCTCCCATATTTGAAATATTTTTTGCAATGATCATCTCCTCCCAAATAATCCACATAAAATTCTCCTCCAATTTATAACTCTTGCAACACAATGGTGCCAAATATAGAAGCTTCCCATTGGAGTACAATAATGCTAAATATGGAAAGAGCTCCTGTATTGATGCATTGTAGTACTCTCAAATATGGAAATGGAAGACTCAAATGGAATTAAACTCCCTATCGAAGATGCTCTTACGCAAAGTCTTTGTTGCCCTTCAAATCATTTTTTGTTTTTTCAAAATATGATATAGGAACGAATCCTTCTTGAAAGCCCTAAATGTGTTAGTGTTATTGTATCAATTATGTACTCTTTGTTATTTATGTGTTTGTTATATATATATATATATATTATAGGGAGTTTATTGTATGGTGAAAGTTGCATAAAGTGAACTACATAGGATCAATTGTAAAATAAATTTTGAAAACCAACCATTGGATTAATGTATGCATGCCAAAAAGCACAGCTGAAAAAAAAA
>JAESVK010000565.1:91669-107462 GCA_017140935.1 Hamamelis virginiana | reverse complement strand
CCCAAAAAAAAAATCTGCCTGAATCTTCAGATCGATCGAAAAAGGTCCATTTCGGTCATGGCTAGAAGACGAGCCTAAAACCTAACCAAATGATGTCAGATTGACATGAAACTTTGCAGACTGATATATTGGAGTGGGATAAATCCAGTGGTGGCGGTGTTAGAAATTAGGTTCATACAGTGCGAAGTTAGTGTCTGTACAGTGTTGACGTAGTAAATACACTCAAGTTGTTTCTATTTGCACAATGATAGAGCAGTGGTCTGGTTGGCTGTAATACCAGGTTGTTTTTGTGTATTTAGATCACAAAAAGTAAGAAAAGGAAAGGAGAAGAAGAAAGAGGAGAGAAGGGGTTGCAATAAAAGGATGAGAGAACTTAGAATCTCTCCCATTGATATATTTTGTATTAAACTGTGAAATATACAATAATACCCTCATAGAAATATAATTTCATTAAACACTTTTCAGTTCTACTGATCCAAGGGTCAACGCTTGTATCTCTGATATGTCAATTATTAGTTTTTCGTATTCCATTTCTTCCTTGCTTTTTCTTTGTTTTGTTGTGGTTCTACATATAAAGGAACTTATTGTTGGATTACTAAGGCTCCGTTTGGGTTAGCTTTGCCTAAAATCACTTTTGGAGCTCACAATTCCACTTGATCAAAGAGATTGGGTGATACTCACTTCTAGATGACTCAAGGAGTGATAGGATGGTTGGTCAAAGACTCAAAGTTGTGCCCCTAGCTTTTGCCACAATCATTTCTAGTATGAAAATATTGATATGTGAAAAGATAATTGTACAAAATTGAATTTTGGCGAAGCTAACCCAAACAGAGCCTAAGTGGCACTGGTTAAGTCTTTGGTCATTGATTTGAAATGGAAGGTTTTTTTTTTTTTTTTTTAACTTTTTTTTTTTCATTCAATTCAAAATTTTGTATGCTATGATAATTTGATGATCCCATGCATCAGCTCTGGTACACTTACTACTTATGTGTGGTAACTAAATCTTTTTAAATGATTTTTTGTTGTTGATTCAGCAAATAATGCAAGATTGAGGCTTATGCGGTTGTCTGAGGCAGCAGAAAAGCTTCGACGACAGGCAGCTATTAGTATTCACACTGGGAAGGAAAATGATGCAAGGGAGCTACTATTTCAGAAGAAGAAAGTTATGCAGGCTTTGGAGAAGTCAAAGAGTCGCATTGAATTACTTGATGAGCTTTCAACTAAGCTTAATGAGGTACAATGAAGTGGTAATTATTTTCTGAAACTTGCTTAGTCTCAGTTGCACCAATGATATCCTGTTAGATATACCAATCCATCTTGTGGCTTGTAATGATATTTTCATAATTCTTTTCTTTTTGTAGCTGGATAGATTGTGATGTTGCAGTGTATTTTGCCTCCTAATGAATTGTGATTATTGTTGTTTGTATACCAATACTTTTATAATAAGAGTTATTTGTTTTGAATATATTAAGATTGAAAACCAGTGGTTTGTTTGTATAATGTTAGTCTTTTTCACTATTGCCTTTTTGGAAAATGTGCATTTGAAAATAAATTTAAGGGCTATTAAAATTCTGTGATTAAGGTTAGTGCAATCTTAAAACCTTAATATGATGTAGTGCATCAGAGCGGTCATAAAATGTTAACAACACACCAAATATAGTTGCTAAAGGCTCAAGGCATCAAGGACTTGTGGAGTGCACATGGGCAAAGTAATGCACACATTTTAGTCAACTATGGATTAAATTTATCTAATTAAGTACAAAAAAAAAAAAAAATAATAATAATAATAATAATAATAATAATTGAAGAAGAAGAAGAAAGAAAAGAATGTAATATATACATATAATACTGCTAGAAGCCAAAGTTATAAATACTTTTGGTCTATTAGCTCAATTCATTCTATTGTTATGAAATATCACATAGGTCATTTAAAAAAATGTGACGTTTCCATAAATTCTATTCAATGAACCAATTTCCAATCTATTAAACTAAATCAAACAATATTGCAAATTTGCAAAAATGCATTGATGCAATCATCTGAAACTAACATGATAAGATATCTAAAATTACCAAAATACTTAGATTCACATATAATATCTAATTGAACAAGTTAACACATAGCCACATCAAATAAATCCCAAGTCCATATATCAAAAAGCTCAAAAACAGACTTTAACTCCAAAAAGTAAATCAATGGTTATAATAGAACCAAAAAAAGAAAAGCAAAGAAAAGAAAAGAGTGGAAACAAAAAAACTCAAAGCCTAAGGCTTTCTTAACTCAGTGGCCCGAGATGGCGACTTCCTTATTTGGTTTCAGGCAATATCTATAAAGGAAACTCAGCTAATTGGGAATGTTGCTCTGGATCTTGAAGTTGGCAAAGAGGATGCTTCCAGCACAGTTCGGATTGTATCTCCAAAGGAGGAAGTTACAGAAAATTCAAATAAAAATGAAGACATTGACCCTAATGGCCCGAAACTCAGCAAGGATAAAAAACTCGAGTTTCTTGCTGAGAGTCAAGCAACCTCGCCAGTGGATAATGAGCTGGAATATCTTGCAGAATCTGTGAGTGAGTGCATTTGCAATGAAGATGACAAGGTCAGCAGCTTAAGGGGATTATCTTCTTATAACAATTTCTTGGAACATCTCGATGAACAGCTCAACAATATTGAGGCAGAACTTGTGACCTTTTTAAGGCTCTCAACCTTGGTACTAGAATCTGAGGAGAAGCCAAAAAATTCAAAGGTGCAGCAAACAGAGGAAATTCTTGAGAGCATCTGTGGGATTAGGGGGAGGTATGTGCATCATTTATTAAAAAAACTTACTGCGTTTCCCCTTTTCAACATTCTGAAAATCATCATCATTGTTTAGAGATACTATACTGTTTACTTATTATTGAGTGTCCAAGAATTCTATGTTTGTAGAATTGCAAGCATCATGCGGACAAAGTCAGAGACTAGATAAGTGTCATTCTAATGTATCCAGTATTCCTCTGGCGGACGAGAACGGAGTCTATCGATGAGATAGTCACACTGCATCTTTGTTTCTATAAGAGGTAATAATTCTCTCCTGAAACAGTGGAGCACTGATTTTCATCAAGAATATTAAAGTAAAACAGGATAGGAAAGTGAAGATGAAAATGGTTGTATTGATTACCATCAAAAACATTTTCCAGTTTGTTGCTATATTTCAATGAAGCATGGAAATAGACACAAGACACGGGTATGATGCAACATGGACACGGTGATACGGAAAACTCTAAATATCTAGGAAACAACATTGTGTCATTGCGGGAACACAACATTAATAATATATATATATATATATATATATATAAACTATGTACATATATGTATATTTATATTTGTTAAAATGAGTGTGAGTGGTTAAAATGGGACAGGTTATATAAACCACTCATTTTAACGCCATTTTTACAGCTCGTTTTCAAAGCACCAATGTAGATAGGTATTTTGAGAAACCAACTGATGGACTAGATACCCTTCTTGTGCATGCATTGATCCAACAGTCGGTTTCTAAAAAATGTCACCATGAAAAACTGTGACATTTTCAAGATGTCCATAGATTTTCACAATTTGTATTTTGAGAAACCGACCATTGGATCAATGTGATTTTTAGCATGCATAACATCCATAAGAAGGCTATCTAATCTAACGAAAATACATATCCCATGTCGTGTTTTGCAAACAAGTGATGAAAACTTGAGAGGAAAGTACTAAAGAAAATTACCTTCAGACCCTTGAAGGCTATTCTATTTGCTTGCTGCTAAACAGCCCAAAAGATAGCAGATGTCAAATATGTTTTACTTCTTAGCATATTAAGCACTACTATCCTTGAGCTAGACTGTCGAACACACACACACACACAAGGGAAAGATATAAAATGGATCGAGTATAGTTCAAGAATGCCAAAGCTTGAGAGAAAGGGTCCACAAATGCAGTATGTGAAGGCACAATAGTTCAGAAGTTGATTTGCAGATATGCAGTCACTCTTACACACACACCAATTAGAAGTCCACTTTCATGATCTTGCATAAAATGATAAACGATGAGGGTTATGTCCAGAATTGCTATCAAGAAAAAGGACAACCTCAGATGGTGCCTGTTGTTTTTTCCAAATTGAACTGTTTATTGAGTTTTTCTTGTATTTCCATTATGTATATATTTATCATCTAGTGTGACTTCTGCCTGCTTTAAAATGCAATCATTGAAGAGTACTGAGGACATCATTTGTGAGCAAGTGTGAGCATAAAGCTGCTTGGACATGATAAAAACTGTTGTCAGCTGATTGCAACTATGACAGTAAAAATGTAAAAGTTGTTTCCCCCCAAAAAATAAAATAAAATATATGCCAGTAATTTGTAGTTACATTCTCATGCTCCCGATATATTTCAAGATTGCTGAGTTTCTATTCAAACGAAATCCTGGAACAAAAATATATTTTCCATAAACCATGTTGTTTTCAACAAGAATGTTCTGTCAAATATACAATGCTTCGACAGAAAAAGTGATTTGACTCTAACTAGTGACTATTTCCTTCAATAACCAGAACCAATAAACATTTGAGCACTTCTACATACGCATTCTATACATTCTTTATAACTAGATGGTTGGAAGTATAATTTTTCAGTAAACGAGCAAATGATGACAAGTAGAACGAAATTACTGAGGATGCTCATTTTTATTCCTAAGTAGTTGCAAAAGATCAATCCCAATTCCTAATAGGTCACAGGAGATTCCCTTGAACCAGCTGCCTCCTTCTGCTCTTATGGCTGACGAGGGGCTTGCCCTTCTGTTGTTTCTTTCTCCATTTAGCTTTCTTAGCCAAAAAAAATATGCTGGACCTGTTTTCTGCTTGTGAACAGATATGAAAACCATGGATCTGATAACATCTGGTCTCTTTTATGTTTGGTCTTCTCCTGCCTTTTGCTTTTGTGCATTATCTAGAGGTTCAAGCTAAGACTTTTTCTGACAGAAGATCTGGATAGCATCACTGTCTTACATTCCAATAGGGAGACCTTAGGCTGAATCATCACTTTCCATGAGATCAGCAATAGTAATTTTTCCACAATTGCTGTTGTCTATATTATCAAATTGGTTGCAGATCAGCATGATGTCTTTTTCTGATATCTTTCCCATCTCCTTGAGCTTGTATATAATATATTCGGATTTACTGCAACCATAAAAAAAGATTAATTAAAAAAAGGATACTTTTATTTCAAATAAGTTCTGGGAAGTTAAAGAAACTCGACAGGCCAAAAATGAAGAAAGAGAACTTTCAAGTCAATGGATAAAAGATTCACATAGTAAAACAATGTCAAAACTAGAGAAAAATGTTTAATGTTAGGAAGTTGTTCTTGTTGGCCAAATTCCATTTTAGGTTAGATGGCACAGAAATGTAGATTGAAAGCATGTCTGATGGACATTGTGAGAATGATTGAGATAATGATACTGTCCAGACCATAGTAACTGGTAAACCATAGGGAAACCACTTCCTAGGGAAAGTCAATTCCAATATTGATACCAAACCTTTGTGAAAACCATTTCGCATTTAGATTTGTCATACTTTTTTCTCAATGCTTCATATGCATCTGTTATAAAATTTCTCATTAGATTTCCTAATTATTTCAAAACTGATTCCAGATATTAAATTTCCAATGTTTTGTTTGGTTATCCTTCTTGCTTCCATTTCTCATCTCACCACCCATTCCTCTTCTCAAATTGCAATAATTAATCATTGTATTATCAAGATGGATGAAGCTGTTATCCTATTCTCAATCAATGTTCTCCCAGGCATGACTCTGCTAGAGTAGGCATCTTTGGAAATTTGCATGTTGCATATCAAAAGAATGGGTGATGATTGAGATATGGCTATGGAAGAATTTCAACAGCAACGCCTCAAGAGCTTAGAAAGGGGCTATTGAAACTTATGGTGCCCTCTAAAAATTGAATCCTTCCTGTAGAGATGCAGTAAAAAGGTTCTCACAACAAATGCGATGCTGCATGAAAAGCTGAGTATCACATCTCCTGACCAGGACTAAAATAGACCAAATCCTAATTTAAGATGGCAATTCTTTTTTCTCTCCTTAACTAACGATTGCTGTTCAACGATTCTGCCTAGGAAAAAAAAAACTGATTGTTGCATATTTGCTTTGTTATTTGCCAAGTGCATGGCACTTCAGCTATATAAGTATCATTTCAAAAATAATAAATAAATAAAACAAAAACAAAGAAAACAAAAAACAAAAAACAAATATAAAAGAGAAAAGGTATTAAAGTATGAATTCATCTTATTCTTTCATATACCCTAATTTGGTAAAGGGTCCTCCTTATAAGTTCTCTTCTTAGTCACTGCCTTGCCTCTATATCTTAAAGACATTGCAATTGCCTACTGAGGCTCTGACTTCTAGCTTACAATATTACTGGCAAGATTGATAATGCAACCAACGATTAAATATCAATACTTTGGGAGGTATTGAATCTCTGAAAACATAGATATATCAACAAAAATATCAATATTGAATTTTTGAAAATGATAGAGAAATTAGAAGCCAAATATGAAATTTTTTAACAAAACATTAGAAATTGTTGATATAAATAATAGTGCATACTTTAGAGACCAAATATTATAAATAAATTCCTACATGACAAGAATGTCGTATGTATGGCATAAAAATGTATACATTGTATAAAGAAAATCAATAAATATAAGACATTCATACCAAATTTAACAATCCTAATCTCATGTATTGTACAAACACAGCCCAGTTAGACCTTTGCAAATTTAGTCAAATTTAGTAGAACCAACTGAGTAGTCAGTATTTGGTATCACATATGTTACATAAATTTTTTTATATATTTTAAAATGATATATTGAGTGCTTATTGTTACATTCATAAGCATTTGCATAATTAAAAACATTATAAATTATGTTTTAGCGTACATTAAGGGAAAGTGTTTCTCAATATTCTCAGGATGTTAATATATCTGTTAATAGACTGCAAAAACACAGCCTCAGTGAAAATGTTTCTTAACGCTAATCAAGAAGCGATATCTCGATCAATATTTTGACTGTGGCCAAGATGACATCATGTAGATTTGGGACCATGCTTGAGGATTTTGATGACAAATGCACCAACATGTATAAACGATATCAATAGTATCATATTTCATGCAAGTATTATTGGAATATGTCTGTTAGCCTTATACAACACCAGGTCCTCTTGTAGAATTTGAGAAAGTCTTCCTATTATCAGAAGGAATTTTAATTTGTCAGATTTCACTGAACATAAATTGTTAATGTTATTGAAGATATTTCAATTGTAAGATTTTACTTATATAAATTGTTAATGATGTAGAAGATATTCAATCTGTCAATGACCATATTGCTAGTATCATTCTTATATTGAGAATACCTCTTAACTATACGAATGGAGATTTTAATATGTTATGGATTTTGGTCATTTAGACATTGATACTTGTAGGTATTGGAGATATCAATGTAACGAGAGAAATTTAATTCCATGGATGTAAACTGTGCTAGACCTACTCTAGTCCAGATTACCATGACCTAGGTCTTCAAACCCATCAAAAGAATAGCATGCTATCATTATTCTCATAAAATATCATACAAAAATTTGATACGCCTTTTCAGTAGTGAACGTTCCACTTTACTGTCCTGTCTCCATTGAAATTTCTAGCAAAGGCTGTATTATCATACTCATAACTCCCTACTGGAATTGCATTTGGAGCAAATGCACTCTTTCTCTTCATCTGCCTTTGGTAACAAGCTCAATGAAAGCCTTATGTGGGCGGCAAGAGGAGTTGTCATTGGCTTATAGTCTCGATAATGAAATACTTGAGATCCTTTTTGGAGGTAAAGATACCTTACCCTTCTTGTGAACTTGCAAGCTCTTAAATAATTTTTTTTCGTTTTTGCAAGTTCTGCAGCCTTTCATCCCGGATTGCTCTCTGAGCTAGATCAGTAACTTTGTTGATTCAAACATTTTTTTTAAGCAATAGGCATTTGATCGATTAACATATTAATATATGCCAAAAAAATGCTCCTTAAGCAATTCCTCTAAAATAAGAAAAATTATTATACTCATTGTGCTATTGTGTTGTCTAGTCACGGATGAGCTGAACACTCAAAACACTAGTGCTATTAGTTAGAAGACTTCTTCATGGCACCAACTTATTTAGCTTGCAAATATGCTTTTCTTTGCATTGTACATGTGACTTTGTTGGCTGATTCTCATGGATTTGATCCCACAACTCTACCATGCAAAAGAGTTGTTTTGACATAAAGCTCCTCTACATCCCAGTTAAGCAATACAACCATGTATAACAGAACTCGTAAGATCCAAAGATCTCAGAGCCATCAATCTTAACATCATTCCATATTAATTTTTGAAGTTTCTGAAGTTGTGATTCATTAATTTTATTTTGTTTTAGCCTGTTTTAGAATCTATAGATTCCAATGTTCCTCCATAATTCTAATTTTGTGTTTACCCATTTCTAGTCTTGTCAAATAAATCACTTCATTTTTGAAAGACATAGTAGGAGGGAACTCATCTTGAACATGAACAATCAGCTCATTGAGGAGTAATAAAATTAAGAAGTCGACAGCCGAGCTTTCAATTACCCCTATTATGATCTATGACTGAACTCTTGGTCTCATCACTATCCTTGTGATAACTACTAGAGCGCTCCGCATTTCCTTGAGTTTATCAATGTAATTGCCTGAGATTTGTTTGATCTCAAAGTTCTCTAAATTTTTCTTCTGCATTCTATCATATGCCTTCTTCTATAGGTTAACAGGAGGTTGTGCTAAAGATCTCACATCTCCCTAAACCTCCCTGCTATGGTGACAAATTGGTAGTCTATAATTTTAGTTTCTTGCCTAAACTTTCTACTAATTCATAATATGACCCATTTTTTATTTTGCGGTAATAAATATTGCTATATATATATATATATATATATATATATATATATATATATATCACAGAATTTTCTTTCCTAGTAAATATGATTTAGACAGAGATCTGTTAGTCTCATTTTTATCCACTGATCATTACTCAGTTACCACTTGGAAGTTTATTAAACTTTCATTATGCTTAATGTCATGTCTACTTCCTCTCAATTTTGAAATACTCAATGCCTAGTCATGTTCAAGTATATGAATCATTTCTGTTCCTATAATTTAGGAAGTAATTCTAGATGCATCTCAAAATGTATGTACTTCCTTTACATTCTCGCATTTGTATACATAGATGGTAATGCCAATTTGAGGCCAACAGAATGCATGTACTTTAAATCACAGAGTTTTTTATTGTTAATGTTATATACTCAGCTTCTTCCCTTTCCTACTGGAAATGTTTATTAGCAATTGATATGACAAATTTCAATTTCAGGATAATCTTGCATAGGTAGTAAAACTTAGTTCTCAGCTTCTTTTTTCTGAATATATATATATACCAAATGTGAAAAAATAAAATATAATATATAATTAAGATGTTAATTATAGAACCATATGTTAAAATATCTTGAATACCTGATGGATCCATCATTGTCGAGGTCTGCAGCCACCAAATCCCCTAGTGTCATCTTCCTCTGAAGAACCCATTTAGCAATACTGCGATTCCTCTTATCGATCCTAAACTCAGTCAAGTACAGAAAAGCCCTAGCCACCGCAAATGTGCTTACTAATAGCCAAATAATTGCAAAACACCTCCCCCTTGTTGTTGAGAAAGCATAATCCCCATAACCTACAGTAGTCACCGATGTTACAGACAGATAAAAACTATCAACCCAACTCATTTCCTCTAAAATATGTGTTGCAACTGTCCCTATAGCAATACAACCTATCACAACTGCTAAAGCCAATGCCACTTTTATTCTTATCCTCATTCTCCCCTTCTCAGTATCTATCATATACGTTCGAAACATCGTGTTGAACCGATTCTCATCCACGGCACTCAACAAAACTGCCTCTTGCCGGTCGAGAACGTAACTCACCAACCCATTGAGTAAAATGTCGATGAACCCAAAACCAACTAGGATGAAGAAACAAGTATATAGCTTGGTTGATGTTGTGTCTGGAACAATATCACCATAGCCAATAGTGCAGAGTGTCACTACACTGAAGTACAAGGCATCTACTGGTTTAACTGTGGCATGACCCTTAAAACTTCCAGATTTTATCAAGTATATCGCGATACCTACCATTACGTATAAAACTACGCCGATGAAGGCTTGCCGGACGATTAAAGGGGTCGATTTGGGAGCGGGTCTCGGATCTAAAGAATCGTGGAAAGCTTCTTTTGAGTAAGTGAATACAGAAGGAGCAGAGTGGGAACGGCGAGTGAGTCTCCTCTTCTTGTTTATGTTGGCTATGAGGTTTACAAAGGAAGAAGAATTGGGTGTTTTGATGATCGGAATTATGGAGTCGGTCGTGATAAGATGGGCGGTCGATTGTCGCCACGACGAGCCGAGGTCGAGGATACTTGGGGGGAATTCTCTCCTTGGTGTTGCGCTGTTGTTAGACTCTTCTGTTATTGTTGTCCTGGAGATGAGAAGAGGTTCTTCATCCATGGTGAATCTGCATGCAGACTTTCTTCTACAGTTTATATTTTTTTTTAATTTTTTTCCTGGATTTAAAAAATAATAATAATTTAAGACCAACAATAAGTCAACGAAATGGTTGGTTTGAATGGGTTGCTCATCTGTGAGTCAAATGAAGCAACTCCCCCACAAATCAGTGCTTGTAATTGCCACAAATTAATGTATGTTGGTAATTAAAAGTGCTTCATTTTTTGTATGGAACACTGTTTGGATCTTAGAAACGAGGAAGAAAAGAAAAGAGAAATATTACAATATTAAAAAAAAAAATTTCCTTATTTGAAACTATATTACCGAAAATGGTCCCAATATCATGGGGGATTTCCCGGGCATTTATGGCCAAAATCTCCGGAGGAGGGTAGGAAGGAGGAGAGAGAGAGAGAGATTAAAAATTTTAAAAAATCCAGCTTTTGATGTACCAAATGATGGCTGAAGTCCAAGAACCTTGGCCGTTCAATATCTTGCTTGACTGGTCATGTATGAAATCAAATTACATTAAATGTCTTGATTACTTCACATGTAGTCTGTTGGGTTTTCTTTTTTTTTTTTTTTTACATGGAAAATGGTACTAGATGTTATCATAGTTCCCATATTTCCAATACTAATAAATGGGTATCAAATATGAGTTATGACACAGTGATTCATATATTTTTTTTCATGAGTCGAGGTTTTGGATTCTATTCCTCATGAATGAGAAATGACTTATTTGTTAGTTTCATCTTTCTTTAATAACTAACCACTGACCCTAATAATGTCAAATAAAAAAATATTATTGATGCACTCTTTCCTAAAGGGGAGAGACAGACAGACAAAGAAGTCGAGCATTAAATATTCAATATTCAGTTTTGGAGAAATGCTTGGAGAGAGGACAAGTAAAATGGAGGAAAGGGTCATATTTTCACCTGTTTGGGAGTTTTACTGAGGAGAGAAAATGAGAGGGGAAAGAGTGGTTTAAAATCTTTCTAGGTTCAATTTTCCTATATATTAACTGGGAAGATTTGGAGGGATGAGAAATAATTTTAGGGTGGGGCTATTTATAGCCCACCATTTTACTAAAGGCAACCCATTTAAAATTTTTATTGGGTCTATTTTACCTTTTTTTAACTACAGCCCACTAATCTTTAGGCAACCCATTACTATACAAAACAAAAGTTTTAATATAACATAAATACACCAAGTCTAAATACAACCCATTACTCTCAATCACCAAGCTATTCAAACAACTTCTTCTTCTTCATGTTCTTCTTCTTCTACCGCCATCAAACACTACCACCGTAGCTATGACAACAAAAGACTGCGGCAACCACAGCGATAGACGCAAAAAAAAACCTCAGCTCACAATACCTCCAACCAAAACATATTACCCCAAAGCTTTCATTTTAGGTTTGTTTGTGTATTATTGGTAAACATTATATTTGGATTAAACATACTTCAAAACATGAAAAGTATCACTCTATAACTATTATGGTGTGATGGTGTTACGAAAAAAACCCATATTTCTATCGGGAAAAAAAAAAATAAAAATGTATTCGTGTTCGCATTCGGCCTGGTAAATCCGAATATTAAACTTTAGTGTTCGGTAAGCCAACACCGAATGTAATGCTTTAGTATTCGGTAAGCCAACACCGAATATAAAGTTTTAATATTCGGTAAGCTAATGCCGAATATGTAATTGCCGAATATTAAACCTACATATTTCGGCATTAGCTTACCGAATATTAAAGCTTCATATTCGGTGTTGGCCTACCGAATACTAAAGCTTCACATTTAGTGTTACCGGGCCAAATGCGAACACGAACACAGTTTTTTTTTTTTCTTTCTATTTTCCGATCGAAATATGAGTTCTTCGTACACCATCACACCATAATGGTTATAGAGTGCTACTTTTCATATTTTGAAGCATATTTAATCCAAATATAATGTTTACCAATAATATACAAACAAACCTAAGACAAAAATATTTGGGGTAATATGTTTTAGGTTTGGTGTTGGAGTAATATGGTGTTGGGGGTAATATGGGTTGCTTATAGTATTTCTGTTATGTAATGAGTTGTATTTAGTAAAGGGTAAAATAAGTATATTAATTAAAATTTTATTGTACTGCCTTTAGTAAAAATACAAATGAGTGGGTTGTATTTAGAAAATGTGCTGCCTTTAGTAATAGGTGGACTGTAAATAGCCCCACCCATAATTTTAACATAGCATTCATAATGCCCATTTTGTCCATTAATTGATAAAGAAAAAAAAATGAAAATAACATTTAATGGAAATGAATTAACTTATTTTCGCTTGTTTGGCACTAGGAGGCATGGTACACCCACCAAAAGGCTTCATTTTGCCTTGCGCTTTTAATTTTACTTTCTTTATTTTCAATTTTTTTTTCTTCTAATTTACAGCTTATATATAATTGAAATTCTAATGTTGTATGGTTATGAGAGTATAAGCAATTGTGGGAGTGTAAGAGTTTGTCAGTCGTATTTTATGGTTAATAATTAAGAAGGTGGGAATTGGGTGTAGAAAGAAATTTATTTTTATTTTTTTCAGGCATATTGTCTTTACCAGTTGCATGGGATAAAACCGTAATGAAATTTTATTAATTATTCGGTGTAGATAGAGTTTTATGTGGTGTATATAGAATCTCCCAGACTTTTATTAATTGATTAATGCGTAGGTGTAGCAATTTTTGTAGTTTCAATAAAATGAGCCTTTTCTTTTTTTTTCTTTCCAACTCTCAAGTAAGGGAAGAGCCACCGAGAAACAACTCTTTTCGGAAAATACTGCTTCTCCTGTTTTGTTCTCCCATGGAATATGGTCAAATGATTTGGTATTTTCACATCATTAAAATATATTTTTTTAAATGGCAGAATTATCCACAGCACAGTGAAAAATCTCAAAATAGTGAAAACATCCTAATACAGTGAAAATACCCAATACAATGAAAACAACTAACACAGTCCTTTTTTTTTTTGGGTTTTTTGAGTTTTTACTATGTTTTTATTTTTTATTTTTTTTTTATTTTTGTGTTTTCCCTATGTTTTTTTGTGTTTTCACTGTATTTTTTATTTATTTATTTTTTGTATTTTCACTGTATTTTTTCACTGTGATTGGCAACAAATCCTTGGAGAAGAAAAAGTTAGATCGGAGTTGCAGCGGTGAAAAAGAAGAAGATTGAAGTTGAAGAAGCAACATCGAAGTCATCGCCACCTACTATTGTAGTCAGAGTTGGCTCGATCTATGTGGAGCTTCTTCACAATCATGGCCGACGAATTGTCGAAGTTAGATCGGATTGTTGCAGCCTCACCGGCATTGTTACTTTGATCGATAGTGATCATGGCCGACGAACGCTAGCTACTGGCTAGAGCTTTCACTTTTATTTTTTATTTTTTATTTTATTTTTTCCCTCCTGTCTTGATGTGGTGTTTTAACATTTGAGGTGGGAATATTAAACGTGAATAGTGGACGGGATCTGTAGAGCAATGCTCACTATTTTTTTTCTTTTTTAATCTCTCTTAAAATCCTAAATTAAAGGGAAGAAAATCAAAATCTCTTCTCTTTTCTTCTTTTATTTTCTTTCCCATCTGATTTTTCATTTCTTTTCTCATCAAAACTAAAAAAATAAGGAAAATGTTGTTTATCCTATCCCCTCCCATTTTTAATTTCCCGTGTGATATACGTGGCGCACTGGCAAGGATATATGTTCCGCTGCATTCAATTTTTATTCCGTAAAAGTCCTTATGCATTTCTCTACTCTCTCTCTCTCTCTCTTCCCCTTTATCTCTATTCACCAATAATTGTGCAACACATTTTCCAACGAAGTAAGAGCAGCAACTGTCAAATTACGAGAGAGACAGACAAACAAAGAGACAGAAGAAAAAGAAGAAGAAGAAGAAGAGGAGGAGGAAAGCTTAATCTCCTCTTTACAGTCAATTTCTTGCCAACCAAACACGGATTTGTCCTCGTTTTTTTTTTTTTTTTTTTTTTCACTGGGAAGCAGTAGCAACGCTTCCACCGCTTCACCTCACCGGTTTCACCATTTTTGACAAAAATATGGGAAATGGTCGGGAAGAGAGACAGAGAGAGTGTTGTCTTCTTCCTCCGCGATTTCCTCCGGTCTTCATGGTGGTCTTCAGATCTGGTTTTCGGTCTTTATGGTGGTCTTTAGATTTGGTTTCAAGGCCAGTAAATATTCAGTTTGGGTTGTTGAAAATACAAAGCAGCAGCGTCGGCGTTGCTGCTGCCTCTTCTTCATTATGCCGACTCACTGGCACTGGTTAAAATCGGAGAACCGATAAATGTGCAGATTGCCTCTTTTTCTTTGGTCAGTTTTTTTTTTTCTTCGATTAGTTTCTTCTTCTTCTTCTTATTCCTCTTCTTCCTCTTTCTCTTCCTCTTTTTCTGCTTTCTCTTCTTCATTCCTTTGAAGAGAGAGGAAAACTTTTAAAAAACACTTTACCACTAAATGTTTGAAAAAGGGAGAGGAAAAATAAAAAAAAAAATAAAAAACAACTTGGATTCGTCCTTAGTTTTTTTGTTTTTTGTTTTTTTTTGTTTTTTGTTTTTTGTTTTTTCCATTTTTCCATTGGGAAGTAGCAGTAGAGCCGCCACCACTCCACCTCACCTCACCTCACCAGTTTCACCATTTTTTACAGAAATATGAGAGATGGTCGAGAAGAGAGATAGAAAGAGTGTTGTCTTCTTCCTCAGCGATTTCCTTCGGTCTTCATGGTGGTCTTTAGATTTGGTTTCAAGGCCAGTAAATATTCAGTCTGGGTTGTTGAAAATACAAAGCAACAGCGTCGGCGTTGCTCCTGCCTCTCTTATTTACTGTGCCGACTCACTGGCACTGGTTAAAATCAGAGAACCTATGAATGTGCAGATCGCCTCTTCTCTTTTGGTCATTTTTTTTTCTTCGATTAGTTTTGTGTTCTTAGTCTTCCTATTCTTCCTCTTCGTTTTCCTCTTCCTCTTCATCTTCCTCTTTCTCTTCGTTCCTTTGAAAAGAGAGGAAAACTTAAAAAAAAAAAAACCTTACCACTAAATGTTTGAAGAGGGAAAGAGAAAAATAAATAAATAAAAATTAAAAAATTGTTTGGACGAAATGACGAGAGAGAGGAAAATGATATATAAAAAAAAAAAAAAAAAAAAAAAACAAAAC
>JAESVK010000565.1:81275-91569 GCA_017140935.1 Hamamelis virginiana | reverse complement strand
TTTTTTTTTTTTTTTTTTTTTTTTTTTTTTTTTTTTTTTCATTTTTCCACTGGGAAGTAGGAGCAGCGCCGCCACCGCTTCACCTCACCTCACCAGTTTCACCATTTTTGACAGAAATATGAGAGATAGTCGGGAAAAGAGACATAGAGAGTGCTGTCTTCTTCCTCGGCGACTTCCTCTGGTCTTCAGATCTGGTTTTCAGTCTTCATAGTGGTCTTTAGATTTTGTTTCACGGCCAGTAAATATTCAGTCTAGGTTGTCGAAAATACAAAGCAGCAGCGCCAGCGTTGCTGCTGCCTCTTCTTCACTGTGCCGACTCACTGGCACTGGTTAAAATCGGAGAACCTATAAATGTGCAGATCGCCTCTTCTTCCTTAGTCAATTTTTTTTTCTTCGATTAGTTTCTTGTTCTTGTTCTTCCTCTTCGTTTTCCTCTTCCTCTTATTCTGCTTCTTATTCTTCGTTCCTTTGAAGAGAGAGGAAAACTTTTGAAAAAACCTTACCATTAAATGTTTGAAGAGGGACAGAGGAAGATTAAAAATAAAAAATTGTTTGGACGAAATGGTGAGAGAGAGGAAAATTAAAAAAATAAAAATAAATAAATCATAGTGAAAACCTTAAAATCACAGTAACAACCGAAAAAACACAGTGAGAATAAAATCTAGCATTTTCACTGTGTTGGTATTTTTTACTGTGTTTTCACTATATTGGCTTGGTTTTTTTTTTATTAATTTTTATTTTTTACTATGCTAATAAAAAAAACATAGTGAAATTATATTATTTTTACTGTGCTAATAAAAAAAATACAGTGAAAACTAAAAAAACACAATAAAAATCTTCTGTGTTTTTAGTTCACTGTATCCTTTTTATTAGCACAGTAAAAAAAATACAGTTAAATTTTTTTTTTTACTGTATTGTGCTTTTATTGTGTTTTGGCAATGAAAAAATTATTTTCATTGTGTTGGAAGTGTTTTGACTATATTGGGTTATTTTCACTGTGCTAGGGGTAGTTTCGTGAATTAAATACGAGAGAAATGCATAGAATCAGTAGCATTACTCAAAAAGTAAATAACTGTGGAGACAAGGTTTTTTAACAAGAAGAACTCCGAATATCCACTTCAAAAATTTAAGCAACTTTCAAAGGAATGATGGACACTTATAAAGAAACACACACCCAGTGGAGACAAGGTTAGCCCTTGAACAAACCATACTCGTGGTAGGTCTGACCGATATAGATATGGTACCTCAATGTGATTTATTCTTTTATTATTTTTTCTTCCAGAAAGAAAACAGCTGAAAGCGATGCGACTGGGCCAAATCACGAGTCCACCTAATCGTTAATCACGTGCCATACTCACCCAAGTCAATTTAGCGTACGTCACCATTGGTACCCCCTATATATAAAATATTGAACGAATTTATGGACCATGTGAAGTTAAAAGTGCACCTTTTAAGGAATAAATTGACTACTCATCTTAATTTGACAGGCTGTGGGGTCAAATCCTAACCTCATTTTCTTTAAATAAATTAAAAGTGGACCACAAGGATTGTAACTTGTAAGTAAGGAATCAAATATAATTATCATTAGAAGAAGTTTAGGAAATATAAATTATATAGAAATAATATTAAATCAATATATATATATATATATATATATATATATATATATTTATTACTCTACAAAATTTTCATACAACAAATTTTTGTAATTAAGACATTAGCAAAAGTACATTTATTTTTCTATTGAAAATAAGAAATAGAGTGTAATGACACTTAATTATTTGTAGAAGTTTAATTTTATTTAGAAATGAACTAGTATTTTTCTGATTGGTAGAATTTTATATTAAAATACTTATTGTAATTCATGAAATTTTATGGGATCGTGTTTGAAAAATTGAATTTGGCGCAAAAACAAATTATATTTTAAATGATACTGCAAATAATTTAATCCTTCTCGTCTTTTATCAAATTCTCCCTTTGACAATAAATAAATAAAAAAAAGATTAGATTAATTAGAAACATATTTAAGGAACAAATACTAAATGAACCACTGCTTAAAATATATTTTCAAATCATCTTATGTAAAAGTATGATGTGGTAATGCCAAATGATTTAAAACTAGAAAATGCTACCCCGTATTACTTGTACTATATTTTTTAATATAGCATGATAGAGCCTACATTCATGCATTTCAATAGTATTTTTAAAATATTACCACTTATATTGCATTTTTTAATATTAGGTATCAAGTAAAATCAATTCTAGCTTCAAAAGGGATGCCTCTTCTGTTGAATAAATGGAAATATTACCATGTCAATTTCTGGCAATGTCATTTTTAATTGTGGTTTCAACCATGAAGGATTTATATAAATCAATTATCCAATCATTCATTTGACTTTCGGGGTTATCTTTTGAGTGTGGGACTAAATTCGTTAGTGGTACTATGATTGGATCAAATATTTGCATATTTATCATGCATTATTCCCACTATTTTTGTGCATACTTGAGCCATTTTTATATGTAAATATATATATATATTTTTTTTTATATTTTCTTTATTTTTCCATGCCTTGTAGGAAAAGTGCAATAAAATTGATACTTTTTGCATACAAAGTTGGAGCTTGAAGTCAAGTCTTGGAAGTTTTCAAAAATCATGAGACTTATGTGAAATACTTCTAAATGTGTCTGGTGGTCACATATCAAATTTCAAAGCCAATGGGCAAGTGGTTTGGGAGATAGGAGTATATAAAGCCAACAAGTGCAAAATCTAACCAATCTGGGTTTTTCGAAAAACTGCTTCTTTCCATTTTGAATTAGACCATGAGACTACCATGTTAGAAAGTAGACTTCTCAAGCTTCGCGAGCATAGAAAGATAATCCAAATCGGTCCAAACGAGAAAGATATGAGAATTTAAAGTCAGAGCAGTTTTTTCGGCACTTTTTGTTTCCTACTACTGGTAGTAAGAATACCTACTACTGGTAGTAGGTATCTTTCAGGTAATTCCAACAAAGAGGCAGAATGCTTATGAATTGGTAGTAGGAACCAAGTGGACAACAATTTTGTCCAACTTTTTGGATCTTTTAGAAGGGCATTTAAGTCCATTTACTCCCACTCTTGTAACCCTAAGGGAGGGGGCGTATAAATATAACATTTTTGGATGATAGAAAAGAGACTCTCTAAGTTTTAGTTAAGGTTAGGATTAGTTTCTTCTTCTTCTTCATTTCTAGGTTAAGATTAGCTTAGTTTAGGTAGTTTTAGAGTAAATTTATGCATTTCCTTTGTTTTATTTCACTTGTAAGCTTTAGTTTAGGTTGTTTAATCTTTCATTTGGTTGTTAAACATTGTATTTTCAATTTATAAGTAATCTAGCAAGTTGTTTTTCATCTCTTTTGCACTTTTGATATTAATTTTTGCACTTATTTCTTATTTACTTACTTTAATGGAGTTTTAAGCGTCCAATGAATCCACTTATTTTAATGGAGTTCTAAGCCTCCAATGTTGGATTCAAATGGTGGAAACTCATTCTACAACCAAGGTAACAAACATCTTTCACTCATTTGAGCTTTAATGAGAGTTGTATGATAGAAAATACTCCCCATCTCTTCTATACACTTGATTTGGCATCTTCTTGACATTGTGTCAACAAGTTAAGCTTGGTACACATTGTGCTTGACCTTTTATGCACTCCATGTGTTTGATAAAATGTTCAAGAGGACATTTTCTATCATTATTCTATCCTTTTATGATTTAAATGCTTCTAAAGTTAAATACTCCATCAAAGACTATTCTTCAATGAATCCTAGATGAGAAACCATAGTGAGAGAGACATGTTCCTTGGTTGTGGGTGATTGGAAACCCTAGAATCCAACCATTTACATTTTCTTGTTTTAGCTTTAGCTTTAGTTAATTCCACACTCAGTACAACTCCCATGATTTTACACTTTCTTTTATATTATTTAGGCATAAAAACTTAAGAATTTAACCTAGAACTTCACTTCCAATCCCTGTGGAAAATGACCATGGGTACTCTCATGTATTATGTTTGACGACATTTTAATCCTATGCTTGGGATTGAACACAACTCTAAAGGGAAAGCATACGGTATGAAGTCAAATGCTAGAAAATTCATTTATCATAGATAATGCAATTAAAAAATTTGATATCATAGTTCCAATTATTCCTTTCATTGAACCACTGTAATGTAATAGGGCAGCCTAGGGGTGCAACTCAGAACAGGTCAAACCGGGAACCGTTCTGATCCGGTCAAATCAGATCGGATCAAAATCGGTCCGAATTGAATTCGGATTGGTCCTGTTTCCAATTCTTCAATCCAAATTCAATTTGAATCGGTCCCCGGATTTGGCTTTTTGGGAACCGGTTGTGAACTAGCCAACCTGAATATCCCGAGGGATCTGGAGGTCTCTCGTTCACTTTGGGGGTGTTTTTTGAGTGGATTGTGGATGATGTTTATCCGTCTCGATTTATCCTTCTCTATTATCCACATTTATCCTTCTCTATTATCCACTCAAGATTGGGTTTTTTAAAAAAGGATGAAAGTTTATAAAAAACTAGGAGTCGCCACCTTACTTTTAGGGAACAAGGAAACCACAAAAAAAGTTTTATTTTCAATAAAACATTGACCCCATATTTTGGAAAAGCATGGTCTCTTGAATCAAAGTTGGATTCGGGGGCTAGGTTATAAAGTAGGAAGGTTCCAAGGAACTCCTTGTAGGCACCCACCTAGCCCTAATTAAAGGTCTCCTAATTATTATTGGGCTTTATCAAAATCTTATCAAAACAATGCTATTTATCTAATCAACCACAAAATATGGATAATAATATATAATAATAATAATATATAGTACAAAAGTATACACAATCCTAAGGATCTTAGGAGACTAGAGTCAACCTAAGATTGGACTTGCGCCCTATTGACTGCCTACGTACCTTATCAATTGCTTGACAAAGATCAAAGTCCACGTAGTTCGATTACCCTAGGATTCTCCTATTGTAATGAACTATACTATCATTAGTATTCTATCTCATCCAAGACTCTATCTTCGAGAGTTTTTTTATTAATTTGAAATCCTTTTTAGAAAATAATTCATCAATTAATAGATTCCCAATGAACTTAGAATTCATTTTGAAACACAATTCTTATCAAATCATAATTCTTTTAAAAGTGGGAATTCTATCCCGAATCAAATCCTTTCAAAGGGTGGAATTTCATTCCAAACCAAACTCAGAGTTCCAATTTCATTGGGATTCAATTAATTGTGGATTAATTTTGATAAAATATCAATTTTGGAAATTATCTCAAAGATAGGATCCTAAATTAACTAGAATCCTAAATCTAGTGTAATTCTTACAACAAAGAAGAATCCTAAGTGGGATCAAATGATCCCCCTAATCCTAGGCTTTCTAGCTAATTCTAGGTTAGTCTAAATACCTAAAACACTAAATAATACATGCTGGAATTTCTGGAAAATACACAAAAATACAATAAACAAATACAAACAATGCATGAAAAATGTCCTAAATGCAATCTAAATTGTCTATGTGAACCTAGGCATGTTTCTAAGTTAATTTGGGCCTAAAAAATGAGTTTTAATACACTTTAAAGCCACTTTAAATCCATGGACAGATTTGAAAGTAGTTTTGAAGTGTACTTAAAACCCTAAAATAATGAATAAAAATGGTAAAAAAAAATGCACTAAATGCAACCTAATATGCATACTAAAACTATCATCAAGACATAGCATCATAATCATACTTCTCATAATTCATTTAATCACAAGGGAAGGGACTCACCTTTGCATGCTCCCTCGAACACATTTTGTATATCAATCAAACATTCCAAGTGATAAAAAAAAAATAAACTATGATGAGAATAATGCTAATACTAAACTTGAATAGATTAACAACCTAATATAAAGGACTTAAACATGCATTCCTATACATTGAAAATCCTATCATGCATACTAAAAGAGATTCTAAATATGAACACCTAATCCTAAACACTCAATCCTAATATGGTATGATAATAGAAGAGAAGAAATATGCACATATTCCATGTATTATTAAACTAATCCCTATCATGCATACTAATAAATAAACCTATCATGCATACTAACAATGAACTAAATCCTATGCATACTTAAAGAAATATAAAAAAAAACCTAATCTAGCATGATCATAGAAGAAGAAGAAAAAGAAGAAGAAGAAAAGAAAACTTTAAACTACATAACTTACTAACCTCTTTCTTTGCCTCTTGCTCCAAGCCTTCTTCTCCAGCTCTAAGCCTTCTTCTCAAGCTCCAAGCCTTCTCCTCAAGCTCCAAGGACTCCAAGGGCCTCAAGGACTTTAAAACTTAAGCTAGAGTGCTATGGGGGAAGCTTGTGCAATTGCTCAAGCCTCTACTCTCCAAGCTAGCTCTCTAAAGCTTATTCTGTGTGTTAAAACTGATTTCAGAGCTCTCTATTTATAGGGAGGCCTGAGTTTGATCAATGGCTGAGTTTAAATCTCTTAGGAATGATCAAAGGGATCAAAACCAGCCATCCAAGGTGTTCATACTCATCCCAAAGTCCTCACGGCTGAACTGGACACATGGCAAGGCTTGGAAGAGTCCTGGCAGGAAAAAAACTCTGAATTTTAGCAAAATTGGCTGAAATGATCGAAGACCATCCACCTTGGGACGGTTGGCCGTCCTTCATGGACGGTTGGCCATCCCTTGGTGGACGGTCATCCATCCCCCATGCCATTTTTGCCCTATGTGGACCTGTCTCAGCCTGTTTCGACCCTGTTTCGATTTTTTTCGGCTTTTCGGGCCCGTTTTAAGTCCAAATTTGACGATTCAAGCGCCGAAACGATCGTGTTTCGATTCTCCATATTTTAAGAAGTGTTTGAAGTGAAAATGCATTGACTAAGGTCAAATTTTTAAGGAAAATTTGACCGATTAGCTGTTTAGGGCCTGCCGGGCCCAAATTAGGGTTTTGAAATTTGCTAACCGATTGCTTTCGAAATCATTTCTTCTTCTCGAAACAAGTTTTAAAGTGTTTTAGGAAAGTGTTTTGAATCCTTTGAAGGCTTTGGTTTGATAAAAATATCGAATCCCGGTCACTTCCGGTCGAAACCCTAATATGGGCTTAAAAGGGCATTTTGAGCCTTAAGAGCAAATCATGAGCCAGAAAGCTCCACAGACCTTGCCACTGATCAACTTAGCTACCAAACATACTTTAAATATCTATGCCAAGGTCTCGAGACCATTCGAGACCAGATCGACAGTCATTCAGGGCTTTTGTGATTCAAATGACAGTATTGTCTTTCAGTCACAAAAGGCCTTATTTTCTATCAAGCCTGGCTCAGAATGCCATGAAATTTTGCAGGGATGTTCCTAGACTCTCTAAAAATCTAATGCAAAAATAATCGACTCAATCTGTCCTGAAAATCTACATGTGATAATGATCTCTACCTAACTACTCACAAAGGATAAAACTGGGAACTTAGGGTTTTGACACCCTATTTCATCTCTAAACACAGGCAACCATTCATGACCATACTCATGGTAAAAAATGGATGTCTACAGAAGCCCCTTGTTGATGTTCATGGCTTCGCCAGTGAAGATCAACGAAAAAAAAAGACATCCCATTTTTGCCACAACAAAATAGGGATAATCGAACCAATTATCTACCTCAACCATCAAAATCATCTTGAAAGCTTCACTTCAAATTATTTCTTCCTAGAAGTCTCATTTCTAGTTATTTCAAGGATTTTCAATCCTTTTGGAAATTTCATTTCCAATTCTCATTAAACTTAGAAGTCTTCGTTTGTCCTAGAAATTTCATTTCTAGTTATCTCAAGGATTTTCCATCCTTTTGGAAATTTCATTTCCAATTATCTAAAACTTGGGAGCCTTCGACTCATTCTAAAAATTTCATTTCTAGTTTTCTCAAGGATTTTCAATCCTTTTGGAAATTTCATTTCCAATCATCTTAAAATTTTGAGAGTTCTCAACTCAACTTAGAAATTTCATTTCTAATTATCTCAAGGATTTTCAATCCTTTTAGAAATTTCATTTCCAAATATCTTAAAACTTTGAGAGTTTTCAACTCAACCTAGAAATTTCATTTCTAATTATCTCAAAACTTTTCAATCATTTTAGAAATTTCATTTCCACTTATCATAAAAGCTCTAGAAATTTCATTAATTTCCAATCATCTTCAAATTTGGGAGTCCTCGACTCATCTCTAGAAATTTCATTTCTAGTTATCTCAAGGATTTTCAATCCTTTTGGAAATTTCATTTCCAATTATCATATCATATCATTGATGTCATTCTTATATACATTTAATGTATATTTCGTCAATGCTTCATGCATTTCACAAAATCTTATGGATTTGGGCCTCCAAAGTGGGCTTTTCTCATTAGCCACCCTTCATGGGTTCACTTACTTTCACAATCCCCTTCATGGGTCTCATAATCATATCAAATATATTCATAATCATTTCATGATTATAAACTTATTTACACAATCTTCTCATTCATTCATTTCTATATCTCATGGTTTTCAACCAAAAACTCATCATTTTATGTGAACTTCTCTATTCACAATTGCTCAATTCTCATCTTTGTATGCATCAATTCCTCTTTATTTCTTATCAACTCATCAAATATCATTCAATCTCAATCAAATGCATTTCCCTAAATCAAAAATTGAAAGGAAATGAGTCAAAATTGGTCAAAATAGGCCAAAATAGTCAAAATTGGGCCTAATGGGCTTCAAAAGCCCACAAAAGTCAAAATTTGGCATCAAGAATGGATGACCATCCACTCAAGGATGGCCAACCGTCCAAGGTGGACGGCCAGCCGTCCCTTGGTGGATGGCCACCCGAGCCATCATCTCTCTTTAAGTCATCTTGACTTCTCATTTTCACTTCACTTCATCTTCTACCCCATTTAGCACTTTCTCTCTCTAGGGTTTTCCAATTTCTTCAAAAATCCATCAAATTCAACTTCTTTCCATCCAAATTCATCTCCTAAACACTTCTAGTGTTGCTAATCATTCCAATTTGTGAATCAAAAACCTAGGATTTCATCCTTGCATTTCAAATTTGGGGATTCAAAACCCAAATATACATATACCCATTTTCTCAAGCTCATCCTCTACCTATACTCATGGCAAATAGGTATGAATCCAAGTACCCATATATGAAGATAAAGAGTTACAAAGCACCCTCACATGATCCCAATAACACAAGCTTGTTATTGGAGCCTAATGCTCATCTCTCCCACATCCATACTCTACAAGAGGTAAGCTTACTTTTCATGCTCTTTCATCCAATTATTGATGTCTAGATGCTTCAATATTGATCTTTAGATATTGTTTGATGAATTGTATTCATGAAATTTGTATTTGGCAAAGCTTGGGAGCCCCATTTCACTAGCTTCACAAGCTTGAAATGTTGCCCACCAAGTGTTTGATAAAATTCCCAAGAGACTAGAATTTGATTTTTTTGATTTAAATTTCTCATGCCATGATTTAAATATCAAACATCATTTGGATACTTTCAAAAACTTCATGAAAAGTTTTCACAATCATTTTCAAAAATGTGCATACTAGGTGTTTGTTAAAATGACTAAAATGAGGCAATTTCTAATTTTTTCAAATCAATTCATCATATCATGCTTTTTCAAATATTTTCAAAATAATCATATCATGATAAGTTTTCAAAACACTTCAAGTAATGCACATATAAAAAGTTTTCATGAATTAAAAACTTAACTTATTTTTTATTCAAAACATTGTTTACTTAAAGTGCCATTTCCATGGCTTCTAAAAACTCATGCTAAGTATCTACTTCATGATTTTCAAAATTCTATTCTCTTAGGATTTTTATTTCCAACTCAATTTTCATGAAAAGAAGTATTTTAAATAAATTATGCTAATTCTTGATATAAAATCAAAGATACCAAAATTAATTTCATTAATTATGGTATATTTTTTTTTGAAAATAACTCACAAATGACAAACCATTTTGAGAAATACAATTTGAATATTTTTTGAAAATATACTATTTTGTGAGTTAATTTTGTATTCTTGATTCAAAGAATTAGCATAACTTATCTTTATACCTCTAATCCATTAATCTTTATCTTTACAGCCAGAGTTCGACATCAAGACTCGGTCTTCTCTATAGGGCATTATTGGATGGTGGGCCAAGATGGATACTCTCCAACCACATGTTAAAGCTACTGTCCGAAGGCTTGGTTTTGGAGACTTCATTGACTCTCTTT
>JAESVK010000565.1:50669-71275 GCA_017140935.1 Hamamelis virginiana | reverse complement strand
ATTGATACCATTTCTCAGTATGACTGGGGTGGCGCTGCCTTGGCCACCATGTATAGGACCATGTGCTGTCGGTCTCGAGGGGTATGCATTGATTTTGGAGGCATGAGATTTGTCTGGGAGGTATACTCACTTATTTCAAGAAAATATCATAAATTTCCCTATACTTATCTTCTAACAATGCACATATTTTGCAGGTATGAGCTCATGAGTATCTCGACCTGAATAGCCTTACCCTGATTGCTAATGACTTTTTTTGGCCAACCCTTACTCTTTATGCCCCAGATAGGCTGGTGAATGCCATTGCCCATAGGCATGATTATGCTTATAGTCGCGCCTTTCTTACAGGGTTGCGCTCTAATAAGGTAATCATCTTCATTTCTGCTTTTCTTTCTCAATGCTCAAACTTTCTCTAATATACCCCGTCTTCAGGTGAGGTGGAGTCCTTGGCGCCATTGAAGATGTACCATGCCTCAGCTTAATCCTGTAATTGAGATGTCACATAAGAGGATTCTGTTCAAGGGGCCTTCTAGCAGGTACTGGTACCTTGGGGAAAGAGTGCGTGCTCAACTTTGTGGGGCTTATTCTGCTACTTGTGTGCCTTATGCACCTCCTCCCTCTATGAGGCACACCGATAGGTTGACAGACCATGCCTTAGCAGATGCCATGGCTGGTGTATTTGCGGATGCTTTCCATCGTCCGCATGAGGATTACCATACATTCTATCAGTATTATCTGATGCATCCATTAGTATCGGGATTTCCACCTACTGAGGTATCAAACTTTCTTTTGATAGCTTTACCTCTTTTCTCATACATTATTCCTCATATCTCTTTCTTTGGTAGGGTCATCGAGCCCGAGGACATGTTTCCCATCCTACAGCTACTGCGGCTCCTAGTGAGGGCGAGCCTTCGTCCTTTGCTCCTTTTTTGCCACCTGTTCCTTGGCAGGTGCAAGTCATTGAGGATGTCAGCTTTGTTCAAAGACCAATCACTCGGGTGCCTTATAATGAATACTTACATATTGATCCTTCTTACACTTCGGTAATCATCATACTTTCACCCTTTGTCATATGTAGCTTTTTCTCTCCTAACATTTTGAATCTTTCGACCTTTTAGGTGCCCACATCATACACTGAGGAGTGGTTGGCATATAGTGCATCATTGACTAGGGAACTTCAAAGGATGAATCTTGATGCACATAATGCCAACATAGCTGCACATGTAACTCTCTCTCTCTACTCTTTCAATCACTGATGATTTCATTCTTCACCAATATCACCTAAGCTTTGGGTTTGCAGGCTTCAAGCCAGCCTTCACAGGAGCAGCATGGATCGAGAGGGGATCACGAGGCATAGGGTTCACGGGGAACGAGGAAATCATACCGGCGGAGATGATTTTGTACCATTAGGCCTATAGGAGGCCCGCTTAGGGTTTCCTATGTAACTTTTTCTCTATGTATGCACTAAAAACCCTAATTGGTATGTAATTATATCCTAATGAGAATACAAATATGTTTCAATTGCTTTTTGGTTCAATTCTAACTCGAAAATAGGTACTGACGAATATTGAGCGAAAAGTCGAACCGGGCGTCAAAAGGTCTCGAAAAAGTCAAAATTAGGCAAAAATTGGGATTAGGGATGGATGACCATCCCTCCATGGACGGTTGGCCGTCCCTAGGGGACGGTTGGCTGTCCCTAGTGGGATGGTCATCGACCCTAATTTCAAAATTTCGTCTATTTTGACGTTTTTTGACTTTTTGAGTGTTCTACTTCGCCTCTAACTAGATTTCTTTTGCCAAAAAGCTATAAAAACACACCTCTATGCTCACTTTCATCACACTAAACACAATGGAAGCTCTCAAGTTGATCATCAACCTATTCGTAGCAAGAATGCGGGCAGAAGACAAGAAGGTGTTCGCGCGATTTGGCCTGACTTCATGGTTCTTTCTCTGTCATGTGAAGCTTGAAGACAAGCTTCTCAACTCTGTGATCCACTTCTAGGACTCTGATTTTCATGTATTTCGCTTCAACTGTGAAGAGGTATGTCCTTTATTTGAAGAGTTTTTTGCCTTATCGAATATCTCTGTTAATGGTCTTTTCATCTTTCCTACCATTCGTCGAGGTTACTTCCAAACCTTTTCTTTTCTCTTTGAACTCTCGCCTAGGGAAGCTTCTTTATATATCCATGAAAACTCCATTGATCTTCTCAAACTAGCTTCATTTTTCTTGAGGGAAGGGGGAAAATCACTAGCTCTTCATAGGCCTACCCAGTACGCACTCGCCTTATGCATAGTGGGTTGTTTTCTTGTTTCGAACGGAACCACTTTCTTACCTATTGAAACATGTGAACTCATTCTGCCATTGTCGAAGTCTCATAACATCATCCCCCTAGTGCTAGCTGAAACTCTAAATGGGTTTGACCACTTCTACTCCAACTCTGTTTCTTACATTAGGGGTAGTCCCATTCTCCTTCAGATGTGGTTGGTTGAGAGACTCAAGCTGATCACTCCTTTTGATGGGCCTAAACACTTGTCCCATAATTACTGTTCGCTTAAGCTTTTGTTTCTTGAGCGTCGCTCGATTCAGGACATGATCATCTTCTTCTCTTCTCTGACTTGGAGAGATATTCAGTGGCATGTGGCTATATGGGACTGTGGTGAAGAATATGTACTACACACTTCGGGATGTTGTCAGGTGAAGCTTATGGGCCTAAAGCATACATCGTTTTACTGGGCTTCTCATGTACTTCGCCAGATGGGTCGTGCTCAAATAAATCTCCCTATCAAAGGGCATGTTCATGGGATAGAGGCGGCTACTCCTTCTTTGGTATCTTGGGCTGTGAAGAAATGGGCTTCAGGCTTATGTTTGAGTCAGGTAGGGGATTGCAATGGGCCTTTTAGGCTTGATGGGGAGTATCGGGCTTGGTTTAAACAAGACTTGGGTTCAAAGGTGCAGGCTATGAAGGATAAGGTTCGAAGCCTTGTTTATGATTCTAGAGTTACAGCTCAGTTGACAGGTTCGTTACTTCCACCAGATGCGTCACGAGTTAGGACAATTAAAAGAAATAGGGGAAATGAGAATAAGGCCCAAGCCCGCAGAGCGAGATTGACTTAGAGTAGATTAGAGATTTTTTAAGCAATGTAAGATTTGAAGAACCAAACTCTTGATGTTTTTACAAGAAATAGACCGAACCCACGTTAACTTTATGGGCTGCCTACGTATCCCCGTCCTTGATGCATTCTCTTGTCATTTTTTTTAACTCTTGGTGATATTTGGGGAATCAGATCTTCGTAGTTCATGAATCAAATTGAAGAAGTCCACTTTTTTCTTTTTATTTGCTCTAACTTTTGCCTAAGCAGCCTTTTCAGGTTTTCTACTTAGCGAGCTTGTATTTTTTTTTTTTTATATTATTTTTTTTATTTTTTGAATACCCTAACTTTTGCCTAGGCAGCCCTTTCGGGTTTTCTACCTAGCGGGCTTTTTTATTTTTTATTTTTATTTTTTTATATGTGGTACTTCTTTAATTGATCCAAATTGGTGGGTTGAGAGAATTCATTCCCATCAATGTCTGCAATCTTCACGGCTCCGCCTGACAGTATTTCTCTGATGATGTAAGGGCCTACCCATGTGGGCTTGAACTTTCCTCGCGGGTTGTGGATCGGTGTTCGGATCTCTTTTAGTACTAAATCCCCTTTTTTTAAACCTCTGTGCTTCATCCATCCCCCATGCCATTTTTGCCCTATGTGGGCCTGTCTCAGCCCGTTTCGATCCGGTTTCGGTTTTTTTCGGCTTTTCGAGCCCGTTTTAAGTCCAAATTTGACGATTCAAGCGCCAAAACGATCGTGATTCGATTCTCCATGTTTTAAGAAGTGTTTGAAGTGAAAATGCATTGACCAAGGTCAAATTTTTAGGGAAAATTCGACCGATTAGCTGTTTAGGGCCTGCCGGGCCCAAATTAGGGTTTTGAAATTTGCTAACCGATTGCTTTCGAAATCATTTATTTTTCTCGAAACAAGTTTTAAAGTGTCTTAGGAAAGTGTTTTGAAGCCTTTGAAGGCTTTGGTTTGATAAAAATATCGAATCCCGGTCACTTCCGGTCGAAACCCTAATCTGAGCTTAAAAGGGCCTTTTGAGCCTTAAGAGCAAATCATGAGCCAGAAAGCTCCACAAACCTTGCCACTAATCAACTTAGCTACCAAACATACTTTAAATATCTATGCCAAGGCCTCGAGATCATTCGAGACCAGATCGACAGTCATTCAGGGCTTTTGTGATTCAAATGACAGTACTGCCCTTCAGTCACAAAAGGCCTTATTTTCTATCAAGCCTGGCTCAGAATGCCATGGAATTTTGCAGGGATGTTCCTAGACTCTCTAAAAACCTAATGCAAAAAGAATCGACTCAATTTGTCCTAAAAATCTACATGTGATAATGATCTCTACCTAACTACTCACAAAGGGTAAAACTGGGAACTTTGGGTTTTGACACCCGATTTCATCTCTAAACACAGGAAACCCTTCATAACCATACTCATGGTAAAAAATGGATGTCTACAGGTCTCAAGCAGTCATCTAGATAATGGTATTTCAGATTTCATAACTCAATTACCTCTTACAGTTTTGAGATGATTGAAGAGGACCATTGTGTGTATCTGAAGCGTTCAAAGAAAAGTGTGCTCATCCTGTCTTTGTATGTTGACGACATTCTCGTAGCAGGAAATGATATGGACTCTATTGTCGCCACTAAGAAGTGGTTGTCCTCTACTTTTGAGATGAAGGACATGGGTGAAGCAAATTTTGTGCTGGAAGTTCAGATTGTTAGAGACCGTTCTAAGAAGCTTATTGGTTTGTATCAAGGGACTTACATAAAGAAAATTCTTGAACGATTTCGTATGGAGAATTCCAAACCCATTGACACCCCTGTTGAGAAGGGGAGTGCTTTGTGCTTCTACCAATGTCCTAAAACAGATGAGAAAAAGAATCGCATGTCTATAGTGCCATATGCTAAAGCAGGTGGGATTCTTATGTGCGCCATGTTATGCACAAGGCCAGACATATGCTTTGCAGTCAGCATGGTAAGCCGTTACCAGAGTAACCCAGGACCTGCGCATTGGGCAGCAGTGAAGAGGATTTTTCGATACCTCCGAGGGACAACAGATTATGCCTTGTGTTTCCATAGGGGTGACTTGAGGCTGAAGGGATACAGTGATACTGATTGGGCCGGTGATAGAGATGGACTCAAATCCACATCGGGTTACGCGTTTATTCTTGGAGGCGGCACTGTATCTTGGTGCAGCAAGAAGCAAACCTGTGTTTCTTTATCTACGATGGAATCTGAGTATGTAGCATGTGCAGCAGCTGTACAGGAAGCTGTCTGGTTGAGGAGATTCTTGCATAGCCTAGGTTTTATAGCTCATTCTGAGGAGGCTGTAACCTTGTATTCTGATAGTACTGCAGCCTTGGCGTATGCAAAGGATCCTAAGTATCACGGGAAGTCTAAGCACATTGATATCAAGTACCATTTTATTCGGGAAGTGGTCGCACGAAGTGAGGTGGTCATGAAACACATTTCCACTGGAAGCATGGTGGCTGATCCCTTGACTAAGCCTATTGCTAGAGATGTGTTTCAGTCTCATGTTGATAGTATGTGATTGCGTAGGATTTGACACCTTTATAAGTTGTGTTTGACATTATTATTAATAATAATTACTTATTGAGTTTTATTGTGATTTACTCTAAAGATAATTATTTTTGTGTGCATATTATTCTTAGTACATGTCACCAGGCTAGAATTCATCTACTCACACAGGTAATTCACCTTGACGCTTAAGCAGCGAGCAAGATGAGACTGAGGAATCTAGGGCACTCAGGTGGAGAGCTAAGATTCCACTTATTGATAGTCGCCTTAGTTATGACTAGGATGAGATTCCTGGTGAATTGTTCATAGAATTCTTTCCACGATTCTGTGAAGCCTGAGATGGCCAGGTGTGAAGTTGGGCGCTTTTGTAGCTACTAGACATCCATCTGTATGGTGTTATTTTGATAGTGACATGCTCATTTACATGAGTTAACACCATAACATACATGTCTTACTGTATGTGCTTAATGCTGACAAGCAGTGGGAGTGCTGGATGATCCCTTCTCCACCACTGTGTGAGCCACTGAGATCTTGAGGGATCTAACCTATGTCCTTGTGACCTAAGGCTCAGTCATGAAAAGGATGCCCGATGTTGCTACTTTAGCATGCTTCCTAAGGGCTATGATTTATACAGCCACATGGGGCATGTCTAGGAAAGCAATTGAGTTTAATTGAATTGGCGTGAGTTCTTAGGGAAGATTAATTTACTGATGCACCATGTCATGAGTTTATAAGCTGGCCAGCGCTTATGTCGACTTTGTGTTCGATATGAGTTGTTAAACACTTGATATATTGTGGGATTAAGTATTGCTCACTATGAGGGATTGAAAATACTTGATTTGGTGTTGAAGAAATTATCTAGGACATATGCGAGTAGCCTTTGGGTGATGTATTTTTGTTAGCCTTGGTGGTGGTTTAATAACTATACTCTCGTCGTTGTTCGTTTCTTCTCGCAATGTCGCACGGCCCATTTCCTATATGAAGACATGAGTAAGTGAGTTAATTAAGATGATTTGCCCGTTTTGGGCGAGTGGGAGCTGTTAGACTTTTGGGGTGGGCTTTGGCCCAATCCATATCCACCCATTGTGGGCAGGAGGTCCAACCTGATTTGAATTCTCATTTGGATGGGATAGGGATAAGTCCCTTATTCAAATCATGCTATAATCCTATTGATGATAGGGATAAGTCCCTTATCAGGTAGACTCTAATCCTATTAGAATGGGATATGGGATGAGTCCCATATAAAAGATAACTCTATTATTATAATAGGATAGCAGCAATCACAGCAACACAAGTGACAGTTCTCCCTACGTGAGTTCTCCAACTAGCATACTCTCTCTCACTCTCTCACTAGAACTCTCTCTTGAGAATCACCATTGAAGCTCTCCTTGGACGTGGGTTCATGAACAGATTGGGTATAACTCGCTGTGGTTATACTCTAGACTACGAGGATCAGAAGAACGTGCACAGAGGCTCGTAACAACAGGACGTTGGCATCTGCATCGGGTTTATTCCGCATTAAGGTTAGTGACCTTCATTACCCGATATATATTGATTGTATATGTGCTATATGTGATGCATGAACACTTGCACATACACCCAACAAACCATAAGGATTATTTAAAATAAATGATAATACAACACTCCAATAATTTCAACCAACCCACCAATAAAGAAGCTTGATTTTAAAAAACATACAGAATTTGTATCATGCACTCAAAAATTGATTGTTCTCTATAGCAAATATAGAAACTAGATAATTAGATGGTAAAGGTTACTTTAGCAGAGATGAAAGAAGAAAGCAACTCCACTAATGGTTGTAAGCACTAAGACATTAGTTCATCAGTGAAAGGCTCACACCTACAAGCACTAATAAAAATGAGCTAAATCTATTATTTTGTAAGTGATTCAATACCACAGTCAAAATTTTCATAATAAAAGTGATTGTGGCAAAAGTTGGGGGTCTAAAAGTGATATCACCCAATCTCTTAGATCAAGTGAAAATTTGAGTTTCAAAAGTGATTTTAATGAAAGCTAATGCAAATAGGCCCTTAGATTGATTCATTTTCAATTTTATTCCAAACCAAACCGAATTGCACTTCCAATTAGAAGTGATAATCTCCTCTACACACTTCATGTGAGAGGCCAGGAGCTCTTTTTTATTCAATACTTGCACGCACACACACACACAAAAGGAAAAGGGGAAAAAAATATTCTAGATTTCTCTAAAAAAATTGAACATCATCATGTAAATACAGCCTAACACAAATTCCAAAAGATAGCATGAACATTTAGCTTATACCTAACATGGCTATGCCACTGGCCTTATGGCTCAGCAGAATCCAATTGTCCAGGGTTTGAGACGGTTAGGAGTTTGTCCCATGGGCCAACACTTAGGCATAAGGATCAAATTAGCATGCTTGGCAGGGTCGTAGCCAGGATTTTACATGAGTAGGGGCCGGTGTATCAACTAAATTTTTTTCGTGAAAATCCAAAATAGTATCCATATAGTATTAACAAAACATCAACAACTGAAAATATACAAAATATTCAATCAAAAGAAAAAATTTTCTGATTTGTTGTAATTCTGACTTGGGCTGATTTATATTTATTTGTTGCTGCTGTTGTTGTGATTTGGGCTGATTTATTGGGATGATTTTGATTGAGTTGTATATTTTTATTTTTTATTTTTGGATTTGGGCTGATTTGTTGGGATAATTTTGTCTTTTCTTTTTTTGGGGGGGGGAGGGGGCTAATTTCTGTTGGAAGGGCCAAAAACTGTGTTAGTAGGGGCCCAAAAATTATTTGAGTGGGGGCCAATTAATTTTTTATACCTACTCTAGCCTTTTTTTTTTTTTTTTAGAGCCAGCAGGGGCCATGGCCCCCTTTGGTCCCCAAGTGGCTCCGAGTCAATTACAATGCAAAATGGCACACAAGAACATTTAATCAAGCAAAAACAACAAAAATATTATATTAGATAACTACAAATCATACTCAAATGAGATTTATTGGGTTTTCACATAATATTTCATTTACATGAATTAGCATTGCAAGCTCAACTTACCAAAAAAAAAAAAAAAAATGCAAGCTCAACATTCAACATGAGTCAAACTATCAAACAACTGAATACTTCACAAAAGCTACAAAATAAAGCTATTATTCAATCTTCAAGTGTAAAAAACAACAAACAAATTCAACTCAAAAAATCCAAAGAGAGAGAGAGAGAGGGAGATAGAGAACGACAAATAAATTCAACCAAACTTCAACTTTTGAATCAAACTCAACACTGTGGTATAATCAAGATCAGAAGCAACCCTAATTCTCACAAATATGCCAAAAACCAGCTTGGGAGGAGCCGGTAATTAGTGATGAGGGTTACCTTGCCGGAAATCGGTGACAGTCGCCGGTAATCGGAGACAATCGCCGGAAGATGGAGATCTCTGTTCGGCTCTTCGTGCTTGGGAGCAGCCTAATTCCTTTGAAAGAAGCTCAGGAGAAGCAGAGTTGAGTTTGTCAAAAAGCCCATGATTTTTAGAGAACAAAAAACTGTTCTGCTGGAACTTTTTTTTTTTTTTTTTTTGAATTTAAGCCCAAAACTGATTTTTGTTCTCTTTTTTAGTATTTATTTTCAGAAAAACCAACCAAACATTTTTTTTCTCATCTATTTTCTGTTTTTTTACAACTCTGAAAACAGAAAACTGTTTTCAAAGTTGGGGGCCAAACAAGGCCTAAAGATTTATTTACGTTAGCTTTTTCTAAACACATAATTTTTTTAAAATTATATTCAAATTATATTTTCACATATATATCAAAATTTTAATATTAGAATTGATTGCAACAAAAAATGGAGTCCCTTAAATTTTGCCACAATCATTTCTACTCTTCTAGTGTAAAATTTTTACCATCCATCTTATCACCCCACAAGTCATCTAAAAGTGATCATCACATCTCTCTAATGAAGTGAGATTTTAAGCTCTAAAAATAATTTTGAGAAAAGTTAATGCAAACGGATCCTAAATTGAAGATTAGATAGAAAAAAGAAGTGGGTTTTATAATACCAAAATTTCGGCATAGTCTTGTCTCTACTCTTTTAATATAAGTCAACATACATTACCTGTTTGCATTACTAGTTCTAAATCCATCCATCAAAACAAAGTGCATATAATATTATACATCCATGAAATTACTATTTCAAAAAGTACAACTTAATCATTGCCAATAAATACATTTGTCAAAAATCAAAGAGTTTCAGCTAAGGAAAATACACAATTCCATATCCCGATATATTCCCATCATCAGGCATGTCGTCGTCAAGTGGCGGGACATAGTTAATTGGTGGCTGGGCATCAACCACCTTAGGATCGGTCACCTGCTGATACCGTCTCCTCGCTTATGCTGTTGGTCCAATGCGGGTGTCCAGCATGGAAACTACTGACACCTTAATCCATGTCTGTAAGGAACATATATTATGTAGTAAACGATAATAACTGCATTTAGGATAAGCAACATTAAATGTAGGTGGTTTAAAGGACCGACAAATATAGGAGGCCAATGACATTGACAGCAAAATTAGTGCCCCAGTGATGTTCATAGACCGATTTCCACAATGCCCATACTCATAAAGTTTGAAAATCCTTACCTTTCATGTACTTTTCTTTTTGAGGCGGGTCATGGAGCGGTTAGAAATAGATGTCCTAATAAATTCTTAGGAAGTTAAGACAAAATTAACACACGGTATAGAAGGTTGGAAACCATAAAAGGCTATTATATGTGAGTTTCATTAGGATGTGCCAATCAATTGTTAAACTTAATCATGATCAGAACCTTAATAAAAGCTGGATGAGAAAGCTTATTGTATATGAGTTTCATTAAGATGTACCCATGAAAATGTGTTTAAATACCCACTACAAGGGGTAAAGCTTAATGCAGAAATGCTTCCAACTTCTCAATATTTATTATATATACATACAATCTTAGAAGTCGAACACCCTTGGATGAGGGTTGAATCTCTTAAAAACTGCCAACTATCTCCAAACCATTAGTAGATTGTTAGCAAATCAGAGCTAAACATAGCTCAAGAAGTAACAATTTGAAATCACAAAACTGCATTGCAGTAACGGCAATTTGGAAAAAACTCTTGTTCAAAGCAAAAATCGAATGATCAAAAGTAAATCCATTTTTTAGAGGCAAAGTCCAGAGACATCATTGTTTCATATAATTGCTCTCTTAAAAGGGAACCATGATATGGTAAATCCCAGCTTTTCAATAAACAAACAGAGTGCTGAGAGCTAGCTTGATCTAGTAATTCAGGTCTTACATGCCAGAGAAACCATTCCTGCATAGAAATGTTCCTGTTTTCTATAAGCAACAATTAACTCCCTTATTATATCTGGAAAAAATAAAAGTGCACATCTTAATGAAACTCATATGCAATAAGCTTTCTCATCCAGCTTTTATAAGGTTTTGATCATGATTTAGTATAGAGTTTTTGTCTAATAAATTTATGTAATACTTCCAAACAGCTTTCACCGCTCTGGTAATTACATATGAATTATATCATCACCTTTAAGCCCCCCATTTTTAAATTTTCCGGTACTAAACCAAGAGAAGTTACTGGTACAAGATGTTGTAACTTACTTTCATGTGCTGTGTTCATCCGATGAGAACATAACCTGCACCATCTGGGACTATATCTGCAGCAGTTGGGGTTAGATTTTTTCGAACTTGTGCATGAGACTCTGCTTCCTGCTTAAAGTTCCTAACCAGCTCTTGTAACTCTAATTTTCTCACTTCAGCCTTATCTTCAGTGATGGGTTTTTTCAACCCAAGGTAAATCAACCCAATTGCAATTAGCAAAACTCCTAACAAGATGAGGATGCTGGAGAACAGTGCAAATGCATATGGTGACACCCCATCTCCAGGGATTCCATCCACATTTATCCCAAAGAGTCCACAGATGATGGAAAGAACAAGGCCAACACCTCCAAAAACTCCTAAATTATGCGTAACCCGGAGGCTTCTGTCCTGGAATTAGTAGTTACAACAATAGTGAGAAATCATTGTACAGAAAATCAAAACGACAATAGTCAGAAACTCGTATTAACACACTATACTCATTTTTAAATAAGATTCATTTTTACTTATTTTTGGTAGTTCAGATATTTTTTAGTACAAACCCTCAAAATCTTATATCAATTAAAAAAATTAAATACCACATTACTCTATTAATTAATTGACGACATCTTACAGCCAAAAATAAATTCTTTCAGACCCTATTCTAACATAGAGTCACTGTAAAAGAAAAGGCACAATCTATTAGTATATTACAAACAAAAAACAAGAGGATAATACGGCACGGTTCAAGTGCAGTCTTGTCACGGAATACACTTCAATACAACAGTATCTGGGATACCTAACACTTAACAGCCAAGGCAATGTGAATCCCCTGAACATTTTAGTTGTATCACAGCATAGGTCTTGATTAGTACTTCTATCATAATATTTTACAGGTCATACATAATACATCTAGGACTGACTACGATATATCATCAATTAGATAGAGGTCATGAGTATCCGTATAAGTGTGCATAAACCTGCAACCATGCACGGACAGTGTTTTGCATGACATCTTGAATTGTAAATAAGCGATCACGAACTGCCTCTTGCTCCTCAATCATTTGCCTTGTACTCTTTCTTATTCCTTCCAGCAAGCTTCTTGCAGTGTTCCCTTTTAAATGTTGGAGAAGCTCAAACACAATCTCTTCTCTTGCATGGAGTGACCATTTCACTCTTATTACCTTCAGGATGAAGGTAGAGTAATGAAGATGAATTCATAGATTAATAGCAAACAAGTAATACATTAAGAATACTACTTATGTTAAACAGAATCAAGAGAAATTCTACACTTGTGCAAATCACCAAAGAACTTCAATGACATTTGTTAAATCCACAAAGAAAAGAAACTAATGTTTCAGATTATAACAGCATTTACTCATAAGAAATAAGCACACTAGGCATCCACTTTTGCAAATATATTACGCTAACCGCTAGCAGAATGCTGATATATGTAAACTTGGAAATGAGTATGTAAGTTGCATCAATTCAAAAGGCATATCATGTTTACACCTTGAGGTGAGACTTGAAGAAGACACATCAAGGGTCATCCTTAGGCTCACACTTTAAACTGTGCTGCTAGGCCACAAACTGGGACTTAAAGTAACACTTTCTCATAAATCCCTACTTATTTTATTTTACAACACCTAAAAGTCCAATGCTCAGACAGTTTAGGGATTTTCAACACTCAATTCATATTATAGACTCCCAGGCAGACGACGTGGAAATTTAAGAACAATGACTCAATGTAGATTTCCATGTCTTATTTGTGTTTATATGCTGGAATGGAAATTCAACATTAATTGCAGAATTTCATGTCTCTCTTGTTTCTTTTGTGATGGTTGAATCATTGCAACACAAGCATGTATCCATCATTAATCTATATATTTATACAACTTTTCCATTAAAGTGACGATTAAATTACACCTGGCGTAAAACTAGTTATTCTTACACCACTTTTTAACTTTATGGTGAGCCATATTTTGTCAACCCCACTATTGGATTTGATTTCTCTCTTATGCATGTCATGCACCAAATATCAGGGCTGGTTTGGCAAATCTGAGATTCGGAGCAGACCAATTCAGAACCCAATAAGTATTCTAGTTCATATTAGAATCAACTTTACTTGTAACTGGTTTTTATATATTAACCTGTTTGTCAAAAAATCATTGTATTGTGATTCATATCTCATCCCATCTATTCCAACAAAATAAAAAGTTGTACTTAAAAATTCTAACAAAATCAAAAGTTCTACAAACAAAAATTTTCATTCCCAAAATTTAAATCCTAAAAAATGACGTAAATAAAAATTGAAAGGAAGAAAATAGAGAGAAGTGAAACAGGCAGAAAGAGAGATACATCGAGAAAATCCTAAATATTGACGCAGCAAGGTTATAAATCCCAAATACTGATCGTGATTCTTGAGCGCAATAAGGTTTCGGACTTCCAGTTGAGTGGAATTTCTCTTTGACGATGGTAGCCAATGAGTATCGAGCTTTTATAGGTACGTGGAACCACCAAAGTGAAAACCCCATCAACAAGCATATTAGAACTTAAATCTTCAAATCAATACCCTAAACTCAGAAATCCACATCAAATCCCTTGATTGACGCTACTGTGGTGGGAAGAGCCCTCGATTGATACCACTACGGTGGGAGGAGGGGGAGGAAAGGAACCGTGATGATGGTGGTGCTCAGTTGACACCACTGTGAGAAGAGAAAATAGGAGAAGAAGAAAAAGAGGGATTGTAATGATGGAGGTTCAGTTGACGTTACTGTGAAGTTGGAGGAAGAGAGAGGTCTAAGGAGTTTCAGCTTCTAAACTTATTTAATTTTTATGAAAGCCAACAACTCCTTGGAATACATGTAACCAGTTTTCGGCTCAAAATTAAAACATACAAAAACCAGTTTCTTGACTTACCAAACACCTATCCAGAGGATTGGGCACTCTTTGTATCCAGAAAACCAGTTCTTGTGGTTCCCAAACAGCCCCTCACAGTGGTCGATTATCAATAGCCATACAATGCATAAATTCACATTTCTTTTAGTAAAAAATCAAAATAGAACTCTAATTTTGGATTACCGTATGGATGGAAGTGCAAATCTCCAATAGAAACAGTAATTGGCTTGCATGATAGGCATGGGAGCAAATTGTGATCTATAGGTGATGTTGACAAATGTGGATACTGCAAATAGTAATTGAGGGATGTTAGAACCTCGTTTTACATCAAGGGTGATTTGATCCTCTCTGAAAATTTTCAAGTGTAATAAATCCACAAGACCAAGAGGGGGTGAAGAGGTCTATTGAACACCTTAAATTAAATTACCAATAAATCCTAATTAACCTATTCACATTGGATGCAAAACTTAACTTTTAATATGGTTAATCAATTGCAAATAAATAGTATAACAAATTAACCAAATCAAGTAAAATATATCAAAGATATATTTTCTACTCAATTTGATTATTCTAACACAATCAAGTAACAATTTTAAATAATTAATCAATCAAGACACAAATTTTACATGGAAAATACCATGAGAAAACCATGAGACCACGTCCACACAAACTGTGTGCACTATGAAAGAGCCAAGCACAAGATTCAAACAACTTACGCTTAACTCAACACCCAAATCCAAACCTGTTGTCCCCAATCTACCTTGTATGTCCAGAAAATTCGCAAGGCTTGATCTTGATATGACATATATTTGTAAGTAGTTTTTAGTATAAGGGATATATTTTTCCTTTCATGTTATTGTTATTTGTCCTTTCATGTTATTTTTCTCTTTTTAATAAATAATAAATCAGTTTTGGATGGGTATTGCTTATTTAAACCAAACCCTGATACGATTACAGATCTCACTGCAGCGCTTCCAATCGCAATCAGTGAACCTTTCTGGAACAAAACCACACATTTTACAAAGTCCAATTGCCACAAATGGCAACCGGTCAAAATCAGAACAAAAGAAACTTATGCTCCGTTTGGTAGGAGGGATGAAAAAATGGAAGGAAGGAAAATAGAAAGGATGGACTTTCCTTCCTCAGGGAAGAGAAACCATTCTTACTTTCTGCTTGTTTGGTATGATGGAGGGAAGAGTACCTTTCTTCCTTTTGCTTGTTTGGTAAGTAAAAAGAAGATTAAATGATAGATTGCACTGAATTACAGTTTTATCCTTATATATTATTGTAATAAAGTTGGCATTATACAACTAAGTGCTAATAATAAATAAACAAATAATCTAAATCATAAATGGAATATTTACTGAAAGAAAAATAAAATTAAAAATTAAAAAAATGGAATGTTAAAATATGTTTGAAATACTTTTAATAATTTATTAAAATGTTAAAAATAATTTTAAAAAAAAAATTTATAAATAAAAAAAAAGTTCGAATTTTAGAAATAAAAAGTTTTTGACTTTTGAAAGAGTCATGAACCCGAATGCAGGGGAACATTCTACTGGTTTATCCAAACAAAAGAAAAATCTGGAGAGGTTTATGAGCAGGGGAACATCACAGTCAAATAAACCTCCATAGCAGCGACCTTGCTGAAGGATGCAGGGGAACATCCTTCCATTGAACAGAGTTGGGTCTCCTCCACAGAGCTGTGGAGAGAAATTGCAGGCCTATGGTGAAATTTTTGTTGAGATACAGTTGACAGGAGCAAAAGATGCAGTTCGCCCGGCGGGATTGAGGTGGTAGCAGTGGTCTTTGCCGGTGAAAGTGTCTGCGAGGAGAGCAAATCTGGCTGGCTAGAGGGCAAGCTGGTCATTCACCTTCCAAGTAGCCTCTTCCCTCGCCTCATCCGCCCAAAGTTGGGCGGATTGGTTTTGGCGGCGCACCCCTCCTCAAATCCATCCATTCTTCCCTCCCTTCTCCCCTCCCTTCCATACCAAACACCCTCTTAAACCCTCTTCCTTCCACTTTTCCCTCCTCCCCCCCCTTCCATCCTCCCATTCTTCCCTCAAAACAAACAGGCCATTACAAAAGTTTATGTTAGAATCTTAGGGAGAAAAGTCAAGGAGGCTGCAATTCTATTCAACATAATAAAATAAGAACAATACAAGAGTTTAAAGAGTAAAACCCTATGCTAAGTAAACGACTAACCTACCCCTAAAGATACACGACTAATAAAATACATATAATATAGCTCACACACCCCCTCAAACTCATGATGGAAGCCCAGAGTGCATTGGAAGTTTGTCAAGAAGAAATCAAAACTGAGCCTTGGTGAAGAAGTACGGAACCTAATGGGAGGAGGAAACAAAAGGAAGCTAAATATTCTCTGCTTGAAGTTGCTAACATACAGAATGAGAGTCATTCTCAACGTGTTAAGTACACTCACGGAAAACTGAGTTGTGAGCGATTTAAATAGCACTCTTACTATCACAGTAGAGAGGAGTCAAGAGTCGATGGAGACACCCAAATCGGAAAGGAGGCAACGAAGCCAAACAATCTCGGCAATGACCTCGGCCATAACACGATACTCAGCCTCAGCAATGAACCGTGCAACAACCATTAGCTTTTTACTTTTTCAGGATATAAGAGAGTCACCTAGAAAAACACAAAAACCGGTGATAGACTTATGATCATTGATATCCCTAGTCCAATCAAAATCAGCATAAGCATGTAAAGATGGGCTAAAGCTAGAGGATAGAAACAGGTTCTAGAAGATAATACCTCGGAGACAGCACAAAACCCGTAACGAAGCTACCCAATGAGTAGTACGAGGAGCATAGACAAACTGACTAAGAATGTGAACAACATAAGCATTAACAGGATGAGTCACTGTAATATTAACCAGACATCCAACCAACTCACAATATAACGTAGGGCCATCTGAAGCAACACCATCAGGAGCGAAGAACTTGGCATTCAGCTCAACACGAGTATCCACCATCTTCGTGTCAATTGGTTGGACCTGATAAATCAATTTATTGGCATACTTAGCCTGAGACAATAGAAGGCCGTGAGAAAAGAAGCAACTTCAATGCCCAGGAAGTAATGAAGTCACCCCAAATCCTTCATCTCAAACCAAAGAAACAAATGACGCTTCACCTCATCAATACCAACAGAATCAGACCTAGTGATATCCATATCATCGATATATAACAAAATAACAACCAATTCCTGAGATGAATGGTGAAGGAACATTGCAGAATGAGAGAAAGCCAATTGAAAACGTTTATACCAGGCAGACTGCTTTAAACCATGGAGAGCTTGCCAAAAAACGACAAACATGACCTAGAGGATGAGGAACGCCAGGTAGAGGAAAGCCAGGTAGAGGACGCATATACACTTCTTCGATCAAATGTCCATTTAGGAAGACATTTTTAACATCAAGTTGAAATAACTTCTAATGATGAACAACAGAAGTTTGGAGAAAAGTACGAACAGTGGTCATTTTGGCAACTAGGGCAAAGGTCTCCTCATAATCAACTCTATATTCTTGATTAAATCTTTTAGCCACAAGACAAGCTTTGTAAAATTCCAAAGAACCATCAGTGTTAGTCCTCACCTTAAAGACCCACTTACAGCCAATGAGGTTTCTACTCGCAGGCAAAAGAACTATCTCCCAAGTACTAGTCTTATAGGAAGCAATCAGTTCATCTTCCACAGCATCAATCCAATTAGGGTAAGTACAAGCTTCTTTATAGCAATGAGGTTTAAAGTAAGAATGAATAAAAGTAAGAAAACTATGAAAGGAAGAAGAGAAAAATATGTTAGATAAGCCAAGTCTTACCGGGTGACAACGAGCACATAAAGGTGTGACCTCTGTTTGTCTGCAATCTGTTAATCCATGGAATAAACAATGAAAATAGCCCTGTCACAGCTACTTTCATTTCCATGGGAAGTGACTTTCAACCAAAATTAACGATTAGGGCAAGGAAACCGTTTTTTCAATGATAAATATATATCTTAAAGATATACATCTACCATTGGTCGATGCTTTAGATGGATTCCACTTGAATTATAATACAAAATGAATTAATTTTATTGATAATAGAAGAGAGATTACACTTACAGTGCTTATAAGAAATGAATTACAACTTTCTCTCAAAATTTCTCTCTCTCTCACTAGAGCACTTTACAAATCTTTAGGGAAATCTAGCCAAATGAAAATCGACCCCCTTTACCATTACCTTTCCTCTAATTATAGACTGAGATTCCTTAACAAAATTTCAGTTCAGTTACATTTATGTTACAAGTCATTCTAACACGTGAAAATTAATTAAATAATACATTAAATATTGACACGTGTCATAATGCTAAAATTACATAAAATGTCCTTAAATATCGCAAATCAGCACATTACATTAAGTTCAATTTCCTTGTTCCGCAGATCTACTTGTTATCCGCAAGTGTTTCTACTGTTGAGACTGCTTCGCAAATCATTTTCACTGTTCTGCAAGACATTTCACTGTATGTTCACTACAATATATATTCATTGCTTGATTCATTGTTTTGCATCAATTCTAATGGCTTGTCAAAAGCATAATCCCAATTCATCAAGATAATAATCCATATAACAAAAAGATAATGGCTTTCAAAAGGGACATCACCGGTAGAAGCCGGGGGAGGTGTAGGAGAGCTGTGGTCATCTAAAAAAGAAAGTTGTGGCATCCGGCGAGAATACATAAGAGGAAAGGAAGGAAAGTGAGTAAAAGTAAATGTAGAATGGATAGGAACATAGGACAAAACCTTAATAGAGGAAGAAAGACTGCATAGATCAAGATCACAAACAAAGTCCTCTATAGAAACCTCAACAAGAAAGGGGTCAATGTCAGAACCATCTCATTTTGAATCTTTTTCCAAATTTTTACAAAAGATTCAAGAGCATTACTTGTATCCTTCTGAGAAACAACTCTAATCGACATCTCCAACTCATATTTCTTAGAAAAATTAGATTATAAGTAGATTCCCTTTAGATAATCCTAGATCATCTTCGCTATATCAAGCTTAGAGAAATTCTAACCAATACTTGGTTCCATGGAGTTATGGAGCCAAGTAAGAATTGAAGCTATCTCCATCTCCCATTTATCCAAAGTAACAATGTAACCATCTAGTTTAGGATCCATAGGTTTTGAATGAGTACTAGTGACATATCCCATCTTCCTTGGCCTAGAAAAAAGTTCATGGCATTTGACTAATAAACATAATTGTCTCCATTCAAACGAATGCTAATGGATTGAATCTTCTCTTCTGCCATGCCTAAAGGTAATAATTCCAACAATTTTCAAGAAGGGGAGAGAGGTTTTTCATTTAGAGGTGATACTAGGAGATAAACTAACCCTACAAGAACTAATAGAACCAACCCAAAAGTGGTTGCTGCGTTTGGTGTTCTATTGGATTATCCTACCTTCTATCGGGAGATGATTGGGTGTTTGGTATATCTCATTGTGATTCGCTTGGATATTGCTTATGCCGTTCATGTGCTAAGTCAATTTGTCTCGACTCCTCGCTCTACTTATTAGAGTGCTCTTTTACGGGTTCTTCGTTATATTAGTGGCACTATCTTTCAGAGCTTATTTTTCTCTTTTTCTTCCGCTTTAGATTTCCGTGCCTATCGTGATTCTGATTGGGATGGTGATGTTAATAACCGCAAGTCCACTTGGTTTCTGTGTTTTTCTTGGTGATTCTTTTATCTCTTGGAAAAGCAATAAGCAAACTGTGGTTGCTCATTCTACCACTGAGGTTGAATATCGTGCTCTGGCTCAAGCTATAATTGAAATTGTTTGGCTTTGTTGGCTTCTCTAACTTGGGTGTTTCTTCCTTTGGTCCTTTGCCTCTCTACTGTGATATTCAGAGTGCTATTTAGATTGCTCACAACTCCGTTTTTCATGAGCATACCAAGCATATTGAAATTGACTGTGACTTTGTTCGTTAGCATTTTCAGTGAGGGACTATTCAGCTTCTACATATTTCGTCTTCCTCGCAGCTTGCTAACTTCTTCACTAAGACTCACACATCTACACGTTTTCGTTTTCTACTTGATAAACTCATGATGCGAGCTTAGCATCATGAGTTTGGGGAGGGGGGGTGCGAGATGAGTTTCTATTTTCTATTAGTATTGCTAGTTTCGATTTTCTATTAGTATTAGTAGTATTGCTAGTTGCTAGTTACTTCTTTTTTCTTTTTTCTTTTTTTTCTTATATAAAGGTTTTTAGCTTCTCTGTATAATTATAGGCGTGTACCTCTTTTATTTTCAAGTTGGAATAAGATTGATAGAAGCCTTCAAGGCTTTTCTCTCAAAAAGCTAACAGTATTGCCCTCCGCCGCGCCCCGCCGCGCGGGGGGGGGGGGCGGGCCCGCGCGCCGGGGGGGGGGGGGGGGGGGGGGGGGGGGGGGGGGGGGGGGGGGG
>JAESVK010000565.1:0-50569 GCA_017140935.1 Hamamelis virginiana | reverse complement strand
TCCCTCCCTCCCTCCCTCCACGTGGTGTCTCTTTGGTCCTAGGCCATTTGAGAGCCATGACCAAGAGAGAAGCAAAGAAAAGGAAGAAAAAATTCAAACAACAACCAAAAATTACTAGGTTCTGATATGAACAGAAGAAGGAATTTGGCAAAATGTACTAAGGAAGGAAGTCCTAAGCTACTGAAAACAGAAAAATAAAAATGAAACAAGAAATATGGGTGAACTAACAAAATGAGAACCTAAATGAGATGGGCGAGAGAAGAAGAGATGACGGGATGAGACAAAGGAACTCACCAGACGAGGTGACCTAAGATTAGCCAGAGCACGGAAACACTGAAGAACAATGGGTATGGTGAAGGAATCATGTAAGGAAAGAAAGTGAGAAGAAGGAAATAAGCAGAGGGAAAAGAAAAAAAAGGAAAAAAGAGAGACGAAATGAGGGCAAGGCCACTCAAAATGGTGGTCGGAGAGGCGGAGAGAGAGATAATAGAGATGATGGCCAAAATGGTCTGAAACCCTAAAAATATAAATGGAGAAGGCGGTGGTTTGCATTCAACGTGCGGTCGTTTGAACAGTGTGTATGTGTCGTTCAAACAAACAGCGTTGGAACGAAGTTTAAGTGGGCGTTCAAACGGTATAGAGGGCCCGTTTGAACTGGTTGAATGGATTTGCTGATTTTTTCGAGAGAAGAATCCGAAAATCACACTAAATTTGACCACGAAGTCAAATGGATCAAGCGTAGCAAAAGAAATATGGAAGTATAGATACTACTGCGCAATTTCCAAGCATGTATTATCAAGATTTAAACAAAACTAGTATCATGCTTTTAAATGGAACATGATCATGAACAAGAGTAGATAATAAATATACCAATCATGTTATATCAATAGGTTTGCACATACCGAGGTTTCTCCTAATTATGCAAAAACGATCCTCTTGGAGAGGTTTTGTGAGGTCATCTGCCAATTGGTGTTCCGTAGATACAAATTCTAGTTCAATGTCTCTTCTTTGCATATGGTCACGAATAAAGTGATATCTAATCTCAATGTGTTTAGTGCATGAGTGCAAGCATGAATTCTTAGAAATGTTAGTAACACTAGTGTTATCATATCTAATGAGGATGTGATCAAATGTGATCCTAAAGTCTTCTAGTTGTTGCTTAATGTATAGAACTTAAGCACAACAACAAATATGGGCCTCAATGTGATTCATCATTGGAAAACGAATGACCGATGCCTAAAATGAAATAATACTCGGATGAATTTTCATGAACAAGCTCAAAAGCACAAGGCAAATGGATTTAAAGTCAATGCTACACAGGAACTGCTAATACTTGCTCATGTTAAAAGGCTTTGCAATCTCAAGCAAACAGCAATTGCATTCTCATCTTTACCGAAGCACTCCTGAATGGCTATAATGGGGCCATTCTAGAGGTGACACAACACATCTTTTAAATCATTTAGGGAAGTCAGTTCCCATCCTATACAACCAATTATATTCTCCATTTCCCTCAAAAAGTTGTACCCTCTTTCCACACTCTTCTGCCACCAAGTATGATCTGGATTACATCTCTTGGTCCAAGGGACATATCCATCTAAAATTACATGGAGAAGCATAAACACATGATCCATTACCTCCACTACTAGTTTATTTAAAATGTACAGTCTGCAACATTTATTCCTCAATGCCAGCCATTTCTTCACTTCGATCTTTAACATCAAATCGAGGGTCATAGAATCCAAATTAGCAAGATTTTGGAGTGATTTTCCATCTTTCTATGTGTGGGACTCAATTATGTCTTCATGCCACAACACTTTAAAGGAGGGAGTTTCATAATTCCCATGCATGTTTGTTGACACACCAAAAAAATCGGCTATCAGTTTTGGCCGAAATATAAAGAAAATGATTTAAACTAAGCATTGAAAGAAAGGAATTTCGGCTATAAGGAAAAAGTAATATAAATCGACCTATAAAGAATCGGCCATCCTAAGGAATCGACGAAAAAGACTTTCGGCCATCCCAGAGATATCAATCATACGGTCATTCCCTATTTCTAAGGAGAAAAGCCAGTTTAGTAGAGGTCATGGCCTGACACATGTCAGCACCTAAAGGCAGTCAATAGGTTAGAAACGCCAGAACGTGGGAAGTAGAAGATAGCTTGAGAAAGAAGTGGATAATGGGTCAAAAACATGGGCGGACACTTGTCATATTGATAGCCAAAAGGAGTCAAGGATACAGGGATCAACATTCAACAACAACAACAACTTTTTATCTTTACATTTGCTTTCTGTCAATTTACTTTCCTAGTTTAAGAATATTTTATTTCCGTAGTCAAGCTGTACTCAATCCGGGTTCTTACTGTTTTCATCATTTGCAAATATATTAATCAAAGGAGCTTACGAAGCCAACAAATGGTACATTTCTTGTGATTTTTATTTTTGTTAATCTCTTCAGTTCATTATATTTTCACACCTCAAGGCACACACGTCTTTGCACTCAAAGACCCCAGAACCTGCAACCGCCTTGATTGCAGTTTGCACGCCCACGTGATAGCTGCCAGGCCGAAGTGCTCACGCCTAAGGTCCACAGAAATTTTTAGGCTAAACATTCTTTGGCACGCCCGGTAGGACGGCAATGCTAATTATGCCTCCAAGGAAAAAAGACACGGGTTACGGCCGATTTGGCCGAAGAAGCCAATGTTGACATCCCCTCATCTGTGCTAGACCGAAATGATCCTTCGGTCCAAGAGAGTAGCGGTATAGTTGAAACACTCGAAGAAAATCTGGCCCCAAACTTAATGGCCGCGTGTCATCTGCATTTCAATGAAAGAATGCATGAACAAACGCAGGCCATGAACTCTCATATGGCCACGATCCTTAAAGGTTTCACAGACGATAATCGTTAAATGGCTGATGCCATGAGAAATAACATAGATCGCTTAATGGGATATATGGTCGAGAAATTGGGGCCAGCTGTCAATCAGCATGCGGCCAATCAACCACATGGTAGGAATCAAAAGCTATTTCAGCCTGAAATATCAACCCCTAGTAATCCAACATATGGGCAAGTCCAGATCCATAAAGGGCCTGATCAAGGCCTTGGGGGGCAACCTATCGGTACAAATAGCCAACCTTTAGGTTACAACACACCCATAAATCCACCTAGGCCGACTATCGGCTCAAGCGGGACGAAAGATGTCTCACCCGGTTAAAGCCCTGGGGGCAAAATGTGAGCATCGCTAGCCAACCATTAGGCCATAATATGCCCATGAATATGTCTAGGCCCACTGTCGGCCAGGCTAGGATGAGAGATGTCCCAATCCAATATAACCAAACCACATCCCCAAACGCCCAGATGTCTAGAGGGCAAATCTTCACGAAATCCAATTTATCAAGATACTATTTCCGACCAACAGGCCAGTTCATATGTAAGGCCGATGGGGACATTTCCCTATAACACTCCACTAGGTCAAGAAAACCAAAATTATGGCTCTTATGTGCCAAATGACCCTAGGATTCATGACCAACAGGCCAGTTCTTATATTAGGCCAATGGAAATATCACCTAATGTAACTGGTCATAAAAGCCAAAATTGTGGACCGGCTTTTTCATACAACCCAAAAGCAGTCGGTAACTATAACCAATGACTAAATCGGTCACCCATTAACCGTAATGAGGTGACCGATATAATTAGGGAAGAAGTGGGAGGTTTATGCAGACCGAACATACGGACTGCCTATGCTAAACCATACCTCGATTACATCGACCAGTTGTATGAATTCCCGAGGAATTATAGGTTTCCTGACTTCGCCCTTTTTTCAAGCGATAACAAGCAATCAACCTATGACCACATTGTTCGATTTACAACCCAGTGTGGAGAAGTAGCCACTAATGGTTTCCTTAAGCTCCGTCTTTTCGCTAGTTCGCTTACTGGATCGACGTTTGACTGGTATGTCAATCTGCCGCCAGGATCGGTCAGACAATGGCCGGATATGGAAAGTGTCTTTCACCTTAGGTTTTATAGGGCCAAGGCTGAGGTAACTGTGGCCGATTTGGCACGAATGCACCAAGAGACGGGTGAAAAAATAGAAGCCTATGTCACTAGGTTTAGGAACGCCGAAAATCGGTGTAAATCTTCCCAAGGCTGATTGCGTTAAACTGGTTTTAGGAGGACTTAACCTAGAAAATAGAAAACGTTTTGTAAGACAAGAATTTTACGACCTTAGCCACTTACTATCGGCCGTTTCCAGATATGAAAGAATCTTGGAAGAGGAAAACCAGAAGAGGATTTCTTCTAGAGGCACATACTACCGGAATCCGCCTAGGGAACATAATTACATAGAATATTTCTCGGATGAGGAAGAGAATGGCTCTGTGGAGGCCGATGTCTCTTTAGCCGAATTAACACTTAATCGGCCTTACACGTGTAAAGCTTTGATGAGGAATAGGATAGAAAAAGACGAAAATAGAAATAGTGGCCCAAAAAGGCCAAAGTAGAATTCATCATTTAGAGAAAAGAAAAATGATTTCGACACCACCAAAACAGAACAGATTTTTGACCTATTGTGCCGAGATAAGCATATAAAATTGCCCGAAGGCCATGTAATTCCTTCAAAAGAAGAGCTTAAAGATAAAAAATATTGTAAATGGCACGATTGTTGGACGCACAATACAAATAATTGCATAGTGTTTAAAGATGCGATCCAAAGTGCTATGAAAAGTGAAAAATTAAAATTCGCTGAGACCGAAAAAACGGTCGCACAAGTTGAAGATGAAGGCTTTTATTTTGATGAATTGCCTATTAACATGATATGTGTACAAGACCCAACAACCAATTCAAAGGGGAAGAAACCAATGATGCCGAATAAGCAACTACATAGAGGTTCGGCCTTCGAACGTCTCATTCCCGTCAAAACAATAACATTCCCATACGCATATTCAGGGAACTGACTTAGGTTCAAACAATGGTCCAAATTGAGCCTACAGACCGTCAGTAATGTCAATGGTTACCCTCTGTTTTGTTCAGGTTGTTTCCATGTTTTGGCCGAACCACGTGGTAGCTGGCTAAATGGACAAGAAGAGTCTAAAACAGAGAAGAAGATTATTGACCATGAAAATGCAAAAGAATCGGCTTTCAAAGAGCAGTCCGACCACAAATTTGAGGCTGAATCATCAAGTCGAGAGAAGACAGGTACCGAAATGTCATCACCTAACAATTTCTCTGCCAAAGCATCTAAATCACAGGTGACGAGGATGGTGAAACCACCACTTAGCCAAACAGGAAAATGGCTTCAGGTCCGACACCCAAAGTTTCCACAACACTTCTCATCACAATTCATGACTAGAACACAAAAAAGACGCCTACAATGCCAATATATCGAAGAAAGGTGTAAAATTTTGGCCGAAACGGGAGGAAAGAGAATCGGCCGAAACAGATGGGTCAAAGTTGACGATGAGCTCTCTTCAACAAAAAAGGAAAATGAGGGGAAAAGCCGAGATGCGGAATTATAGACCAAGCCAAAGATGTTTGAACAGAACGAGTAGAAGGAAGTAATACAGACCAATCCAGACGGCCGAACTGACGGACCAATTAGAGAGGCAATCAGTAAGTGCGAAGAAGACGAGGACTTCGACACGGCTTTCCTCAAAGATCAGGAGTCTGAGGGTGCGATGCATCGTGATTCGGCCAACGAGTTTATCCAATTCGGAGTTTATCCAATTCGGAACTATACCTCCTACACTCTAGGTACACATGGTTTTTACATTACCTACTCAGTTTTTAGCAAAAAAATGGTCAATCTTGTTACTTAGATGGTGATATTGATACACAAGAGAAATGTTGTTTATCCATATGCCTTTCGAACCAGGTCAAACAGGGAGACAGTAACAGCCTAACAAGGCAAAATTTTTGTTTCCCACCACCGACCAAACAAATGGCAAAATATCTTAGGCCTTTGTATATTAAAACTAACCTGAATGGTAGACCCGTATCTAAAGTTTTAATAGATAACGGGGCCTCGGTCAACATACTGCCCACTAGAACCTTTAGAAAGTTGGGCAAAACCAAGGCCAATCTCCTACCATCTGAAGTCTCTTTAGTTAATTTTGCTGGAGGATCGGTTAAACCTGAGGGTATCACACCTATTGAAGTAACAGTAGGAAGTAAAACAAGACTGAAAGCGTTTTTTGTTATGCACGCCGAATCAAACTATAACGCACTCTTAGGTCGTGATTGGATACACGCCAAATGTAAGACCCATGTTTATTTTATTATATTTTATTATTTTATTATTACTATCATTATTATTAGTATTATTATTATTATGTTTGTGGGTTAAAAACTAGAGTTGCAGTAATTGGTAACTAAATAGTTACCATAAGGAAACCAGTTACACAATCAAACATTAGTTCCAACTCTTATCCTGTTAGTTATAGATTTTTTTAATCTTACTATGGATCATTTTAATACACGTTGTAGTGACTATAACATGAGGAAAGTGAGATGTCCACGTAGCAACAGAGAGGAAGAATAACGTGGCAAGAAAGAGAGAGAAAGAGATCAATTTATATATCTCAACTTAATCTCAAGGTACTGTGATCACTAGAAAAAAATAAAAATAAGGAAAGCAACATAGAGTTACTACTGGCCATATCAGGGAGAACACGTGAACAGTTGGTGAGACTCTCCCACTCTCTCTCTCATACAAGAAATTTTAGTATTTTTATGGGTGCATTTCTGGAATAGTACAGTTGTAGATAAAAATTAAAAATATCTAAAAGATAATACAGAAATGTTTGTTAGCTTAAATATGATGTGAAGAACTTGGAAAGGGTCATTAATGGTGGATCAAATTTTAGATGATAAAACTTGGCAACAATTGGCTCTTTACATATTTTTGCTAGAAACTATATAGGATGGGGGAGTTGCATGTTAAATCTATATGTAGTATTATAACTTCGTAACAGTTAAATAGTTCATTTTTTTCTTTCCTGTCAAACAATTTTAATATGTTATTTTGGAACTGATAAGCTTAAATTTTTGAATATGGTGTAGCTCTTACTATTAGGAATTCATAGACTTAAAACAAAATGAGAGAAATTTGGGGAAATTTAGAAGATGGGAGGGGAAAGAAAGTCCAGACATGGGAGTCTTACTCTCTGTACGTGACGTAAGGTAAGGGATGATAGATATATATATATATATATAGATAGTGAGAGAAAGAGAAGACATGGCATGTGGACTGGGACTTATCTTAAAAAGGTGGGAATTTATATGGTGCATTAGTATACACTTGGGTTAGATGTGAGTGATTTGTGGGCTGATTTTGGCCTAGTTCTAAGTAAATTTGTAGATAAGTTTTGGGCTTAAATTGTAAAGAAATTATGGACTCATTTAGGGTTCAATTGTAGACTGAATTATGGATTGAGTTGGGCTAGGTATAAGTGAACTGTGGGCAAATTTTGTGGACTAAAGGTGGAACGAAATTCTGGACAGTTTTGGACTGATTATATATTGTTATTATTTATTTATTCATTTATTTGACTACCTTATTGGATGGCTTGCTTTAGCCTTATTCAAGATGAGCACTTGGGCTTAAATTGGGCCAAAATATCATACACCCTTAAAATTTTAACATCAAGATAAATATTATATAGATTCCTTAGTAATTAATTGCCAAATGGTCGAGTAAATTTTATTTAGTAAGCATAGTGTTACATATCGAAATCAATTTTATTGTTATGAAGTTGTAAATTTTTTTTTTTTCTCTATTTTCCCTAGCATTCACATTAGTATATTGAAATCAATGATTATAGACTAATTTATATTTTTTTTAGCATGGGTATGCATAAAGAAAATAGAAAATCCCTTGTGATTGAAAATTTTATTCATGTAGGAATTTAACTGTGTTAAATTATGCCAGAGAGTGAAATTAACTTAAGAATGACATGTTAGTATTTTATTTTATGTATTCATTTATTTTTGTATTAGTTTGATTGTTAAAGGAATTATATTGGTAATAGACAGTGTTGGTAATTAAGAATAAGAGGGTGCCCCGAAAATAAAACTACGGTGGGATAAAACTCAGTATTGATACCGGGACATGTGTATGAGGAATGACACTAAATGGCTCATATGAAATTTCTTGTTGAATTGATTTAGAAATGCATAATACATGTTGGTATTTCTGTGACAATGATCATGATTATTTGTACATATGCATGATTTATTACAAATGTCACTGTGATATGAGGAGTTGTAGATACGACCGGAGCTGTGCCTCCCAGTTAGTGCACTAATGTATTATTTGCTCATGGCATTGGGCCTGAAGTGGGCAATAATACACACATGCCCTAGGAAGGGGGAATGTGCTGAGGTCGTAGGATGATGGAGTTATGTGGACGATGACATCATCCAGTTATTGCTAGTAGCACAGTCTCACTCTAGATTTGAGAGCTTTTACTAGTGTGATTTTCCCATGTGGGACTATATTTGTTTTGCAGATGACAGACAATTCGTGGGGCAGGTATGATTTCATATAGCATCTCATAAATGTCTAATTAAATCTAGCATATGCATTAACAATCATTGTGAGAATTGGACATTTCATTTAACGGTTCGACTATCATCAATAAAATTTTAGATAATAACGAAGAAGTTTGGGAACAGCTGATGCTTCCATTCTATATTAAAAATTTATTGTATGATTGCGTTGGCGGGTGTGTTTCACTGAGCTATGGTTTGCTCATTCTATTATTATTTTCTCCTTTTAGTCGCAGGGCCTCCCAACCCATAAAGATAGCAGGCAAAGTTGGGGATCGGATTGCAAGAGTATTACCTTAGGTTGTGTTTCTATATATATATATATGTGTGGGTGTATCACTCAGACTGTATGTGAGGATATGTTAGAATTGTGAGACCATGATATGTAATTCTAAAAGCTACTATGTACGTACTCTAATTAGCGTAGTATGCTATGTGAAATATTTAATGTTCTACTACTTCGTCTTCTAGCAATTTGAGTAAAATTGGTTATTAAAACTGTCACTGCCATGGGGTCTGGGCTACCTTGTGGGGTGACACGCCAACATGTGCGTCCCCTCATCCCTACACCAATGTTTGATCATGTGGGATGATGCTAAGGCCGAAATTGTTCAAGTCGATGACCAGCCTATTGCCATGACCACAAATGTGGTCGAAGCGAAATTTTATAACAAAAACGTTGCACCTTTAAGATTCGAAGGTCTAGATAAACTTGGCCGATCGCTTAGGGTCGTTTTTTTTTATTGCCATGAAAAAACACATTTCGAACAAGGTTTTAATGGACCAGCATAAAAGGAAAGTGTGCGACGAAACCCTCGCCAAAATCCGGTTTTATATGACTAACTATATGGCGAAAAGGTTTGAGCCAGTAGATTTGGCCGATTGTGTAGATGAAAGGGCCGATGAAATCACTTGGGAAGATCTTCAACCAGAATCCAAAAAGTTAAACAACGATTTGGCTGAAGTTAAAGATTCCCTCCAAGAAATCTATCTGGCTGAAAATAAACCGGTCTTCATAAGTAGAAATCTGGCCGAAAAAGATAAAAATTTAATTATCGGTCTACTTAGGGAATATAAAGATTGCTTTGCTTGGGATTATGATGAGATGCCTGGTCTAGACCGAACTTTAGTAGAACAGAGAATTCCTATCAAAAAAGGTTTTAAGCCATACAAACAACCACCTAGGAGAATGGCTCCAAGAATACACCTTAAAGTCAAAGAGGAAATAGGTCGATTATTAGAAGCTAAGTTCATTTGGCCAGCCCAATTGTTGGCAACAAATTGGTTCTTTAGAAAGATGTGTGTGAGTTGCGGGCGTGCCAACTACAAACAATCAGATGATTGTAGATTCTCCTTGCCTTGAAGCCTCGAGGACTTTTGCAGTGTTGAATATAAAGCAAATAAGATTGGAATATAATAAACTCAAAAGAAACAAATACGTACCATATATTGGCTGAGTACAGACTTGTTAAATGAGCTTTCAATAAAACGAACAGAGACTAATCCCTGACCAAACCAGAGTTTGGATTATTCAGTTACACGATGAATTACTCCTAAGGAATTGAAAAACTAGGAAAACTAAAAAACAGAGATAAAAGATTAAAAGTTGATGCTTGAATTTGATCGTGGATCCTTTGTTTCTTTGTCCCCTTCAGCTTTTATAGAGGCCGAATGTGTTTGTAACTAATTCCATGTGTCAAATTCCAGTAGTTATAGCCGTTCCACATTTTATGGCATTAGTTGAGATCGTGTATCTTCCATATCTTTGATCTGGTCTTCATATATGAACGTGCATTCGAACTCCCAGCCAGATGTTGCCACGTTGCCACGTTTCTCATCAGATATCAACATGCATTTGAGCTCCTCGTCAGATGCTGCCATGTGTCTTTCTGTTATTTGATCACCTACGTTCATTTTGGATGTATCAAGGCTATCAAGGCCATATCTGATAGAGGATATTTTGTTGGCCTGGTCTTTTCATGGTCAATTTTTCATAGACCGAATACATATAATATTTTTTCTTAATTTCGGCCTTACAAGAATCTTGCTTTGAGAATTTTGGCCTTAACAATCATTGATCGATTTTTAGTGTGGTAACATTTGCCCCCCATATTTCATAATTCTTAGAATGAATTATGGAATATATCAGTATAGAAAAAATCGGCTTGTATCATCTGTGGCCGATTCAAAATATATTCGGCCTATCGTAAAACCCCCAGTTGAGATAACCCAATATCATACGTCAGAATAGTTATGGCGCATGGAACATGTGGCATTAAATGAGCCGTCATTTTGATATTGTCTTGCAGTAAATTGATACGGCTCTGCCGTCCTTTGGTACGGCTTTGCCAGAAATGACGTCAGTCACGTCTTTTCACGTTTCTTGGGCGCGAAAAAATAGGTTTAAATGATTATCTCTTAAAGGTTCTTTTTAAAACTTGTAGACTCTTCTCCTTCTTTCACTTTCTTTCCAACACTCTGGGGTATTCTTCGTCTTCTCTGGTTCTCCGACGAACTTCCTCCGGCAACCTTTGAGTTTTTTACCGTCGCCTCAGTAGAAAAGGTCCCATCTTTCTTCCTTTTTCACGAGTTTCGCTATCCTCTTCGCCATTTGTTCGGTGTGCTTTGGGTTTTCTCCGCCATTACTCCTGTTTTATCAAGGTTTTTGAGTTTTCTTTCATGGCGACTGGTGGTGAGGAGTTTTCTGGTCAGTCTCGCCTTCAACAGTTCCAGGAAGTTAATCCTAGCGTTGTTGCAACTCAGGTATTATCTCCTTTGGATGATTCCTATACTTTAGGCCCTCGATTCATTGATTCTGCTGCTGTATCTTCTGTTCAATCTATTTTTCCAAAGCATAAGGATGAAACCTTTGTTTTTGAAAACCCTGATTCGAGGATATTTTCTGTCTTAGAGAGTACCATTAGGTGTTGGCCAACTACTGTTCCTGGTTGGAACGAGTGGTTCGACCGTATTGTTGCGGTTAAGGCCGAAGAATGGAAAGCCTCTGGTTTGCATGAGGTCATATATTTTTCTAGGTCTCCCATCCTTATGAATCGGCCTCTTCTTCTTTCTGCTCTATGTTTCTGGTCTATTTCGACCAATAGTTTTCATTTCAATAAAGGCATGATGACCCCAACACTGTTAGATTTGGCCGCTTTATTCGGTCTTCGTCCTTATGGGGGTTATGTGAATGCTAGTACTTCATTCCCTGAGGATGATAGTTCATTTCCCGTTTTTGACCGAAAACATTCTTCTTACCGAAATTTCATTACCAAATTTAATCAAAAAGAGAGAGATATATCTCAGACCGAATATATTGCTTTCCTATTATTTTGGATAAGCAAGTATTTATTTTGTACTGCAGCCTTTCAAGTTGTGAAGGCCGATTTAAAATTGGCATATTTTCTTAGTCATGGCCATAAAGTATATTTGGGCCCTCTTGTTTTATCCAGTCTTTATCGTGGGATCTATCATATTTTGACATCTGATTTTAAAACCTGGGGTGGTCCCTTATGAATGCTTCAAATATGGCTTCATGCTTATTTTCCTTCCATTAGTCCGAGCTTTTCTCTTCGGCCTAGCGTGCCATCTCTTGGTTATCAATTCATTCATTATGATGGTGAACTTCCATCCTTTTCCTCTTGTTTCAAATTTTTCTTTTTTGATGCAGACAGATCTCATTTTTTCATTTATGACAACTCTTCACTTCTTCCTTTGTGGGTAGCCAAAGCTATTAATTTCTCTCTTCGGTCTGTGCCCTTGTTGAATTTTTGGAGTAGTGTCTTGACGACTAGGGATATTCACCATAGGGTTATTATTGAGAAATCCGCCAATAATCGTTGTGGGGTAGAAACTTACAATCCTCATTATGTAGCCCGCCAGTTTGGTTTGACACAATCCATCCCTTTTCCTATAACTTTTTCGGTCAATGGTGGTTCTTTGGAGAGACCAGCACTTATAAGGGAAGTTGATGTGGAAAGGATTGACCGAATTTATACATTAATTAGGCCTGCATCAGTTCCTCCATTTCCTATCAACGAAGATGCTACTGCAGATTTTGATGTTTTTTGGTCTGAATATTTGAGGCCGTATCGGTCGAATGATTTTGTTGATAGATTCCTACTTAGCTGTACTTCTGATAATGAATCTAGCAACGCTGACCGTTCGTCTTCTGTTCAGTCTGCAGGAGAAAAAAGGCAAAAGAAGAAAAAATGTATACCTCTAGACCAGTATGAAGATTATCAATCGGTCTTGGCCTTTGAAAAGTTTTATGGGATCAAACTGATGTCATTAGTTATTTATCAAACTGATGTCCTAATACATTAGTTATTTATCAAACTGATGTCATTAAATACATGTTGAGTCGACCTATAGTTAGGGGAAAAATAGCCAAGTGGACTTTCATTATAACCGAATATAGTCTACAATACGTACCACAGAAAGCTGTTAAGGGACAGGTTCTGGCCGACTTCTTGACTGATCATCCTAAAACAGATTTAGAACAACAAATCCTACCAGCTTTAGAGATAGGTATGATCGGTCTTACCCCGTGGACACTTATTTTTTATGGTTCAAGAACTGATCGGTGTGCAAGAGCGGGTATAGTTATCATTTCACCAACAGGCACAAGTACATGCCTATCTGTAAAATTAGATTTCGACTGTTCCAACAACCAGGCCTAGTATGAAGCTCTAATTATCGGCCTAAAGGTTTTACTTGAAATGAGGGTTCAGGCCGTAAAAATTAAAGGGGATTCTCAGTTAGTAATTAAGCATCTGAACGGGGAATATAAGTGCCAGAGTGAATCTTTGATAAAATATTATAATACGGCCAAAGAAAGTCTCGACCGTTTTTCTGAGGTCGAACTTATTCATATACCGAGGATCGATAATCAAGAGGCCAATGAGCTGGCCCAGATTGCCTTTGGTTTAAAAATACCTGTTGGTATTTTTAAAACTATAACCATTGCAAAATGGCCGAATCATCAGTTTTGGATGAAGACGGCCAAGAAATAGCAACACTTGTGACAGGAGATAAATATTGGAGAATTCCTATCACCAATTATTTAAAAGAGCCAGATCCTAAAACCGATTTAGGCATAACAAGAAGAGCTAAGAGTTTTGTTCTTATGAATGAAGAGCTCTACAAACGAAGTCCAGGCGGCCTATTATTTCTTTGTATCTCTCAAGAATAAGCTATGAAGGTTATGGCCGAAGTTCATGAAGGGATTTGTGGAGCTCATCGAGCCGGGATAAAGATGAGATTTATTATTGGCCGAAGTCCTTCCAGGATTGCATTAAATATGCAAAAGGATGCCAAGCTTGTGAGGTTCATGGGCCAGTACAACACACACCTGCTGTACCCCTTCATCCAATTATAAAACCCTGTCCATTCAGAGGATGGGCAATGGATATAATTGGAAAAATCTACCCTCTTTCATCTAAAAAACATGCTTTCATTCTAGTGGCAACTGACTATTTCACGAAATGGGTCGAAGCCATTCCAATGAAAACGGTCACACAGGCCGATGTAATTAAATGTATAAAAAAAAATATTATTCATCGTTTCGGCCTACCCCAGACAATCACGGCCGATCAGGGATCCGTTTTTATAGGGAGTGACGTTGAAGCATTCGCAGCCGAATACGGTTTCGAAATAATTCACTCTACGCCTTATTACGCGCAAGCTAATGGTCAAGCCGAGGCTACAAACAAAGTCCTTAAGGCTAATATCGAAAAAGCGGTAGAAGATAATCCCAGGGTATGGCATGAAATACTCTCAGAGACATTATGGGCTTATAGAAACTCTAAAAGAGGAGGAACTGGGATTACCCTGTTTGCCCTAACTTACGGCCACGATGCCGTTTTACCTTTGAAAATCACGGTCAAATCTATGAAAGTGGCCGAACAAAATAAGTTGGATCTTCAGGATTATACTGATGCCATGATGACCGAACTTGAAGAGCTTGATGAGATAAGACTATCGGCTTTGGATCATTTACAAGCACAAAAAAGAAAAGTAGAGAGGGCTTACAACAAAAAGGTGAGGCCAAAGTTTTTTAAAGAAGGGGATTTAGTGTGGAAGACTGTACTACCCCTAGGCCTAAAAGACCCTGCATTAGGAAAATGGTCTCCTAATTGGGAAGGCCCTTTTAAAGTCTTCAAAGTTTTGAAAGGTGGTGCATATCTCCTACAAGAAAAAGAAGGCCAAATACATGACTGGTCTATTAATGGTTGTTTTCTTAAGAAATATAGGCCTACAATATGGGAAGAGTATTACAAGTATAATAGTCAACAAAATTCAAATGACGGCCTTTTGGCCGAACAATATATTTCATGAACAAAATAAAATTCGGTCAAAAAGTCAAACCGTATGAACAAATAAAAATCAGCTATAAGGCCGAATAAAACAGCTTGTTCTGTATCATGCAAAGAAAGGGAAGAAGAAAAGAATTATGTGTCATGCAAAGAAAAGAAAGGAGAAAAGAATGTACGATGGCCCGATGGCCAAAATTACAACCATTAACCAAAAATTGTTTGAGAATATTCATAAAACTGTTTTTGAACGGCCTGGTATACCTTTCAAGCCGACGGTGATAGAGAAGGCTTTTTTTTTCCTCGGGTTTTGATGAAGGGTCAACTGCGGAAGATGCCGATTCAATAGCTGTCACCACGCTTTCAGTATGAACCTCTGCAGGATCAACCACCTTCTGGGGGATTAGCTGCAATGACTGCTTTAGAAGGCTCCAGCTTTCTTCATTCTCGATCATTTTTGCTTCAGCCCGCTGTTGTTTGAACCTCATGGCATCGACCTGCAATACCTGGCTTTCATATCGGTTAGATAGCTACAGAGTCACCTTGGTCGATTTTTGGATCTGATTTTCGGTCTGCCTCTTCAGTTCCATCATCTCCTCAATCGACGCCCGAGTCTCTTTCACTTGCCTTTGGAGTTTGACCAGTTGTTGTTCAAGTTCAACAATTCCCCTTTCTCCTTCAGACAAGGTTATCTGTAGCTCATCCGCTTCGGCCATTTCTGCCTCCAGGTTAGTTTTCGTTTGATCGACCTCCTCCAGAAACTTTCAACCGATGTTCGATTCATTCTGTGCAACCTCAAATTCGAGGAAAAGAGAGTCGACTTCGGCCTTGAGATTCTGAAGGCTCGCGCAAACCCCAGGAGTGATATCAGGATTGGCCAAGGAACACCCAAAGCCTCCTTAATTTGTGTCTTTTTGGGGAGTACGTCGGAGAGAGACTAACCGATAACTGATTTCAAAAATTCTCGGCTTTTATTAAAATCGGCTGATATAGGGATGACCGATGAAAAAGAAGGAACGCCTGCAAATATCAAAATCCAAAAATATTATATACTATATTTCATAAAGGCCGATTCAAAGATCGAAAATGGGTCTAAAAGATTGATTACCGGAAGGCTTTACTAGAAGGGCACGAGCTCAAGCCAAGATGCCGACAGCATCTAGAGATGGGCTTGATTTCGGCTGAGCTGAAGCGGGGGTGCTGGATTTAGACCGAGAAGGGACTTGGAAATCTGGCTGGGAAGACATTGGTCCTTTTCCTTTTGAAGGAACCTTTCTGACCGGGCCAGTAGCAACTGAAGGAAAACCTTGTGGAGTCGCCGAACTTTTAGTGGCCAATAATGAAGCCAGGAGAGTGTTGGCCGCGGTAGCAGCTTGCTGACTCCTAGTTCGGCCGCTAGGTCCATTACCTTTCACCTTAGGTTTAGGGGCATTTTTGGCCAATGACCGATTTTTTCTCTTGGCCCCAACCACCTGAGTTTTTGTTTTTCCTTTATTATGATCTTCTTCTTCTTCTCCTTCTCTCATCTCTTCTTCCTTTGAATCTTCATCATCCTCAACTTGGATGGGCAGTTGCTCTTGCAGTTTGTCAAAAGAATCCAAAGCTTCGGCTACATTATAAGGAAACAATCAAAAATCGGCAAGAGCAAGTTTAATATTCAAAATAAAAATTCATACCTGACTTTTCATTTATGGGTGATAGGATAAAAAGATCTTTATAAGGCTGAAATTCATCATTTCTGGCAAAGATACCGGTACAGGTAACATGATATGGCCATGATGATCGATTGTCAGAAATAAAATTGGCAATTCCATATTTAGTCATTGGAATAAGTGGCCGATGTTTCATTAACCATTTATCAAAGGATTGGTAAAATCGACGGGAATTAATTTTATGAAAACGGCCATGTTTTGAAAGTTGTTTTTGAACAAATTCCTCACGCCGATTTATTTTCAAATTTGATCCAAATTCGTGGACTGTGTTTTGAATTTCAGCCAATCTGGTATAAACCCATTTCACACCATAAAATTGTTCAAAAGCCAAGACCGATTCATGGTCATCAACTCGGTCAAAAGGAATACCTTTGCGTTTCTTCTGGCCTGCATGTTGTAGAGAAGCTGTTTTAGCATTACTTGAAACAATAGTTTCGATCTGCGATGAATTACCATCTCCGTTGTTAGCTTGGAGGAATTTGGCAAACTCATCACTAGACCGAATGTTGCTCACATATTGCCCCCAAAAAGAAACAAATTCAGGAGTTTACTGATCATATATTTGGAAAAGGGGAATACATTTCTTTGGTCTCAAAATTTCAAAAACAGTTTCAACTTCTTCTACAACACTTTCTTCAGAAATGATAACTCAGTCACAAAAATTCTCATTGACCGAGAAAACCAAGGGAAAGGGAACAGACTGGACAAGGCCGAACAGACGAGCTAGAAAATGAGGGTTGTAAGTCTCTACCCCACATCTATTGTTGGCCGATTTTTTGTCAATCATGAATTTAAAGTCCAGGTCCCGGGCTGTGAGAAAACTACCCCAAATATGCTCGAGTTGTTTGTCAGAACTTTCGAATTTTAAAGCCTCCACTACCTAAGAAGGAATGGAGTTATAATCTTCATACAGGTAGAAATTATTTCGGCCAGAATGACCGAAGAAGTATTTAAAACAATGAGTGAAAAAAGGAATTGGCTTGGCCAAATCAAAAATGGCAAATTTAAGGCCGAGACAGGGGAGAGAAGACCGATTCAAGAAACTCGGACTTATTGTTGGGAAATAAGCATGCAACCAAATTTGGAAGTTCCAAAAAGGACCACCCCAAGAGCTGAAGTCAGAAATGATCAAATTGGCCAGACCACGAAAAAGGCTAGCCAGAACAATAGGGCCTAAAGTGACTTTAACCCCTTGGCTAAGGTACTCGGCCAATTTAAGTTCAGATTTGGAAGCTTGATGTGCTCGGGTATTGAGAAGGAATTTGCAAATCCAGAAAAGGAAAAAAGCCACGTATTCGGCCTCAGAGATTTCAGAACTGGTCTCTTGACCGAATTTTTTAAGGAAGGCCGAATAAGCAGATTCTTTTCTTGAGAAATTAAGGCTAAACTCCAGTTCAACCGATGGACTGTTACTGTTTATTTCAGCACCATGAGGCTGAAGGCCGAATAAAGCAGCAAGATCCGAAAGAGTATGGGACATCATCCCATCATTTAAATGGAGGGAATTGGTCAAAATCGACCAGAAACTCAAAGCAGTCGATAGTAGAGACCGATTTTGGGGAATGTCGAAACGAGAGAAAAGCAAAATCTCATAGATCCCCATTTTTTTCCATTCACCCTCTTTTTTGGCTGACACACGGTCAAACCATTTGTTCCATCCAACAGAGCAAGACGGCTAGGCTTTGGAATTTTTCCTCAACGCAATAGGTGACTCAGGTTTTTCAAAAAGAAAGAACTCAGTTTCTCGTTTGGGAAAACTAGAAGAAAATTTTGGAAGTTGAGAGAGGTTTACAACCCTAGGACCTAACGTAAAGGAAAAATGAACTGGAGAGTATGCCTGAGAGTCCACCACATCACGTTTGCCCTCTCGGAGAAGCTTAAGACGATCAAGGAGGCTCGACTGTCCTTCGTCACCAGCAGCCATGGATAAAATCTTGGTTTGAAGAGGAAAAAGAACGGTAGAACAGCTTACCGAGGAATGAGAATGAAGAAAATAATCTTCTTTACGAAGAAACGGCGCTGGAAAAACGAAGATCAGTGGTGAAAAGCTCCGGCGAAAATGGGTTTCAAGGAAGCTTGGAAGATGAAGTTGAAGAATGAAGAGAAAATGAGGGTTTTGAAAGTTTAAAAGCCTCGAAAAAGGGGCTCATAATGAGCCGTAAAGTGAAGGGACACTTCTGATCAGCAAAGCCGCCAAAAAATTCGCGACAGGTACAAGAGCTTAAGTCAGCCAATGAAAAATTGACACGTAGCCCCACCTAGAAACAAATGAAGGCCAACAGTCGTCCGTATCTAGGCCGATTTTTCGGCTAAATAAAAAGCAACACCCTAATGAATTTACTAAAATTCAAAAGGATGTGGGGGGCCGATGTTGACACACCAAAAAAATCGGCTATCAGTTTTGGCCGAAATATAAAGAAAAGGATTTAAACTAAGCATTGAAAGAAAGGAATTTCGGCCATAAGGAAAAAGTAATATAAATCGACCTATGAAAAATCGGCCATCCTAAGGAATCGACCAAGAAGACTTTCGGCCATCCCAGAGATATCAATCATACGGTCATTCCCTATTTCTAAGGAGAAAAGCCAGTTTAGTGGAGATCATGGCCTGACACATGTCAGCACCTAAAGGGAGTCAATAGGTTATAAACGCCAGAACGTGGGAAGTAGCAGATAGCTTGAGAAAGAAGTGGATAATGGGTCAAAAACATGGACGGACACTTGTCATCTAGATGGCCAAAGCTGTCTTTCTATAAAAGCCAAAAGGAGTCAAGGATACAGGGATCAACATTCAACAACAACTACTACTTTTTATTTTTACATTTGCTTTCTGTCAATTTACTTTCCTAGTTTAAGAATATTTTATTTCCGTAGTCAAGCTGTACTCAATCCGGGTTCTTACTGTTTTCATCATTTGCAAATATATTAATCAAAGGAGCTTACGAAGCCAACAAATGGTACGTTTCTTGTGATTTTTATTTTTGTTAATCTCTTCAGTTAATTATATTTTCACACCTCAAGGCACACACGTCTTTGCACTCAAAGACCCCAGAACCTGCAACCGCCTTGGTTGCAGTTGGCACGCCCGCATGATAGCGGCCAGGCCGAAGTGCTCACGCCTAAGGTCCACAGAAATTTTTAGGCTAAACAATATTACTTCATCTTCCTACTCAACACCCAATCTTCTTCAAAGCAAGAATCTCAACGGTCACATGCCCACAAGCCTAGCAAGCCAATAGGATTTTTTATGAATCATTCCGACATTTTCACACTGATCCACTGAATACATGCCAAAAACAAACAAAAAAAACAAAACGAAAACAAAAACAAAAAAATAATAATAATAATAACAAAATAACAAAACAAAACAAAATAACACAAGGTTCCATTAGCTTTACAATCCAATTGGAAATTAACAGCCAATATTCTGCAAATATGATGTCTAAATATAGTAGAGTTTGCAGATGCTAGGTACTAGAATAGGTTTTTTTTTTTTTTTTTTAAATGTTCCTTTCAAAATAATTTTTAAAAGAATTAACAGCTAAGAGCCTTAGACTACTAGTTTTATGTCTATCAAGAGAGAGCTTGCTACTACAACTTAGAAAACGCTGACAAATATCCTAACGTGTCCCACCCTTGCTGAGTGATTAGTTATCTTTTATATGAAAAAGGATATAAGACAATCTTCAATTGCTCCTCTAACTCTGTATGAGGGGAAAGCCACTCTCACTCAAAAGAATATTTTAAACACCAATATTCTCCATATAACATCTGCATGTAAAGCATTGATAACTAAATGAATCAACTAAATGCACACTACAAAACAAAACATATAGCCAATTGATGCTATGAAATAATAGATACATATTTACTTCATTGATAATAAATTATTCTATTTATAATATCCAAGTGTGCAATATGATGTAAATCAGTATTTGAAAGCCAAGAAAATGGAAGGAAATTACATTCTCATTAAGGATCTTGGTGGAAATTACAGGAAAATGGAAGAAGAGAATAGAAAAACTCTCTCCAGATCTGTTCTCTAATCAAAATACATCAAAAACTATAGAATATTCTCCCAAACTGACTACTTATACTCTTCTAGAAAAAGTTGTAACAAACTTTTAAGAGAAACTACAATGACAAGGCTGTGACAAATGCTAAATGACAATCACTATTTAAAAACAATTAAAAATGAGCTAAGAAACCTCATGGACAGAATAGCAAAATGAATAATTACATGAGCATAAAGAAGATACCTGGGTTGATAACCTCGTTATTTCTTGGTTCAAAATTATATTGAACAGATGCATATCCTCATGGGTTCTCCTATTCATAAGTAAAAATCATTTTTATGTATTTGTTATGTGAAAATCATTTTTATGCATATGTTATGCATGGACATTGACAGAATTACTATCAAAGTGTAACTTTTCATGTCAAGAAGATGAATGGTTCAACGTTCATGGAAGTACCTGTTCATAAACTTCAACTCAACTTCATCTGCCACCCCAAATATGGATTTCCGAAATAACCTAGACAAAAAGAAAAGGAAAAAAAGAGCATTACCATAAATAAATAAAAAAACACAAAAAAAGTTCTCAGTTATTTGAATGTTGATCATATAAACAACGATAACAAATATGACGATATTACAGTTCTATACACCAAACAAAAAGAATTTATATATATTTACATAAATGATCTAGTCAGGCATACCGTATACCTAACTTAGATGAAAGTCAGCTCTTAGCTGGGAGGCATTGGATGAAAGTCAGCTTAGATGAAAGTCTGCCATGGTAACTCATCCAGCGCTTCCCAGCTCTTAGCTAACTTTCATCTAAGTCAAGTATACCTAACTAGATCATTTCTGCGCGCGCGCGCGCACACACACACACACCAAAAACTTTTCTGGGCGCGCCCCCCCCCCCCCCCCACACACACACACACAAATCATTTCTGTGCGCGCGCGCGCACGTGCCCACACACACACACACGATGAAAATTTTTAAAAACTGATCGTTGGATTAGATACCCATATAATGTATGTCATGTCTGCCAAAAATCACAGTGATCCAACGGTTGGTTTCTGAGAAAACTTACTGCTAAAAAACTATAACTTTTTTGTTCTTTAAAATGTTATTTTTTTAGCAGTCAGTTTTCTCAGAAACCAACCGTTGGATCACTGTGATTTTTGGCAGACATGACATACATTATATGGGTATCTAATCCAACGGTCAGTTTTTAAAAATTTTCATCACAGGTAACTATAGAGGAGGGCACCTGATGCAAGATGCATCAGGTGCACCTGATATTAGAATTTTTGTATATATATATATATATAGAGAGAGAGAGAGAGAGACTGGTTCCGGTGAGCGACTCGCTCACTAAACGCCAGCGTCAATCCCTAGGAACACTTCATCGGACGGTGAACATATGGAGAGCAGCGGCCGACAGCCCCTGTGCACTGTCAGCGATGCGCGTGGGTGTAGGTAAAAACCAACCGCAGCTTCTTATTAGTGGCTGACACTTCACACTAATAAGGAACCAACTGCAAATTATAACTAATGGTTGGCCCGAAATTTTAAAAAATCAATTTTTTTAAAACCAATTTTTAACCCGTGTGAAGATTTGTAAAACCAATTTTTTCCCACCATGTGTCATTTGTTAGAAGACCCATACTCCATCTTCACCCGCAAAGCTTCATGACAAATATAATAAACCCATCACCAACTACTAAAGCACATGCAGTGGCTGCTATAACAGTTAAAATTTCACACTTTTTAACCCTCAGACAAAAAATGAAACCAATTTTTAATAATTTATATGCTTAAAGCTAGAGAGAGAGTGTAACCCTAAACCCTAAACCCTAAATCTCTAAACCCCAAACCCTAAATTAAATCATAAACCCTAAATCCTAAACCCTAAACCCTAAACTCTAAACCCTAAATCCGAAACCCTAAACCCAAAAATTTTGGGTTTTGGGGTATAGGATGTAGGGATTAGGGTTTAGGGTTTAGGGTTTAGGGTTTAGGGTTTAGGTTTTGGTTTAGGGTTTGGGGTTTGGGGTTTGGGGTTTAGGGTTTAGGAGTTTAGGATTTAGGGTTTAGGGTTTAGGGTTTAGGATATTAGGATTTTAGGATTTAGGGTTTAGGGATTAGGGTTTAGGGTTACACTCTCTCTAGCTTTAAGCATAAAAATTATTAAAAATTAGTTTCACTTTCTGTCTAAAGGTGAAAAAGTGTGAAAATTTTAACTGTTATAGCAGTCGCAGTGTTGACTGAAGCGGTTTGTATGGCAGCCACTGCATGTGTTTCAGCGGTTGGTGATGGGTCTATTATATTTGTCATGAAGTTTTGCGGGTGAAGATAGAATATGGGTCTTCTAACAAATGACACGTGGTGGAAAAAAAATTGGTTTTACAAATCTTCACATGGGTTAAAAATTGGTTTTAAAAAAATTGATTTTTTAAAATTTCGGGCCAGCCACTAGTTATAATTTGTGGTCGGTTCCTTATTAGTGTGAAGTGCCGGCCACTAATAAGAAGCTGCGGTTGGTTCTTACCCACACCCACGCGCATCACTAATAGTGCACAGGGGTTGTCAGCTGCTGCTCTCCGTACGCTCACCACCCACCATCTGATGAAGTGCACCTGGGGATTGACACTGGCGCTTAGTGAGCGAGTCGCTCACCTGAACCAATTCTCTCTCTCTCTCTCTCTCTCTCTCTCTCTATATATATATATATATATAGGAATCTAAGACAACATTCATTTCAAGCTGCAACCACTGAGCATTCCATTGAGGCTGTTATCAAAAGATAGCAACTTTCCAGTTTAAGGAATAAAGATTAATGCATTACAAGAATGAGTTTGAATTTAAAAGTGGACCCAAATATAATTATTTATGTAGTTCTAGATATCCATAAAAGTGAAGCAGGATTATATTCGTAAAACTATTACCGGAACAAGCTAGCTCTGTAGGAAAAATCTCAATCAATTTTTATCATATTTGTTTCAATCAAACAATAGCTAGTGAATGCATTTAATCAGAAAAGATCCTCTGTAATTTTTCATGAAAGGGAGTGTTTCTTAATTTCCTGACTTTCATCCAGTCATTAATCCTGCTTATAACCAGCTACCATGGTAAAAGTAGGTGAAATACAAAAATCGTAACAATTTTATCCTCTGATCCAGAACAAGAAGGAAAAAAATACAGATCATGTTATTACAAATTATTTTATATATATATATATATATGTGTGTGTGTGTGTGTGTGTGTGTGTATGTGTGTGTGTGTGGAAAAGTCAGCTCTATAAATAAGGAAACCGTGTGTGTGTAGCTGTAATTAGCTAGGAGATTTTGTAATATTTTAGTGATTGTAATCCCTGATTTTAGGGAATTAGTTTTTGGTCAATATCTCTAGGATTAGGCAGTTTCCTAGTATTAGAATTTCCTAATTTAGATCCTCTGAAGTGTATATATCAGTGTAATTTCATTGTGATTTCAATACAATTGAATTCAACCCAATTTGTGTCATGGTATCAGAGCTTTAGGCTCAATTCTGGGAATTGCAATTCTGTTCTTGCGAATTCTCATATCGCTAGACTGATTTTCTTTTTTCAATCTCCAACCCCACATTATCACCCCTCAAGACTGTAACCCTTTTACCAAAAGACCATGTCAGAAACAGCCGACAACAGTAACATCATGACTGCCTCGGAGGTTCCTTTGACTGAAAGCAGCAACTCTACTCCAACAGGGGAATTGCAGAACATCCAAGCAGCGTACAGGTTGAACGGGAATAACTATTTAAAGTGGTCTCAACTGGTTCGCACGTTCTTGAAGGGAAGAGGCAAACTAAGTCACTTACTCGGTACTGGGCCTAACAAAGGGGATCCCAAATTTGATGCTTGGGATGAACAAGACTCTATGGTGATGTCCTGGTTATGGAACTCTATGTTGCCAGAAATCAATGATACATGTATGTTTCTTAACACAGCCAAAGAAATATGGGAGGCCGTAAAGCAAACTTATTCTAAAGTCCGGGATGCTGCACAAATCTATGAAATCAAGACCAAGATTTCATCCACCAAGCAAGGAAGTCGATCAATCACAGAGTATTCTAATCTGTTGCAGAGCTTATGGCAAGAGATGGATCATTACCAGTGCATTCAAATGAAATGCAGCGAGGATGCAGCCCTCCTTAAGAGGTTTGTCGAAAAAGACCGAGTTTATGATTTTCTTGCAGGACTGAACATTGAATTTGATGCAGTAAGAGTCCAAATACTTGGAAAGGAAGATGTACCATCACTTAATGAAACAATTGCAATTGTTCGTGCTGAGGAAGGAAGAAGAGGAGTTATGATTGAGAATAATCCAGTCGACAGTTCGGCCTTGGTTACAAAAGCTGCAAATGTGAGGAACTTTGGCTCGGAGCAGCCATCTAATGAAGACAACAAGCGGGCAGATTTTACAAAGCCAGTCAATAAAGATTCCCTATGGTGCACATATTGCAAAAAGTCCCGCCATACTAGGGACAAATGCTGGAAACTCTACGGCAAACCAAAGACAGCAAACAAAAATTGGACGGCAAAAAGTGGACAGCCAAAGGGACAGGGGCAGGCGTATATGGCAAATATACAACAGGCTGGAGAAGGTACATCTCAAGAATCATCTATTGAGTTCAATAGAGAGGAAATTGAGAAATTGAAGAATCTGCTGGGATCTTTGGAGAAACCATCTACAACAGGTACTTGCACTTTGGCATTCTCAGGTATATCTTCCTCTGCTCATGCTTTTAAAGTCTCGGATATATCACAAGCTCCTGGGTCATTGACTCTGGAGCTACAGATCACATGACCCACTCCTCACAAAAATTTATCTCATATACACCTTGTCTACCAATAGGAAGATAACAATGGCCGATGGTTCTGTGACAACAATGGCTGGTCAGGGAGATGTTTTTATAAGCAAAACCCTCACACTTAGAAATGTTCTCCATGTACCAAAATTATTTACCAACCTTTTGTCAATCCACAAGCTCACTAAAGATTCTAATTGCAGTGTGGTGTTTTATCCCCCTCGTTGTGTCTTTCAGGAACAGGGCACGAGGAGGATGATTGGACATGCTAGAGAAAGGGATGGTCTCTACTATCTTGAAGAATCCAGTGGTCAAGTTAGTGTTGTGAATTCCTCACCACTATCATTTCTTTCAGAGTCTTTTAAATCCAATAAAGACAAGATTTGGCTTCAACACCTCCGTCTTGGTCACCCGTCATTTAGAGTCCTTAAAATTATGTTTCCTTTATTGTTCAAAGGATTAGATGTTGAAAAATTTCACTGTGATGTCTGTGAACTTGCAAAGCACAAACGTGCTTCTTTTCCAATAAGCAATAAAAGAACATCTGTTCCATTTACTCTTATTCATAGTGACATTTGGGGACCATCCACTGTTCCTAACATTTCTGGGGCTCGGTGGTTCATTTCTTTCATTGATGATTGCACTCGTGTGTCTTGGATCTTTCTTATGAAAAATAAATCTGATATGAGCTCTGTTTTTCCTGTTTTTTACAACATGGTCAAAACACAATTTGGTACTGAAATAAAAAGATTTTGTTCTGACAATGCTAAGGACTATTTTAATCAGTTTCTCTCACCATATTTCCAAGAAAAGGGCATAATACATGAATCTTCTTGTGTTAACACACCTCAACAAAATGGTGTGGCTGAACGAAAGAATGGTCACATTTTAGCTATTACAAGAGCATTCTTGTTTCAAAAAAATGTTCCTAAGCAATATTGGGGGGAAGCAGTTTTAACTGCTGCTCATATGATAAACAGATTGCCTACAAAGGTTCTTGATTTTAAAAGTCCTATGCAAATTCTAACGAAATTCTTTCCTAATTTCAATGCTTCCAGTAGTCTTGTTCCCAAAATATTCGGTTGTGTTGCTTTTGTCCATGTGCATTCTCAAAACAAGGGAAAACTTGATCCACGGGTTGTCAAATGCGTCTTTATTGGCTATTCTTCCACTCAAAAGGGTACAAATGCTATCATCCTCCCACAAGAAAATTCTATGTGTCAGCTGATGTCACTTTTGTCGAAGATGATCATTACTTTACTCGTCTTTATCTTCAGGGGGAGATCTTATTCACGGAAGATAAGGACAAGGATCTTTTTCTTCTTGACTTTCCATTATCCTCCTCGGTTCCTGTCTCTGTTGTCCAACCAAACACTCAGTCTGTTCTTGTTGACACTCAGTCCGTTCCTGTTGATCAACCTAAGCTAGTCCAGCCTGAATCCATACAACCTGAAACCGAACCTCATACACCCAAGTCACAAGATATGATAAAGGGAAAGCAAATTCAAGACTCTACTCGTCCATTGCTGGTTTTTTCAAGAAGGGGGGCACCAATCACTCAATCTGTGCAGGTTCAATCACCCAAATCAACCCCTGCTCTTGGACTTAGCGAGGTAATTACTGAACCTATTTCTAATGAATATGGCGTCACTGAAGTTCCTAATCAAAGTGATTATGATATTCCCATTGCTATTAGAAAGAAAACTAGAGCATGCACCAAACACCCTCTGTATTTATTCATGTCATACAAGAATCTATCCCATAACCACAAAGCCTTTCTCACAAGCCTAAACACAATCTCCATTCCCAAAACCATATCTGAGGCATTAGATAATGAGAATTGGAAGAGTGCCATGAAGGTTGAAATGGAAGCACTTGAGAAAAACAAGACATGGGACTTGGTGAAATTGCCGAGAGGGAAGAAACCGGTGGGATGTAGATGGGTATTCACGGTGAAATACAAGTCAGATGGTTCGTTAGAGAGGTACAAAGCAAGGTTGGTGGCTAAAGGCTATACCCAAACGTATGGAATAGATTATCTTGAGACATTTGCTCCTGTTGCGAAGATGAACACTGTTAGAGTGTTGTTGTCATTGGCTGCTAATCTGGGATGGAAATTACAGCAATTCGATGTCAAAAATGCCTTTTTGCATGGTGATCTCGAGGAGGAAGTTTATATGGAAGTTCCACCGGGGTTTGGTTCGAATACAGGACAAGGTGGTATGCAGGTTAAGAAAGGCGTTGTATGGATTAAAACATTCTCCAAGAGCTTGGTTTGGAAGGTTTGCCAAGGTAATGCTTGATATGGGATATAAACAAAGCCAAGGTGATCACACCTTGTTTGTAAAGCACTCGACTTCAGGGGGAGTGACTGCATTGTTGGTCTATGTAGACGACATTATAGTGACAGGTGATGATTTGGAAGGAATGGAGAATTTAAAGAAGTGTTTAATGAAAGAATTCGAAATCAAAGAACTCGGTAAACTAAAGTATTTTCTTGGCATTGAGGTAGCACATTCTCGGGAAGGAATTTTCATATCTCAGCAAAAATATGTAACAGATTTGCTGATGGAAACAGGCAAGTTAGGTTGCAGACCAGCAGAGACGCCTATAGAGTTCAACCACAGGCTTGGAGATGCTTTGGAAGACACGGCAGTAGACAAAGGCTCCTATCAGAGACTTGTGGGAAGGCTTATCTACTTGTCACACACTAGACCAGACATAGCCTATGCAGTTAGTGTTGTAAGTCAATTCATGCACAATCCCAAAGAGTCGCATCTTAGGGATGTGTATCGAATCCTACAGTACTTGAAAGGCACACCAGGCAATGGAATTCTATTTAAGAAGGGGGATGAGCTAACTCTTGAAGCTTACACTGATGCAGATTATGCAGGGTCTGTAATTGACAGGAGATCTACCTCGGGTTATTGCACTTTTCTAGGAGGCAACCTTGTGACTAGGAGGAGTAAAAAACAGAATGTTGTGGCAAGATCTAGTGCAGAAGCCGAGTTTAGAGCAATGGCACTTGGGATTTGCGAATTATTATGGCTGAAAATTGTCTTAGAAGATCTAAGAGTCAAATGGGAAGGTCCAATGAAGCTTTATTGTGACAATAAGTCAGCCATTAATATTGCACATAATCCAGTACAACACGACCGTACAAAGCACATTGAAGTTGACAGGCACTTTATAAAGGAGAAGCTTGACAGTGGCCTAATTTGCACTCCATTCGTTTCCATTAGCGATCAACTTGCAAACATACTCACCAAAGGATTGTCTGGGACGTCTTTTCAAAGACTAGCAAGCAAGCTTGGAATGGATGATATCCATTCACCAGCTTGAGGGGGAGTGTGGAAAAGTCAGCTCTATAAATAAGGAAACCGTTTGTGTATAGCTGTAATTAGCTAGGAGATTTTGTAATATTTTAGTGATTGTAATCCCTGATTTTAGGGAATTAGTTTTTGGTCAATATCTCTAGGATTAGGCAGTTTCCTAGTATTAGAATTTCCTAATTTAGATCCTCTGAAGTGTATATATCAGTGTAATTTCATTGTGATTTCAATACAATTGAATTCAACCCAATTTGTGTCAATATATATATATATATATATATATATATATATATATATATATATATACAGTCATTCTATTATAAGGTCGACCTTGCATAAGGTTATGCAAGGTCGGCTCCATATCTCCAATTTTAGAAGACAGTTCGTAAAACTGACCGTTGGATTAGATGCCCCCACTCTATATGTCATGCCTGCAAAAAATCACAGTGATCCGACGGTTGGTTTTTGAAATAACCGATGTTAAAAAAAATAGTGATTTTTTGAAGAACAAATAAGTTGCATATTTTCACAATAACATATTTCAAAAACCAACCGTTGGATCACTGTGATTTTTTGCAGGCATGACATACTGACTGGGAGCATCTAATCCAACGGTCAGTTTTACAAACTGTCTTCTAAAATTGGAGCTATGGAGCCGACCTTGCATAACCTTATGCAAGGTCGACCTTATAATAGAATGACTGTGTGTGTGTGTGTGTGTATATATATATATATCTTAAAAAATAATATTTGTTGAACATATCAACTAGTTCAGGTTTTTCTTTCTTTGTTTTTTGGTTGCTCAGCTGCAGGTAGTTCAGTTTTGATATGCCACACAGATCAATCAAAACATTAAGTCATCCAAATGAGAGGTGTTTTTCTTTTTCTAAACCGTCCATTTATCCAAGACAATCATGTACAATAATACAAGACTTCTCTAAAAATTTTCTCTTATATATATTATTTTATACAAAACTTAGGATTATTTTTTCAAATAACACGGGTCTTTTATTTCTTGATATGACGGACACATCAAACATGATTAAAGCAGCCAAAGAATTACAAAATCAAACCACATCTACTACATCCTTCTATTACTTCTCGTTTTCCATTTTCCCCACATTTTATTGCTTAGTTTTCCATTTTCCTCACAAACATCAAATCCATTGAATTTTATTTTAGTACACACATAAATTGGAAATGTTTGACAAAAAAATACAAGGAAAGAAAACAGGCTGTGCACTTTCATTTCTATATAAAATCCTTGTTGGGAAGAAAAACAAGACGGTTGACTTGACAAAAAAAATCTATCGACATGACTTGCCTTTGAACTAGTGTACCATAGATTGAAGTATTAAACTCAAATATATCCCAATAAAAGTAAAACCTAGGATCATCTTCTCAGTAGGTGACGACTGGGGAAGTTTTTCAGTTTCCGAGAAGCATAATTTCTCAGTTTAACATTGACTATGACCCTTCACATAAATCACATAGAACAACATATCTCTCTTTACAACACATGCACAAAATACAAACATATGTCTGTGGCCGGATATATCAGATAGAAAGTACTGATCATTCAAATAATTTGGATTGTAATGGAAAACAAAATTTATTACCTATCATCCCATCGAGCAAGTCGGCAAGCTAAATGTGCTATGACCTCATAGATTGTTCGTGGTAGGTTGGTGCCTCCAGCAGCAAGAAGTTCCTGAACAAAGCATGCCATCAAATCATGAGATGAAAAATAAAAAATAAACAATTTAAATATGGAAACGAAATCGTAACTTTGTTGACAAAAGAAATTCACAGACACCATTAGCAAGACTTTCAGCTGAGCATAAACATACCTGGACTTCTGCAATACCCAACACATTAATGTTTGATGCAGACCCTTTAACATGCAATGCTGTCACTAAAAACTTTTGAGCCTGCCATGATCGTAGAACAATGGGGATGTCATCTTCATCATTAAATGGATCCCCTGCAGACTGCCCTAAGAGCTCAAATAATAGTCCACCAGCAACTCTGACAGGAACCTGTAAAGGTTAGCAGCATAATCAAGCAATAAACATAAACCAATCCTAATAAGAATAATTTGGAAAGTTTACAGTGAATACTGGTTGTGTCATTGAAAATTTTTGCTCATTCAAAAAATTAGAAGAGACTTTGTCAACATGAAGCAATGAGAACATATGTGTGTGTGTGTGTGTGTGTGTGTGTGGGCATATTGGACAAGCTTGAATGCAAGCAATAAGATGTAACACTTGAGGGTTAGCTTAGCTTTGGTTTGGGGGCTTCTCCAGTTTGGGTTTGATTGCACTTGGTTTTTCCTTTCTTTTGGTTCTTTGTTTTTCTTTTCTTAAGTACACCTTGTCCTTGTACTCTTTACCTTATCTATTGAGTTTCATTGTTTAGCAAGACGTAATACTTACACCAAAAAGGAGATTGAGTCTTTTAAAAAGCTATATAATGAGGGGGAAAAAGCAAGCCTGCTCACACCCCTTCCCATAGAAGAAGAAAAAGGGATATGAATTTTGCAAGTATAGAAAGACAAAATAGCATAACCATTAAGTTGGTTAGCAACGAATGATTCCATAAATAAATTTCTCCTTGGAAATATTGATCATTTTAAAAAGTGCATAATGTTAATATGTCAAAATTTTATTCAGGGGATAAATGGTGTACCGTCCATTGACTCCATTCTAGGTATCTCCATCATCTAGTCCAGATATAGGTTACAGACTGAGTAAACTTGCCGTAAACTTATTTGACACTATCTGTGGCATAAATTTTCGATGTGATTCAGTCAATACATACCCATCTCTCAGCTTCAGACACGATATCCTCAATCAATACTGAAATTACAGCACATCAAAGCGTTATCATAATGATACTTTCACATGCATTGATGCTCTTCTATACACACAGTGTTTCTTTGGCATAGTTAGTACTTAGTAGTTTCATTTCCTCCGTGCAGTAAACTAAAGCTTATTGGCAAGGGGCTCATATCATCTGTAATCCTACAACCTCCAAGTCGGCTTCTAACGACCACACCTTTGGTAATGATATTGTTTTCATAATCTAAGTCATGGATAATCAACAGCCTAAATTACATTCACGATAACTAAAAAGCAACATTTTAAGAAATCACAGTGCAGCAAGAATCAATAACAATAAACATGTAAAATGTGGACACACCCAGCAGCATGTTTTTAGGAGAACTTCCTTAAACCAATAGAATAGATGTGAGAAATGTGTGTGCTTGTGCCCTAGTTTATATGCAATACAATTTTAGGTCATCACAATATAAATGTCTAAACCAGTTCTCTTATCTCTCTTATTGATGTCTAAACCAGTTCTCTCATCTATCTTATTCAACCATGTTTTCATCAAAGATAACAAGTTATATTTTTTAGTTTTCTAGTGATTTAGGCAGGAATCAGTTCTTCATTCGGTTGTCATGGGACATGTCATCTAGATTTCAAATATATTTCACAAGAGCATTGGTCATGCAGTGGAATTTATGTGACTTTGATGTGGAGCCCCCCCCCCCCCTCCCCCCCTTTCTCCCCTCTTTTCTAGAAAAACATTCTTTGATAAAATTAACATAATAGAGTTGGCGCTTGCCTTTGGAAAGAGATATTTCCAAACCTCATTCTCATCTAGTATAACTATGTTCACACGCCCTGGTACACAGCACTCTACATTCCAGATGGACAAACCCACATGAAATCTTTCCATTTCACAAGATTAAACCTAGAAATTTCTTTATTCCATATTTAACAGGAAATAATTACCCAATACAAGACTTTAGAGATCATGAGGTGCAATAAGAGAAGAAGAAGAGGAGTTGCTGCTGTTTTGAGAGTAATCCACTTGTGTTCTGCCATATTGAGAAACAATTACAAATCTGTTGCAATTGAAGAGAAACCCAGGGAAAAAGAGGTGGCAGGTGCTGGCAGGACTGTATGGTGGCGTAAGAGATGCTATAATGCGGGTATAGAGTGTGATAACCCGGATTTTTAAAATCTTTATTTTTATGTATTTTAAGTGGTGACTCGGATAAACCTTATTATTAGTTGGTATTAAAATAATAATAATAATAAATAGATAAACTTATAAAATCTTTTTGAAAATGACCCTTGTGCCCCCTAGTATTTAAAAGGGGTCAACCCCTTCCCTTTTCTTCATTTTCGGCAGAGAAGGGAGAGAGAGCAAGTGGAAGAGAGCGGCCACGAGAGAGAGAGAAGGAGGAGGGGGCTTCGCCAGAGTTCATCGCCGCCGTCACGTCGCCAGTGGAGGTAAGATTCGATTCCTTGTTCCATTTCTCATCTTCTTCTTCTTTTTCTTCTTTTCCTTTTTCTTTTCATACCCATTTCATGGGTTTGGAGTGGGTTTTTAAGGAGTTTTGGTGTTTGGCGTTTAGGGAAGCTTTGGTAGTTGTTTATGTGTTGCGTAGGTTAGATTTTGTGGGTTAATGGAAGTGTTTGTGGTGGTTTTGTGTGATTTGTTGTTAAAATGGGTTTTTGGGTTTTTGGGTTTTTAAAGTGAAAGGTTGAATCTTTATGGAGTTTTGTCGGTTGTAGATAGTTTTGGGAGGTTGGTTATTTGTAGGCAAGTTGAGTTTGAGGTGTTTGTTGGGGGTTTTGTAGCTAGTTTTGAAGTTATACCTTGTTTTGAGTTTATGTGGGTTTTATGCCTAAAACTTTGTGGATCTTATGATCGTACCGTTGGATCTTTGATTTTTCTTTGGATTTAAAGTTGTTTAAGCTTATTTTGGGTAGATCTAAAGTTTGGACGGTCGAATTTTGGTTTTGTGAAGTATTGATGAGTTTTTGGGAAGTTGGGTTCGAATCTGCTCGTTACTGGGCAAATCTGAAGGTGCCCTATCGATAGAGGAAGTGACCTCTATCGATAGAGGACCCTCTCGGGTCTGCAGGTGTAAAGGGCTAAGGCGTGTCCTATCAATAGGGATGGTGCTAGCCTATCAATAGACCTCTCTATCGATAAAGGGTCTAATGATAGACATACCCCTATCGATAGAGGCCTAGGTCTATCGATAGACCCCTTTCCCCTTTTCTTCCTTGTCTTGCTCCTTCGTTCTGTTTTTCTTTTCCTTGAAAGTTTCGGGCTTTTGGCTGAGCGTTTAGAGGTCTTGAGTCCTTAGGATCGCAAGTGAGCGGCTTTGGGGAAGTGAATTGTAATGCTTTTGATATTGTGAGTCTTTTGTGCTTTATTGTGATTCTATGCTTGCATTTTATGTTGTTTCCAGTTTGAAAGGCTCTTTAGAGACCACTTGGGTGCATTGAGCATTGCATTTGGGAGGCTTATGGAGCCACAAGGGGTTGGAAACACCTTTGCATTAAGGTAGGGATAAGTAACATTTTACCATTGATAATAATATATCTATTTTATGACTGTTATAGGAACATTGTGTATTTCTAAACACCTCTTGGATAATTATGATTTATAAATGGTTGTGAACCCTGCTATTTACTAAACTATTAAATAGATACATGGAATAGATCTGTTTATAAATTGTATAAACTGCGTGGCATGATTTTACGTTGTATTGAAGAGTTTTCATGGAAATGCTTTACAAATGACGAATTGTCTACGAATGAGGGAATGGGGTATTTTCTATAATCAGTTTTATGAACAAGATTGATAGGTATGTGACTGATTTGCTTTATAAATAATATGACTTTGGTGTCCTTACATATGCCTTGTTTTCTAAGATTTTATAACACCAAAAAAAGTAGTTAACCTTACTTTCGAGCCATTCCCGGCACTTTTGGAATAAACCGTGATTTTGGTAAAACTTGATTTATATACCTGTGAGCTGAGATTCAGGAATATTTGGTTTTGACATGGAAATGTTTGAAGGATATTTTCTGGATTATGTGATTGTGGATGCCATGCGTTATAACGGTGCAGGTGTGCATTTACTCCCTGACCTCCTTACGAAGGATCCTGGTTATTGTTATGAGATGTTACCACACGAGGATGCAGGTGGTAGTGTGACTACGATACTGGCCTCATCTCGTTGGACATGACATGATGATAGTTATATATCTCTTAGGACATGCGTGTATATATATGTATGTGGATTGAATTGTATCATTGGGGGTTTTGGGCCCATGGCCCTAATTTATTTTGATAAAGGTGCGGTTGGGACTACGGCCACCCACCTCCGATTTATTTTAGCCTGGTTGAGCTAGGGGTTTGTTAACCTGGATCCAACAGCCCTATAATATGATTCAATCCAAGTTGTGGATATGCTAAGGACCTAACGAAGTGACGCATATGCCACACAGCCTGATTTCATATCGATGGATATACCAGGGACCCTGCATGGTGACGTATATACCATGCTATGGATGACGACGGTATTTGGCTATTGTCCACATGTGATGGCACATTCCATATGCGAGGCATATGCCTTGATCTTTATATTGTTGGAGATAGTTTTTCACTGAAAGCCCACACATTTTTCAAAGGGTATTTATAAATTTGATTTATACAACTCTTGACTTATTGAACTTACAAGCTTTATTTAAATATTCCATATATCATTGTATTGTTATTAATTCGTAGAGGTTACATTATTCCTACTGAGCAATCCGAGGCTCATTCCTGCTTTTCATGCAGCAGATTTGCAGGTAGACCTAGGCGATCGCATTGGTAGTTTGACACAGCCTCGTAGTTGGAGACTGTTGATCAAGCTCTTGGTAGTTCCGCTTTTGTCGCATTTATTTAGTAGTTATGTATTATATGTATGTGCATATTTATACTTACTTAACTTGAGAATTTGAGATTGATTGTTGAACTGCCTATCTTGCCAGGGAAGTTGGCATAATTATTTTGATTTGATTCTTGGTTTTGTATAAAGCGTTTGGGACATAATGTATGTGCATGTCATTTCATTTTGTTATATATATATTCTTTGTCTCTCATGAGGAAATATGAATGAGAGGAAATATGAATGAGCAGGACAGGTTGTACCTCCAACTTGACACGTGTGGACCTATCCGGAAGGGTCGATTCGGATGTTAGGTTGGGGCGTTACATAGAGCATCTACAAGGTCTATCACATACGAAACTTAAAAGATGATTGCTGCAACTGAAGAGAACTCAAGACAGGGAGAGATTGAAAAGGCTAACAAAGCTGTATAGGATTTAACTGATGCTACAGTGCTGCTGGGTTGTACGACAGACAGTAGAAAGCTGGAATGATGCAACTAGAAGTCCTGCCCAAATGCCAAAAGGGGAGAAGGGGGAGAAGAAGGAGAAGAAAGCTGCTGGGTTGTGTGACAGACAGTAGAAAGCTGGAATGATGCAACGAGAAGTCCTGCATTGATGCCAAAGAAGGAGAAGAAAGCTGCTGCATAGGTGCATGCATGGCAGGTCTGTTACTTCATATGTATATGAGAGCCTAGGGCTCTCATGAAGGCTCTGATACCATGTCACTTTATAAGAAAGTGTAAATTCTCATTAACAAAAAGTAGAGACTATTTATAAGTGTCTAAAAACCAAATATTAGAAAACCAATGAACTATTAAATTATTGAATTTCTAATGCTAGAAGACTAAGCTACCTTTACTTATAAAATATTATTACAATACATCTCACAATAACAACCATATTTATGATTTTTCTGTATAAAAGAAAATGACAGTTCATATACACACAAAAAAAAAAAGGACACATGACACATTAAAGGTAGAGACTCGCCATGCAATTGTTATGCAGGAGAGCTAAATATCAAGTGCATCATCACAACCACCAACCAGTTCACTATTTACACGACATCTCCAAGGATGAGACTCCCAGTAGATCTTGATAGCCGTCTGTGCATCAAATGCACTAAGAATTGTGCACATAGAAAATTATCCTGTATTTACTGATCCAACTATAAATGCACCAGAACCAAATCAAATAATTCATTAAAGGGGCATCTGAATACCAACTTAATTCAACTATTCGATTTGGATACCACATCAAAGTGAAAATATTCCACTTGTTTTACATGGCAACTGGAAATGAACCTATTTCATTTTTCACTCCATGTTTTGAGAATTTATTTCTTACCATGAAGGTAACTTGTCTTTGAATTTCAAGAACTGGGGTCATTTCATACTTACACTGTCATTATTCTTGCTGAGTCTCCTTTTTACACTGTCATTATTCTTGCTGAGTCTCCTTTCCCCTTTCTTTCTTTTTTTTTTTTCCCTTCTTTTTTAGTTTTGACATTCTAAATTATGTATCTGTGCTTTCAACTGCTATTGAAAAAAATAAATGGAATGATTTCATCTCCAAGTGGTGTCCAAAATAGTCCCCCAAATAATGGTATGTGTATGAAATTGAAACGTTCAAAGATCAAATAAGCAATTTACCTCATATAGAAGATGCTTCATTCGCTCACTTATTAGCTTACTTTCATTTCGCAAAGCAGTACTAATAGCAGGATGTAACCACTGTGCATTACTCAACCATGCATTTACGAATGGATGGTCTGCAGCTACATGGCACCACCAAGTTGGGCCCACTGGCCGTTCCCAGTAAGGAGTTGCTACATCTGCAACAGTGACATCATCTTCATCATCTGTGAACTCGGCAGGCTTTGAGGCCCAGCCAACATCAACTTGCACTGTCTGGACAAGTTCAAAAATTCTAGTCCAGCCAATTGGTATCCAATAACTTCTTGGAAATCTTTCCCCAGCATGGAAACAACCTGAATTATAGTCCTGGCTATGACTCTGATCATTTAATAAATCAATTTCACTGACACCAGATTCTATTAGCGGTGAAGATCCCAAAAGGTTGGTCCTATTAACTTTGGGGGGTACAGAATTAATAAAACCATATCTAGACACTTGCTGCTTTGGCACCTCACTGACAACTTGTGCTGACAGGATGTTTGAACCAGATGTTGAATGAATAATCTTCCTATGGCCTTGAACAAATTCAAAAGCACAAATAAGTCCATCAGTCCAAAGATTGGCCCCCAGCATGACATCTCTACATAAATGGTCTTTCTGATTCTCTTGCTTCTTCATTTCACTGCTCAGGGAAGCTGAATGATCATCACCCACTCCAGTCATATTGCATTTCATCTATGCAAAGCAAGTAAAAGCATCTCAAAAATCCTGAACATTCACCAAAAGGAAACTTTAAAAGAAATAAAAATGTGTAAATAACAAAAAAAATATCATCATATCAAATTACTAGGGTAACCAAATGCATCTACATTTTAGAGCAAATACGTTAAGGGACGTCTTCATGAACTAGAACCGAACCAAAGAAAGTAAATTACTTCCCAATCCCAGCAGAATTTTGATCTGACCCAAAATTAATTTGGCCCAATAATAACAAAGAAGATTTTTTTTTTTTTTTTTTTTTTTACTTGTTAGTCCAACTTTTGCAATTTTTCAGACCAGTTCGGTTTGCCTAATTTGATTCTTCAAAGTTTTAAGAAGTCACGACAAAATATCAACATATCTATAGCATTATTAAGCCAACCCTCTTATGGTTGGATGTACACAGTTAATTACTAAAATGCCTTTGGCATTTAAGTTTATATTAAATATTATTAGGATAAACTAGTAACTTCAAATTTTTTAAATTTTGACATTTGTGTAAAAGAACCGATCAGTTTTCTATAATAACCGTTTCACCACATCTATGTTGAAGTTCTTCTTCCAAAGTGGCAATCGAACTTGACACCATATCTAGTATTTAGAAGGCCCTCTCATTGACACTTCCATCAAAAGAAGTTTGGGGGGAGATATTGCAACCCCATTAGTTGGTTTCCACACCCAATTAGTTTTAAAACCCCACAAACTTCCTAAAATACCCCCACACCCAAATTGAGCCTTAATGTTACTGACAACTACACCCCACTAAAAAAATTCACACACATTCCCCTCTCTCTCTCTTTCCCTTGCGCTCTTGCTCTCCCTCTACCTCTCTTCTCCGGCAGGCAAGTCCTCTCTTCTCCAGCAAGTGGTCTCTTCCCCAACAGCTTCCCCATTTTCTGACAAGTCCTCTTTTCACGAGTAAGCCTCTCACTCTCTCTTCTCCACTCTTTCTCTCTCTCTCTCCATATGTATACAAATCACAAACCAATAGAGGCTATAGGAACTAGCAAGTGCTACGGTTTCTATTGCAATGCACATCTAGTTGAAGCCTTGCCTGGAAAAATGGAGAAGGGATAAAAGAATAAATTTTTGTACTGTTCAGTCATCTCCAGCTGAACATATGAGGTTTGTTCGGTCAAAGAAGACAGAACAAAATGCTTTGTTCAGTTATTAAAGACAGAACAAAATCAATTTGTTCATAACCACTATGTTCAGTCATCTTCGACCGAACAAACCAGCTTCGTTCGATAGGCTTCTTGTAATGACCCAACTTAGCTTGTATCAACCTTTCCGGATAGGCATTAGTGGGTTTAAATGAGGGGTTAGTGGGTTTTCTTGAGTGGATGGAGATCAATTTTTATTAGAGTTAGTCGGGCTTTTTTTAATTTTAGATATCCTTGATGGTAAATTTGCTTATGGGTATTTTTGGAATGATGATTTATGGGGTGTAGAAACCAATCTTTGGGGTTGCAAAATCCACACCCAAGAAGTTTTGGATTGGTGATCAAACTTGACACCACATCCATGGTAGGCCTCCTTCATTGGCATAAACAGGCCCATTCCAAGTCTAATTAGGCTCGTATTGATTTGCCTCTTTAGAATGGTATGGAGTGAAAATCAGGCAAATGCTGTATCAAAACCACCACACTTTTACACATGATTAGGTTATGATATCATCGTCTTTGATCAAATTTTAGTTAGTTGTGCAATGAAAAAAAGAAGTTGAAGTTCCTGGAATAGTGGTCAAGCTCAACATCACATCTATGTTAAAAAAAAATTTTGCTTAGGAGTGGTAGTTGAACCTAACACCACCCATCTAATATTTAGAAGGCCCTCTCATTGACACTTCATCAAAAGTAGTATTGGATTGGTGAATGTAGTTAACACCACATCTATGGGAGGCCTTTTCATTGGCCCCTTTTCAAGCCCAAATTAGGCTTGTGTTGATTTGCTCTTTCGCAATGCCACTTCAACTATCAATGATAGAATGAAGATCACGGCAATTGTTAGCTGCATCAAACTCACTTGTCAAATCTATGTATGAGTTTGAGGGTGAGTAATGAAGAATATGAGTGGGAGTATGTTAAGCTGGTAATACAATGTACATAAGATACATTATATCCAAGTGTATCTCATCGGTATTCAAAAGATACATATTTGAGAAGATCAATACCCCAGAGATTGAGATTTGGGAGATCTGATAAGATATGATTAGATTACCATATTAGGTTTATCTTTGAAATTTCAAATGGTTCATACTTCTATATAAGCCCACAGCCCCACATCAGGTCTTTTGTAATGCATCCATACCTTTATTAATAACACTCCTATTTCAGTTTTTCTATACTTCTTACCCTAATTTCTTTTTTTTTCCCCTTTATTTTTAATCAACTTGTTTGAATTCACTTCGCCTTTTTTTGTTTTTTTTTTCTTTTTTTGGGTAGAGTCTGCTATCTTTAGATTTCTATAGTTCTCTTATTTGGGCAGGTATATAGATAAATAAATAAATAAAATTTGAGTTTGAGGTATAGTTTGATTTAGCACTGAGTAAGTTTGAACACTAATAATGACAGAGGTCTATTCACTTTTAATCCAAAATTTCAGCAGAATCATCTCAACAATCAGAACGAGAAGAACAAGAGCACCCAAATCAAGTAAACTCAACCAATCCAAAAGCTTACATAAACAAACATCAATATGGAAGGAGTATTTCAAAACACAGAAATGTATTCTTTGTGATGGAAAACAAAATGTATGCACTGTTTGGTTGCTGAGAAAATTTATAAAACTAAAAACTAAAAACAAAAGAAATCAAAATTTACAGTCTTAAATTGTTCATTGTTTGGGACCCGAGAAAACAATAACTTTCACTCGAACTAAATTAAACATAACTCAGTTATTCACTTATTTAGCTTAACTGAAGTGAGATTCTCATTTTCAGGAAACCAAAACAAACATAATGCAAGAGATTCAAAACTTCCTGTTCTTTCTTTTCCTTAGTTTTCTCAGCAACCAAAAAGAGGGCTAGGGTTAGAAATTGAGAAAAAGGGTAATGCCAATGAAAGCTTACCAGTGAGTTATCCAATCTATGTGCATCAAAATCTGTTGAAACGGAGTCTCAGTGGACACTTTTGGTTAATATATAACAAGAATTTAGGAAGAAAATAGAATGGCTAGGCAAGAAGAGTTGCTAATGTGAACACGCGGTGTGCAGCGCAGGCAGGAGGAGTCTGCATGTGTGCTGGAACTTCTTGCGGGTGGAAGGCGGCAATTTGAACCGTATACACTTCAGTATTTCTATTTCTCCTTTCAAGAATACTAGAGTACGTTGGCCTCTCAGTGACACTTGAAACACTATGTTTGGATTAAGATAATTGGAGAGAAGAGAACATAATCTCATTAAAAGAAGAGAAAGAGAAATAATTTTCTCTCCACCCCGTTTGGATAACTTTTATAAGAGAAGAGAAAAGAAAATTTTAAGGTGTAAATTTCAATATTGCCCTTACTTACATAAAAAGAAATAAAAGCTAAACAAGGGAAACAAGTGCAAAGCAGTAAAATCACACATATTGGCTTTCTCTTCTGTTCTCTTCTCTCCAAATCTCCCTAATTTGAAGAGAAAGAATATTGGGCCCTTTTCTCCCCACTCTTTCCCCCTCCCTTCCTTTCTCTCATATTTTGGTTTGCCAAACAAGGAAATTTTTTAATTTTTCTCTTCTCTTCTCTTCTCCCCAACTCTCTTAATCCAAACGGACTGTAAGGTACCACGAGCAATTTAGAGAAAAACTCAAATTATTAGCTACTTGGCATGCAAGATGAAGCAAACTTCAAAATTTTAGTGGAAAAAAAAAAAAGAAAAAGTTGAAAGAAAACCATGTTTAAACACAGCGGAACTTGAAAAATAAAACTTTTTCATGGCTTCCTTCCCAAGAAAGTTCTCAAACGATGAATCGAATCAAAACTAATAAACATACAAGGTTAAAAGCTTACTTGTGTTCCTTTGCCAATTGCTTTCCACGAAAATCTTCGAGCTCCAAAAGTATGGAAGCCTTCAATGATAGTCCACACGAGCCTAAGACTTCTTGAACCCCTTGTATCTTCACAACACTTGTGAAAGCATACAAGCTAGAGAGGGAAGAGAGAGAGACGGCTAGAGGGAGAGAGGCACAATAGAGCTCACGGCCTAGGGTTTTGCTCTCCTCATTTTTATATCTTTTCTCTTTTAGTGATGTTTGGTTACAAGTGCTAGCTTGACCAAACATCATATTGATAAGTAATACTCTTATTATTAATATTCTTGACCCCTTACTTATTAACCTTTAATAACAAGGGTTAAACTTATATAAATCAGAGTATTCCCCTCCCACAAGTTCAAGAAGATCACTTATGCCCTTATGTGTGCGACCCATTGGGTTCACCCCAACCTAGTAATGGCAAAGAACATCTCAATGTTTCCCAAAATAAAAACTTTTTATTTTTGGTTCGATTGGAACAATTCCAATTTTGCTCTCAATGATAACCCTTATCATTAGGCCTTCACTAGTCATGAGTGACGTCTAGCAATATGTCATGACAAGCCCTAGGTATGGGTGAATATACCTGTATAAATGAACCCTTCGTGTAATAGATAATCATTCACCAAACAATGTCATGATTAAATTAGTTGGGTATGGATTCATGTCAAACCCTAACTTAATCCTGTATTAGCTATTCACCAAAATATAAACTCAATTAGGTTAACCCTTAAAAACACTTTTTCTTGGTTACCTTCTGCTTTGGCCAAAGACTTTATTGAGTTATTATTTATGAATGAACCATGACATTCTCCATTTGACATTAAGTGTGGTGATCCCCTATTGCACACTCACCTATCTTCATGTACAACTTACTAAAGTCAATGAGTATCGATTACATCCTCTTGATCAAGGGTGTACAAGATACTATCAAATTCTAAGAATTCATATATAAGATAACCAGTGGTGTCTCAGGTATGAGGATTACAAATGTGACATATACAAATACATTTCCATAAGTTGTACTCATATTGGTCACGTTCAGTGTACTTGTTCTTCTAACAAGCACCCACAGGTTTACTATAGTGTCTTTACACTGATGGTATAAGACTCACCATTCTCCATAGGAGATAGTATAACCTGTGCTAATCTTAACGATTTATTATCGTCCAAATAAATAAACCTATGATCAGGAACAAATCTAGAATAGATGTACTTGAGAATTGTAAGTCTCTGTATCTCATCACTTGAGATACAATTCTCTATCATGCTATCCAAGGACATTATCATGAACAGTTATAAATAACACAAGTTTACATGATAATAAAAGTCATTTCATAGATGAATAAAGTTTCATACATAAATATAAATGAAATATAAGTTCCCTAAATACAACCTAACAATTGGTTTTAAGGCATACTTCTAACAATCTCTCACTTACACTAAACCCAATTAGCGACGTATCTCATACCCATCTTCTCAAGATGCTGCTCCAAGGTCTTCAGGGTAAGAGCCTTGGTAAGTGGGTCTGCGGTGTTATCCTCATATGCTACTCTCTGCATAATGATATCTCCTCTTTTAATGATTTCTCGAATCATGTGGAAGCGCCTTTCTATGTGTTTAGACTTCAGATGAGACCTTGGTTCCTTGGCATGAGCACTGGCCCCATTGTTGTCACAATACAAAGGAATAGGTGACTCAATGGATGGAACCATTCCGAGTTCTAAAATGAACTTCTTGATCCAAACAGCTTCCTTGGCAGCTTCAGAGGCGGCTACATACTCAATTTCTGTAGTGGAATCCGCTATAATAGGCTGCTTACAGCTCTTCCAACGAAACACCCCACAATTTAAGGTGAACAAATATCCTGAGGTGGACTTTCTATCATAAATTTCTGATTGAAAGTCTGAGTCAGTGAAACCATCAACTTTAAGCCCATCTCCTACATAGACAAGAATCAAATCCTTAGTCCTTCTCAAGTACTTAAGGATGCTTTTGATTGCCCACCAGTGCAGCTCACCCGGGTTAGACTGATATCTGCTGACAACGCTTACAACATGACTGATATCAGGTCTAGTACATAGCATAGCATACATAAAGCTCCCCACAGCTGATGCATAAGTGACTTTACTCATATGCACTCTCTCTCTCCTGATCTGTCATGGGAGACATATCCTTGGAGAGATGAATTCCATGTCTAAAGGGAAGCAAACCCCTTTTGGAACTCTCCATACTGAACCTCTTTAGTATTTTATCTATGTACATGGATTGTGAGAGACCAAGCAACCCCTTAGATCTATTTCTATAGATCTTAATACCCAGTATATAGTTTACTTCTCCTAAATCCTTCATGTAGAAGTTATTATAAAGCTAAAGTTTTACAGATGAGATCATTCTCATATCATTCACAATGATAAGGATATCGTCCACATATAGGACAAGGAAAGTAACTGTACTCCCACTAACCTTCATGTACACACATGGTTTATCCATATTCTGAATAAAGCCAGACGATTTGACCGCTTCGTTTAATCGGATGTTCCAACTTCGAGAAGCTTGCTTTAGTCCATAAATGGATAGCTGTAGCTTGCACACCTTGTGATCCTCACCACTGGATATAAAGCCCTTATGTTGTTCCATATAAAAATCTTCCTCAACGTTTCCATTAAGAAAAGTGGTCTTTACATCCATTTGACATATCTCATAGTCATAGTGTGCGGCTATAGCCAACAAGATCCTAATGGATTTTAGCATAGCCACTGGCGAAAAGGTATCCTCATAACAACACCTTGCTTCTGATTATACCATTTTGCTACTAGCTTAGCTTTGTAGGTCTCTACCTTTCCATCTAAGCCTATCTTCCTTTTGTAAATCCATTTACAGCCTATAGGTACTATACCTTCATGTGGATTTACTAAAGTCCAGACTTCGTTACAATACATTTAATCCATTTCAGATTTCATGGCCTCTTGCCATCTTCTCGAGTCGATGTCCAACATCGCTCCTTAGTAAGTGGTAGGATCATCTAGATATTCCTTGTCGCCAAGTAACAATTCCTCACTGAAATCATGGATATACTCATATCTCACTAGAGGAGCAGATATTCCACCAGATCTACGCAGTGGTGATGCAACAGTAGGTACTGCCTCAACAGGGGCAGGTGTGGTATCAGTGTCGGTCTGTGTATTCTCGGATAATTTCTTGAGATCTATCACTTGACCTTTGCCTCCCTCTTATAAGGTATCTTTAATTAATAGTTAATTAGGGAGGACCAAGTTGCAAAATATTAGAAACCCTAGTATTTGCTATAAATACAAGGGGCTGAGTGCATGCTAGCACTAAGCCCACTTAACCCTAAAATAAAATAGGAGGCTATCATCACTTTCACCCACCCATGTGGTCGTGACCTAGGGAGGCTCCCTAGGGCCGTGATTTGCCTTTGATCGATTCAGAGTACAAGGGAGATTATTCCTTGTTAAAGATCAAGATTAATATATTTATAAAACCGCGTGATTGTTAATCTCAATTCAATTGCGACTAGTGAGCACGGGTGTCGAACCACTGGGAAAATGCAGGTTTATAATAAAAGACTATTAGAATTAATTAAAGTGAAAGAATAATGTCAAATTAAGTTGGTGGTGAAAAGTGCTCCGATTGGGTTGAAGCGAAAATACAGAATTTCAATAAAGCTGGTTAAAAACGCGATTACTTTGGTGGAATGAGCGGAACTTGGGTGAGAAGCCCATTGAATATCAATTATACAACTTATATTATAAAATCCTCAATATAGTAATTATGTATGGTGGTTCTTCCAACTACAAGAAGGAAGTCCCAAAAAAATTATGAATACAGGACCGGCAGGTTTATCCTTGAAAAGAATGGAATATCGCTATCCACCTTAATTGGGGATAAAGCATGTTGGTTTGTATTCATACCAGTAAGTACCATTGCATAATTATATAATTGCAATCACAGATGTACAATTATATGATATTATATTTAGCAATAGTGTGCGGTAAAACCTTCACAACTATGCAATCACATAATACAAATAACGGGATGTTTATAAAATAGAATTGCATAAAGAATCCAACTTCATCCTCACCCAAGCTTGGAGTATTAGCTACACATCAATGGAGGAGAATATCCTTTATCCATGACAAGCTCTAAGGGTTCACGGGATGGAAAAAGTAAAATAAAAGCAGTAAGTAAATGACTGAAGAAATAAGGAAAAAGTGACTGAAATAAATAAAGAAAATGGCAGAAATAAATAAATAAAAGGGCTGAAATAAATAAAGAAAATGGAGAAAGTAAATAAAGAAAAGGACTTAAGTAGATAAAGAAAATGACAATAAAAGTAAAGAACAATTCTCAAGTGAGAATTGAGTCAGGCATTAAAGGAAAAATTCCAGAAAATTAAAGTAGTGAAAGTAAAGACTGTATAAATAAAGAACAATTCTCAAGTGAGAATTGAGCTAGGCATTAAAGGAAAAATTGCAGAAAAGTAGAAATTGCTGAAAAAGTAAACGACCGAATAAAAAGCAGAATTGAACTGTAACATGAAGTCTATTAAAAATAACAGAGTAATGATTCAGAGCAAAAGTCTTGAACCCTCTTTAAGTCGCCTTTACACGTGTATATATAGAAATGAAATGTAAAAGACGTAAATGCCCTTGAAATATCTCAAAATATCTAAGAAAGCCCTCAGCCGCCTAAGGTCTATCGATAGCGAAGAGGCGCTATCGATAGTACCTCTATCGATAGCGAAAACTTGGCTATCGATAGACATGTGGCACTTTGCTTTTCAATTTGCAGAGATTCTTTGCAGTTCTTTCGCACTTCAATTGGCTGCTGTTGATCTTTTCTGAATGCTCTTTAATTCGAGATGATCATCAAGGCTTCGTAGGCGACGACTTCGTATTCATATAATCTGCACAGATTTCTAGAAAAAGATATTTTACCAATTTGTACAGATTTTATACAAAACGAGATATTAAAACACAATTATTTATATAAGAGAACACAGTAATACCATCCTTTGAGAGCATGATTGTGATACAATCACACTCCCCAACTTAGGTTTTGCTAGTCTCTTAGCAAATAGCTAAACTCTTAAGATGACGAATTAAAACTAGAAATTGAAAAAGCCACTTTCGCAGGGAATCGCGATTGCATTTAGCATATGCAACAAGCCTTTTATACCACTAAGTTACCCTTAGTGGACGAGTGTAGTCTCGTGAGGGTTTGCAGAAATGATACCCACAAACATGAATAATTAAAAGAATCATTTGATAAAGAATTTTAAAATTATACTACGTACACAGCAAGAGTTTCATCCACAGATATATCAATATCATATTTGAAAATTTTAAATACAGGAAATGCTATCTTTAACAGGTAATTAGCAAGTGTTCAATGTGTAGTGAGGATGAACTTGATAGAATCAAAATAACGCAATATAAGTATGAGAATTAACCCTAAATAAGTTTCAACTTCAAATCCTCACTGGTGGTTGCTCGCAAAAAATGTTCGCTCTGAAAAAGGTTAGTAACCCAGAGTTCCCAAATGGAAATATACAAGTATAAAACTTATACATTAAGCTCTAATATTTGATCAATAAAAGATGAATTAACGAAGTTATATATGCAAAGATGCAGTTCATACATAAATAAAACTTAAATAAACAAGTAATCACAAGAGAATAGTGCACAAAATTTTGAAATCAAAAAGGTCTTCATAGGATTGTAATGTATTTGGTTATAACAGAAGAAATTTTGGACTGCAAAATTAGGATGGTTTGTAATATGTTCAAGGTTACTACCCTAAACCATCCTAAATACCCTATACTAACCCTGACAAACAATTTAAAATTTTAACAAAAAAGAAACAATTATTCCTCCAAAAAGAACAACCACCCACGCTCAAGACTGAGCATCATCTCTCATCTCCACATCCGCTCTCATCTCTGCCTCGCGCTGACCGCGGGCCTCATCCGATAACTGATCATCCCCAGGTGGGATGTCAAATCCAGCAGTAGGTTGTGGCTCATAAAATAACGCGCTGTCGGCCTCAGAAATCGGCTCGCCATCCATCCGTCTCCACATAGCCTGGAGCTGAGCAGAGTGTCTTTCCATCTGTACAGACTGTCTGTCAAGCTGCGCGGACTGACGGTCTAACTGAGCTGACTATATCTGCTGAGTCTGCATCACTGATCTCAGCCCCTCTAAGACCTGAAGTAACAAATCCTGAGAGCTGGCAGATGATGCAGCTGGCATAGTAGGTGCAGCTGGAGCAGGCTCTGATGGGTCAGCTGTCTCTATACGTGGCCTCTTCGGCCTAGCTGCCATACTCCTAGCTATCGTAGTGGGGGTAATAGGTCCCTCACCCCACCGCAGCGGCTCATCAGACACAACACCCGCACCCAATGCAAAAGCTGTAATCATCTGGGGGTACGGCATGTTATTGCGCGGCTGTGTGGCAACAAAAGTACGGATCTCGCTGAAGATCAACAAGGCGATATCCATCTCGTGGTCGCTCAAGAACTCTAACAGCAGCCGCACAGACTCCACGGGGATCTGTAAATCAGTACCCCTCGCTCGCAGATTGCAGTAGAGCAGCTTATTCATAGCTGCGTAGGATGGGTGCATGTTCTCAGTCGTGAAGTGCAGTCCATCTAATAACTCACGGTCCACGCACACCATATCTGCACACTGACTCTTTGTCAGCTCTAAATAACTGCCCTCCACCTCTGTCGTGAGTGGACGCTCGCACCCCAAGTAGGTAGCGATGTCGTCTGGAGTAAACTGGACAATGCGGCCTCCAACCTCGGCCCTGAGCGTCTGTGGCTGATCCTCTGCCATGTGTGCTGATGTATAGAACTGACGCACAACACTGGCCATATAACCTGCGCCCTTCCTCAGCCAGGTGCTGAGGTGTCGGTCCTGTAGGGTCTCCACAAGCAAGCCTTCATATCTGAAGGTTTTCGGGTCGACATATCGCTCGACATTGAAGTTCTTCGCTGACAGGATCACTGGCCACGGTCTCGGAGCTCGTCGGGTCGGTAATTTCTTCGACCCAGCCTCTGACTGTGCGTAGCTCTCAAACTCGCGAGTCATGCGAGGCTCACCCGTCTCGCCTATCTCAGGGTGCTCATAATACTCCTCCTCCACAAACTGTGAACTAGTAGGAGGCGCACTCGCTGGTGGCTGTGAAGATGAATGCCCTCTAGATGAAAGTCTCCGAATGGGGGTTGCTGGCATCTCGGACTCAGAATTGTCCGAGGTATCTGGCTGTGTGCGCTGGGCCTTGCCCCTGCTCGTATCTGTAGACCTCCTCGGTCTCTGAACCGGCTCCTGGAATGCCACGCCCTTCTCTCGGGGCCTGCTAGTGGTCTTTTGGCGCACCATAGTGCTGTACAATTTTTATCACATACACCCACGGCAGCAGATAGAACCACAGTCAGCAGTAATTATAATTTGCAGAGATAATCATAACATTTTTTTCAAAAAGGATCAAACGAACAACACAACAAGTGGTTACCCCAAGATATCTTTATAACCCCATCCCAAATTTCAGAACTGGCCCATCATCCAAGCATCATTCATTAACACCTCCAAACACACATACAGTAGTATGCATGCTCATGCATAGCCTAACGTCCAGGCCTTACCATATCTCCACAACCGCCTATCATCCAGGCATCAATCCCAACTCAATGCATTGTAAAAGGCATAGCAAGGACTAATGTATTATAATAAACCTAATGTCAAAACTCAAAACCCAACATACTACTACTAACTTTTAAATGCAAATTCTACGTAAGTAAACTCCTTATGCTATTACAAATTGGACAAAACTAAGCCATTAAGAAAAGTTCAAATTTTTAGAAAGGGAATGAGAACTTACAAAGTGTCGAGAATGAGGAAGTTGCCGGACTAACTACCCTTGACGGAGTGACTGGAGTGGTGTAAGGCGAAAATATGCAGTGAAGCAAACGCCCGTTCTGATCGGTCAGAAATGTGAAGAATGCTGCGAGGATAGCAACGGAATCAAGCTTTAGTGAAACAGACGCCTGAGATGGCCGGAAAATGAGGTGGAAGGTGGAGAGTCAAGGTGGCAATGGCGGTTTTCAGGTGAGAATAGTGGTGGAAATGAAGAGTTTCGCGCGGGGAGGCTCTTTTCAGGCGGAATTTTGCACTCGCTATCGAGAGCGCTATCTCGCTATCGATAGCCAAGGTCCACTGCCGCGCAATGGAGTTTTTTATTTTTTTTGAATTTTAGGCTTCTATCGATAGACATAAAGTCTATCAATAGCGAGATTGAGGATTTGAATTTTTCCACATGGCTTAATTTTTTATTTTAATACAATAAAAACAGACATTTTATACCAAAAATGTACAAGAGACACCTCGTTACCCATGGCTGCTAAGTTATCGAAAAAATTGGCAACTTTTAGGCTCAGATTAGGGTACTACAGGGGTCCTATACTCTAGCAAAAATAAATATGGCACAAAGACTCGAAGAAAATGGCCTTAAATCATTTTTCAAAAATTGCACATTTATTCTCGACTGTGTTAGAAGTATGCCCTAAAACCAATCCTAAAGGGTATATTAAGTTTCATATTATCAATAAATATATGGAAGGTATAACTTAT
>JAESVK010000564.1:207759-241055 GCA_017140935.1 Hamamelis virginiana | reverse complement strand
GTGAACCCAAAGGGTCACACACAATAGAGAGTAAGTGAGTTCCTTAAACTTGTGGGAGGGGAATCCTGTATTTGAGTTATGTTTGACTTTAATTATTAAAGGTTAATTAATTAAAAGTCAATCTTAACCAAGAATAGGATTACTCTATTCAAGGATGTTTGGTCATGCTAGCACTAGTAACCAAACACCCCAAAAGAGGAGAAAGTCTATTTATATGAGTGTTTTACACACTCTAGGGTTAAGAGAACCCTAGTGGCCGAATTCTCTCTCCTCTCCCTCTCCATGCTAGCTTGCTCACAAGGGTTGTGGAAGGCTAGGAGGTTCTAGGAGTTTTGCTCTCGTGTGGATACGCTTTGGAGGTTTCATCCGTTTGAAACTCGAAGGATCTCTACATCGAAGAAAGCACAATCAAGTAAGGTTATTTTTGTTTGAATATTCATTCTTGATTATGTATGGTTTTTAATATACATGTACCCGATGCTTGAATCGTTTCTTGGAGGTTTTGTGAACATGGATTGTTTTATAAAATGAAAAAGTTTTGTTTTTACCTATTCCGCTGCGAATCCATGTCTGTGGTTTTCACAGAACCTTTCACAAGATATGTTCCTGATCATAGGTTTATTTAATTGGGCGATAATAAACCGTTAAGATTGGCTCAGGTTATACTAGCTCCGATAGGAGGATGGTGAGTCTCAAGCCATCTGTGTAGAGACACTTTAGTAAACCTGTGGGTGCTTGTTAGAGAACAAGTACACTGAACGTGACCAATATGAGTACAGCTCATGGAAATATATTTGAATGTCAAAAGCTGCTCATGTGTATAGTCACATCTGTAATCCTCATACCTGAGACACCACTGGCTATCTTATGTATGAATTACTAGAGTTTGATAGTATCTTGTACACCCTTAATCATGAGGAAGTAATCGGTGCTCATTGGCTTTAGTAAGTTGTATATGAAGATAGGTGAGTGTGCAATAGGGGATCACCACCCTTAATATCAAAGGGAGAATGTCACAGTTAATTCACAAATAATAACTCAATGAAGTCTTTGGCCAAAGCAGAAGGTAACCAAGGAAAAAGAGTTTTCATGGGTTAGCCTAATTGAGTTTATATTTTGGTGAATGGCTAACACAGGATTAAGTTAGGGTTTGACATGAATCCATACCCAGATAACTTAATCGTGACATTGCTTGGTGAAGGATTATATTACACGAAGGGTTCATTTATATTCGTATATTCACCCACACCTAGGGCACGTCATGATATGTTGCTAGATGTCACTCATGACTAGTGTAGGCCTAATGATAAGTGTTATCATTGAGGGCAAAATTGGAATAGTTTCAATTGAACCAAAAATAGAAAGTTTCTATTTTGGGAAACATGCGATGTTCCCGAGCCACTACTAGGTTGGGGTGAACCCAATGGGTCACACACATAAGGGCTTAAGTGATCTTCTTGAAGTTGTAAGAGGGGATATTCTAATTTAGATATTAGCTTAATCCTTATTATTAAGTGTTAATAATTAAAGGGATTAAGGATATACTAAACTAGAATATAACTAATCAAATATGATGTTTGGTCAAGCTAGCACTTGTAACCAAACATCATTATAAGAGGAGATGTTTATATATAGAGGAGGATAAACCCTAGGGCCGAACAACACATGCTTGCACCCTCCTCATTGCCGCCTCTCTCTCTCCCTCTCAAGCTTGCATCTTCTCAAGTGTTGTGGAGATCAAGGACTTCAAGAAGTTTTAGGCTCGTGTGAACTATTCATTGGAGGCTTCCATACGTTTGGGGCTTGAAGGTTTCGCGAGGATTCACGGCAAGGATTGGAGGATAGCATCTACAAAGGAACACAAGTAAGCTTTAATTAATGTTTGATTAATTGTTTTGATTCGCTTTTATAGTTTGAGTTTGATTCTTGGATGAATATCAATGGGAAATTTTTATTGTTTACATTCCGCTGCGTTCTCATGGCATATTCTTTCACGTGCATGTGGGAAATGGCACTCACTCGCCGATCTGGGGCATATCAAGCAAGGGTTGGCCAAGAAAAGTCATTAGCAATGAGCATGGGGCTATTCAGGCTAAGATACTCATAAGCCCATACCTGCAAAATATGTGCGTTGTCAGAAAATAAGCAAAGGGAAGTTTGTGATATTTTCAAACGAGTGAGTATACCTCCCAGACGAATCCCATGCCTCCAAAGTCGGTACATACTCCTCGAGACCGACAACTCATAGTTCTGTACCCCAGTCATGAGATAGCATGAGTAAGATTCCATTTGCTTCGGCTATTGGAAGTCTTATGTATGCTATGCTATGTACAAGACCTGATATCAGTCTTGCTGTGAGTGTGACTAGTAGATATCAATCTAATCCAGGTTCATAACACTGGATTGCAGTCAAGAATATCCTTAAGTACTTGAGAAGGACTAAGGATTTAATTATTGTCTATGGAGGAGGAGAGCTAACAGTTGATGGTTATACTGATTCAGATTTTCAATCAGATGTTGATGATAAAAAATCTAATTATGGTTATATCTTCATCTTAAATGGTGGAGTAGTTAGTTGGAAGAGCTGTAAACAAAATACTACAGCGGATTCCACTACTGAGGCTGAGTACATTGCTGCATCTAAAGCTGCCAAGGAAGCTGTTTGGATTAGGAAGTTCGTCATTGAACTTGAGTTGTTCCTACCATTGAGTCACCTATATCTTTATATTGTGACAACAATGGAACTATTGCGCAAGCAAATGAACCAAGGTCTCATCAGAAGTCCAAACACATAGAGCGGCGATATCACATAATCAAAGAGATTATTGTTAGAGGTGACATCTGCATTCAGAAGATCGCATCTGCGGATAACGTAGTAGACCCATTCACTAAGGCACTGACTCTTCAGAGTCTTGATCAACATCTTAAGAAGATGGGTATGAGATACAAAGGCGATTGGCTTTAGTGCAAGTGGGAGATTGTTAGTAATATGCCCTAATAGCCAATCACACTGGTGTAATTTAGGACATAAAGTTGATTCATGTATTATTATTATTCATTGATAATATGGGCTTTTGATTATCATGTATTCTTCTGTTATTATATTCATGGTAAGTCCTTAGAAGGAATGTCAATATAAGATCTCAAGAGTTGAGATTAGGAGACTTATATTGTTAAAGATTTCTTTCTTAGATATTCTTAGTCATAGGATTATTTATTGGGCATTAATAATCCGGATATACTAGCACAGGTTATGTCTGCTCAATATGGAGAATGACCAGTCTCAAGTCATTTGTGTAATGACACTAGGACAAACCTGTGGGTGCTTGTTTGAGAACAAATACACTGAATGTGATCATTGATTGAGTTTGTTGAACGGAGTTTTAATTACATGTCAAACAACAACTCAGGGTTACAATGATGCAAGTGATCCTTAGACCTGAGGCACCATAGATGTCCCGTGTTAGGGATATTAGGGTTTGATAGTACAAGGTACATATCCTAACCATGGAATTTGTGTATGTACTCATTGGCCCTAGTAGACCTGTCATGGGGACATATGAGTGTACAACAAGGAATCTATCACTCTTAGTAAAGAGAGGGAATGCCTTGTATTATTCTCAAAGATATAATTCATAGAAGTCTTTGGCCAAAGCAATTGGGAATAAGAAAAGTGTTTTCTTAAGTATCCCAAGATTGAATTGATATTTTGAGAAACACATACAAAAGGTTAAATTAGGGTTTTGACATATTATCCTACACTCAAGTACTTTAACTAAGGCATTGTTTGATGGAAGGATTGAATTGCATCTTAAAATTGTAATCGAAAGGTTCACTGTGTTATGATAAACCTTCACACAACCTAGGGTGTGTCTTGACATATTGCTAGATGTCACTCAGGATTAGTAGAGGCCCAAAAGAATTATTTCTTGAAGGGAAAATTAGAAGAGTTCTAATTTTAGATCCTAAAATAAAAGTTGTTTTATTTGAAGGATATTTTATTATCCTAATTCCTACTACTAGGTTGTTGTGAACCTAAGAGGTCACACACATATAGTTGGTAGCTTCATTTAAAAGATAAGAGAGGGTATATTTATAATTAAAAATTAATTATAAATGACTTAAATAATAAAGGTTATTATTTAAGGATCTATGTGCAATTAAGAAGATTATTGCATTTGCAATTTGAATTTAAATTATTTGATTTTGAAATTCAAATTAAGATGACAAGCTATCTATTATTGCATTTGAAATTTGAATTAAAGTTATTTGATTATGATATACTTTAAAATTCAAATTAAGATGACAAGCTTTATTGCATTTGAAATTTGAATTAAAGTTATTGATTATGATATACTTTAAATTCAAATTAAGATAACAAGTTATCTAATAGGGAGCTAGCACTCCACTTATATTAGATAACCACAAAGGGATGGCTGGATATAGCATAGAGATAATCACAAAGGGTTTGTGAAAATCCCTAGCCACCAACCTCTCCTCTCTCTCATCTTGTTGAAGCTTCTTCTAGTGTGGATCTTCTCTTGGAGGCCTTCATCTTTTGGGCTGCACCTTCATTAGTCCTACTCCTAAGGCTATCAATGTAAGTCATTTACATTTATTTAAAGTTTTATATATATAGCTTATACAATCATCATGTGATCTTGGTTCATCTTCTATGGAAAAAAAATTTATTCCGCTTATTTCCATGGGATTCTTTCAGATAGCAGGTACAAAAGGAAAGCCCGCACGATATGATCAGGATCTTCCCCTTCCTCTTCAGACATATTGCTAAATGTGTTTAGGAGAGTATTTCGGCGAACCGACTTCTTCATGATATCAATGTCAGCTGCCCCAAGATAAGTATTCAAGTAAGCCGAGTTTTTACTTGCATCCCCATAAAAGTTCAAAGAACGACCCCTAATGGAAAGTCCCGTGATCATAGTAAAGTCAAGAGGGGTCATGGTCATCTCCCCAAAATCGAAATGGAAGGTATTGGTGGTATCCGATCACAACTCAGATAAGGCCATGAGGGCCTACTTGTACATAGACTAATCCAAAGTGAATCAATAAAGTCACCAAAGCCTGTCCTTTTGATTATAGCCTTAGCCTGTGGTTGGAGAGTGTCCATTTTGGCCCACCATCCAACTATGCCCTGTAGGGAAGACCGAGTCCTGATGTCGAAATCCGGCTGCAAAGGTAAAGATTAATGGATTAGAGGTATAGAGATGAGTTGTGCTAACTCTTTAAATTAAGGACACAAAATTAAACCACAAAATGGCATGTTTTCAAAAAAGTGTTCATACTTCATTTCTCAAAACATGGTTTGTCAATTGTGAGTTATTTTATGTACCAACAATCTATTTTCAAAAAATATATATATATACCATAATTAATGTAATTAATTTTGGTACTTTTAATTTTACATCAAGAGTTAGCATAATTCATTAATACCCCATATGACTTCTTTTCATGAGAATGGAATTGGAAATGAAAGTCCTAAGAGAATAGAATTTTTAAAATCATGAAATGGATACTTAGTATGAGTTTTGAAATAAAATTATTTAAAAGCCATGGAAATGGCACTTTAAGTGAATAGTGTTTTGAATAAAAATAAGCTAAGTATTTAATTCATGAAAATTTTTTGATATGTGTATTACTTGAAGTGTTTTGAAAACTTACCATGATGTAAAAAATAAAAATAAAAATAAAAATTATTTCGAAACATTTGAAATGGCATGATATGATGAATTGATTTGAAAAATTGGAAATTGCCCACCTTTAGGCATTTTATCAAACACTTAGTGTGCACCTTTTTGAAAATAATTGAGAAAACTTGTCATGATATTTTAAAAATATTCAAATGATGTTTGAAACACATTTAAATCATGACATGATGGGTGATATGATGAATTGCTTTGAAAATTGGAAATTGCCACCTTATAGGCATTTTTCCAAACACTTAGTGTGCACATTTTTGAAAATAGTAATAAAAACTTGTCATGATGCTTTGAAAATATCCAAATGATGTTTGAAACACATTAGAATCATGGTATGAGGAATTTTAATTGAAAGAAATCATATTCTAGTCTCTTAGGAATTTTATCAAACACTTGGTGGGCAACATTTCAAGCTTGTGAAGCTAGTGAAATGGGGCTCCCAAGCTTTGCCTAATACAAATTTCATGAATACAAGTCATCAAACAATATCTAAAGACCAATATTGAAGCATCTAGACATCAATGATTCAAAGAAAAGGGCATGGACAGTAAGCTTACCTCTTGATTAGTGTGTATGTGAGAAAGATGATCATGGGGCTCCAATAGCAAGCTTGTGTTGTTAGGATCATGTGAGGGTGCTTTATAAATCTTCATCTTCATGAATGGGTACTTTGATTCATACCTATTTGCCATGAGTATAGGTAGTGGATAAGCTTGAGAAAATGGGTATGGTTAGATGTGTATTTGGGTTTTTGATCCCAAATTTGAAGTATAAGGGTGAAATTAGAGAATTCTTATTCACAAATTGAAGATTATATCAACACTTGAAGTGTTTAAAGATAGATTTGGATACAAGGAAGTTGAATTTGATGGATTTTTCGAAGAAATTGGAAAACCCTAGAGAGAGAAAGTGCTAAATTGGGTAGGAGATGAAGTGATTTGAAAATGGGGAACTAGATGACTTAAAGAGAGGGTAAGGCTCGGGTGGCTGTCCCCTAGTGGATGGTTGGCCGTCCCATGATGGATGGTCATCCATCTTGTAGCCCAATTTTGACTTTTTATGGGCTTTTCAAGGCCCATTAGGCCCATTAAGCCCATTTGGCTCATTTTTGACCTAGTTTGACCTATTTTCTTTCAAATTTGGATTTAAGAAAGTCCATTGAATTGCAATTGAAGATAATTTGATCTATTAATGAGAAATGAAGAAGGGTCTATGCAAATGAAAGTGAGAATTAAGTGATTGTGAATAGGAAAGTTCATATGAAATGATGAGTTTTTGGTTGAAAACCATGAGATATAGAAATGAATGAGTGAAAAGATTGTGTAAACAAGTTTGTAATCATGAAATGATTATGAATACATTTGATATGATGAGATTGTGAAGCCCATGAAGGGGATTGTGAAGGTGAGTGAGCCCATGAAAGGTTGCTAATGAGAAAAGCCCATTTTGGAAGCCCAAATCCATAAGACTATGTGAAATGCATGAGATATGGATAAAATATACATGAAATGTATATAAGAATGATATCAAGTAATGTGGATGATGTTAAGATATGATATGTTAGCAAGATGATTGGAAATGAAATTTTTCCAAAAGGATTGAAAATCCTTGAGATAACTAGAAATGAAATTTCTAGGGTGAGTCGAAGACTCCCAAGTTTTAAGAAAATTGGAAATGAAATTTCCAAGAGGATTGAAAATCCTTGAGATAACTAGAAATGAAATTTCTAGGGTGAGTCGAAGACTCCCAAAGTTTTAAGATGATTGGAAATGAAATTTCTAAAATGATTGAAAATCCTTGAGATAACTAGAAATGAAATTTCTAGGGCAAGTCGAAGAATCCTAAGTTTAAAAAGAATTGGAAATGAAATTTCCAAAAGGATTGAAAATCCTTGAAATAACTAGAAATGAAATTTCTAAGGCGAGTCAATTGGAAATGAAATTGAAAATCCTTGAGATAACTAGAAGTGAGACTTCCAGGAAGAAAGAATTTGAAGCGAAGCTTTCAAGATGATTTTGATGGTTGAGGTAAGTAATTGGTTCAATTATCCCTCTTTTGTCACGTCAAAAATGGGATGTCATTACATTTCGTTGATATTCACTGGCGAATCCATGAACATCAACGAGGGGCTTCTGTAGACATCCATTTTTTACCATGGGTATGGTCATTAATGGTTGTCTGTGATTAGAAATGAAATAAGGTGTTAAAACCCTAAGTTACCAGTTCTACCCTCGTGAGTAGTTAGGTAGAGGTCATTATCACATGTAGGTTTTTAGGTCAGATGGAGTCGGTTCTTTTTGCATTTAGTTTTTAGAGAGTCTAGAAACATCCCTGTAAAATTTCATGGCATTATGAGTCTAGCTTGATAGAAAGTAAGGCCTTTTGTGACTTGAAGGGCAGTACTGTCCTTTGAATTACAAAAGCTCTGAATAACTGTCGATCTTGTCTCGAATGGTCTCAAGGCTTTAGCATAGATATTTAAGGTGTGTTTGGTAGCTAAGTTGATCAGTGGCAAGGTCTGTTGAGCCTTCTGGCTCATGTTTGGCTAAAAAGGCTCAAAAGGCCCTTTCAAGCTCAGATTAGGGTTTCGACCGGAAGCAACCGAGATTCAATCTTTTTATCAAACCAGAGCCTTCAAAGGCTTCAAAAAATTTTCTTAAAATGTTTTAAAACTTGTTTCGAGAAGAAGAAATGATTTCAAAAGCGATTGGTTAGCAGATTCCAAAACCCTAATTTGGGCCTGGTAGGCCCTAAACAGCTAATCGGCCAACTTTTCCCCAAAACCTTTGACTTTGGTCAATAAATTTTCACTCCAAACACTCCTTAAAACATGGAGAATCGAATCTCGATCGTTTCGGTGCTTGAATCGTCGAATTTGGACTTAAAACAGGCCCGAAAAGCAGAAAAAAGCCGAAACCGGGCCAAAACGGGCTGAGATAGGCCCACATAAAGCAAAATTGGGTTCAAAGATCGATGACCATCCACCAAAGGACAGCCAACCGTCCTAGAGGGATGGCCAACCGTCCGAAGGAGGATGTTCATCCTTATTTTATGCCTATAGCTGCTAAATTTCAGTCTTTTTTCTGCCCGGGACTCTTCCAAGTGCTTGCCAAGTGTCCTAGCTCGGGATTGGGACTTTGGGATGAGTTTGAAGTTCTAAGAAGGATGGATTATGACCCTTGGATCATTCCTAAGAGATTTAAACTCAGTCATTGATCAAATTCAGGCTTCCCTATAAATAGAGAGCTCTGAAATCAGTTTGAAGACACACAATTGGCTTTAGAGAGCTAGCTTGGAGAGTATAGGCTTGAGCATTGCACAAGCTTCCCCCATAGCACTCTTAGCTATACTTTTGAAGTCCTTTAGAGATTGGAGAAGACTTAGGAGCAAGGGAGAAGGAATCAAAAAAAGTTAGTACAATTAATTATTGTACTTTAGTTTAAAAAGTTTGCACCTTCTTCTTCTTCTTCTTCTTCTTCTTCTTCTTCTTTCTTCTTCTTCTTATTTCTTCTCTGATCATGTTATGCTATGATTAGATGTTAGGGATTAGTTTATTATTTCTTTAGTATGCATGATAGGGATTAGTTTATTATTTCTTTAGTATGCATGATAGGGATTAGTTTTATGATACATGGAATATATGCATATTTCTTCTTCTTTTCTTCTATTATCACATCATGTTAGGAATAAGTGTTTAGGATTAAGTTTTCTTTTAGTATGCATGATAGGGATTATTAGTATGATTTTATAAGAATACATGTTTAAATCTTTTATGTTAATAATCATGTTAGGATGTTAGTTCATTTAAGTTTAGCATTAATATTTTTCTTATCATAGTTAGTTTCATCACTTGGAATGTTTTTTTATATGAATTGTGTTCGAGGGAGCATGCAAAGGTAAGTCCCTTCCCTTGTGATTAAATGAATTATGAGAAGTATGATTATGATGCTATGTCTTGATTATAGTTTTAGTATGCATGTTAGGTTACATGTTAGTCATCTCCCTCTTTTTTATTTATTATTTTTTATGGGCTTTAATGCATTTTGAAAGGTATGTTCAAATCTGTCCATGAATTGAAAATGCCTTTAAAGTGTATTAAATGTCATTTTTTTTAGGTCCAAATCAACTTAGAAACATGCCTAGGTTCCCATAGATAACTTAGATTGCATTTAGGACATTTTTCATGCATTGTTTGCATTCTTTGTTGCATTTTTTATGCATTTTCCAGAAATTCCAGCATGCATATAATTAGTATTTTAGGTATTTAGACTAACTTAGGACTAGCTAGAAACCCTAGGATTAGGGAGGTTACTTAACCTCGCTTAGGACTGTCCTTTGTTGTAAGAATTAGGATAGCAATTGAGTTCTACCTAATTTAGGAGTCTACTTCGAGAACAACTCTAAAAAAAAGTGATTTTGAAAGTGTTTAAAATGGAATGAAATTCTATCTTTTATGCAAAGAAAAGTATTTCGATCAAACCCAAACTCTCAAAGCTAGAGTCCTAGATAGGATAGAATCCTTTTGGCTATATAGTTCATTACAATAGGAGAGTCCTATGTAATCGAACTACGTGGACTTTGATCTTTATCAAGAAATTGGTAAGGTACGTAGGCAGTCAATAGGGCGCAAGTCCAATCTTAGGTCGACTACGAGTCTCCTAAGGTCTTTAGGATTGTGTATACTTTTGTACTATCTATTATTATTATTATATATTATAATTCATATTTTGTGGTTGATTAGATAAATAGTATTGTTGTGATAAGATTTTGATAAAGCCCAAACTTAATTAGGAGACCTTTAATTAGGGCGAGGTGGGTGCCTACAAGAAGTTCCTTGGAACCTTCCCACTTCATAACCTAGTCCCCAAATCCTACTTTGGTTCAAAGACTTGCATTTTTCCTAAAATATGGAGTTAGTGTTTTATTGAAAATAAAACTCTTTTTGTAGTTTCCTTGTTCCCTAAAAATAAGGTGGCGACTCCCAGTTTTTTACAAATTCTTATCCTTTTTCAAAAACCCAATCTTGAGTGGATAATAGAGAATGATAAACGTGGATAATAGAGAAGGATAAATCGAGACGGATAAACATCATCCACAATCCACGATGACCCAAAGTGAACAAAGGCCTCTCGATCCCTTGGGATATTTGGTTGGCTGGTTCACAGTATGAAGATAAATGAGTGCGCAAGAAGGAATCATCATTTTCATCTTTGATGAGAGAGAATGTCAGGTTCGTTCACAAAAATAATTCTCAGTTTGAAATCTATGGTCATAGTGATAGGTGAACTTTGAAAGAGTTTCATCAAGTTCATCTTATTGAGAATTTTAGTTTATAGAACATATAACAAGTTGTTAAGATAGGGTTTGACTTAATAACCATGCCTGATTATCTTAACGGTGACATTAGGGGATGAAGGATTAAGTAACATGAAAGATTCATTTTAGTTCTGCTATCCACCCATACCTAGGGTACGTCATGATATGTTGCTAGATGTCACTCATGACCAGTGAAGGCCTATTGATAAAGTGTTATCAATTAGGACAAAAATAGAATTGTTTCAATTGAACCTTAAAATAGAAAGTTTCTATATTGGGAGACATTGAGATGTCCACTGCTAGGTTGGGATGAACCCAAAGGGTCACACACAAAAGGACGCAAGTGAGTTATTTAAGTTGGGGGAGGAGTTAGTTTCTAATTTATGTAACTTACTTGGTCTCTTTAATTAATTGTTAATTAAAGAGGACTAAGTTGCAAAATTAAAAACCCTAGTATTTGCCTTTAAATACAAGGGTGAGGGTGCATGCTAGCACTAAGTATATCCAAACCCTAATAGAAGATGAGGCTATCATCACTTCACCACCTAGTGTGGCCGTGACCTAGGGTTTCCCTTGGACCGTGAGTTGTCTTCTCTCCCTTTCATCTTGTTTTGTTCAATGGTTGATCAAGTGCAAGAAGCTTAAAGAGTCTTGGGTTCGTGTGAATACCTTGGAGGCTTCATACACTTTGAAGCTAGGATGCAATTTGAGTTTTCAACAAAAGGCAATCAAGAAAGTTTGTTTATTTTGTTAAATAATTGTTCTTGATGTATATTTATGATCCTATGCTTGTTTCGATTTCCTGCTGGAATGTAATGGAAGGATTCTTGTTTTTATAAAATTTTCGTTGTATGTCTTCTGCTGTGAATCCTCCCTACCCACATTCTTTCACTAATGCCTAGTTGGTCACTTTGAAATTGAAATGGAATCAGGCGATTGGTAAGGATTAGAGGTTAATCCTCTTGGGTTCTAGTGTGGAATGTCTAATGAAAACTAAAATCCAATTCGAATTACATCGGAATCAAACTGATCAACTTGCTTGGAATGAAATTGGAAATGCATTAAAAAGAGAAATACTTACATTGCTTGAGATTACAACGCTAGAAATGGCAATCGACATACTTGAAATTGAAATGTGCTTGGAAATTGAAATGCGATGCTTGCTTGAAGTAGAAATGCTTGAAACTCGAACAACTACGGATTGAAATTGAGAAAATGCTTGAGTTAAACTAAGGATGCTTGAAATAAACTTGAAAATAAGCTTGCTTGCTAAGAGAAAGGCCGAAAAATCTACTAGAAGGATTGAAGCATTGCGCTGATTTTTGGAGTTGGAGTAGTTTCCCTTGTTTGCTCTTTGATTGGGGTATATATAGGGCACAGAAGGTCTGGCCAACCACAATAACCACTCATTTTGTGCTCTTGAAGTAGTGCTCCACTACTTTGTAACTTCCCACATGATGCATAAATAATTGCCACATGTCCCACTAACCAAATTAGACTTAATCCTTGCTTGACATGTGGCATAACCACCCACTAACTAAATAACCACTTCTTGATTAACTCCTTACTAACTTTTCAAGACTTCATCTTTGTTTGACATGTGGCATAACCATCCACCAACTAAATTTGTCATTTTCTTTATTAACTCCCCACTAACTAGATTAATGGCCCACTTCTTTAATTAACCACCCACTAATTAAATTAGTGACCCACTAACAATATGGTTAGTAGCCACTGACACACCAACTTCCACACCACATGGCAACTCACAATTGGTGGTTATTTTTGTGGTGAACAGCTTCAGTAAATCCTTAAATATAGCTCGACGTTGAGCTTCTGTGAAGTTTTTCTTTTTGAATATGGACTCAATAAGACCTCTCTCTGGTAAGATATCCATAGAAAGAGTATTTGTGGGGAATGAGGAAACTTTTTGTGGGGAGGAGAATGATCAGCACCTTTCTTCCTTTATGATAATCTGGTGAGTTTCAATTAGGAAAAGGATAACAATCCCTATTTTAAATGATTTTAGGTGGTTTTTGAATTTGAATAAAATGTTTTGGCTTGAAAAAAAAAAAAAGGAGGGAGGCATATCCTTTTTAACGTGAAAGAGTTTGGAGCCTTTTTTTAAGGTGAGCAACACCAGTTTGGAGCCTTTTTTTTAGGGAGCAATATCCAATTTTTTGGAAGATTCTTTGTACTATCCAAAATAGAAAAAAGAAAACTGTACATTTATCTTTGCTGATGGTTCAAAAGTAAAGTCCAGCTTATTTGACACCACATGCATTAGTGTTGTTTAATTATAGGAGAAGGGTAATCTGGGAAAGAAAAAATAAAAAAGGCAACAAGTCAATGCATTGATGTATTTTCTTAATATGCGTGCATTTTGGAAGTGGCCTATCTTTCAAGGACGGAGGGAGTATAAATTTTTAATATATAGGAATGTCAATGGGACGATGCGGGTTTCCTAATTCCATCACGTGGACGAAAACCTTTTTCCCAAATCTATCTTAATCCCAACTTAAAATGGGGTGGGGTCGAGGCGAAAAATCATACAGGGTAGAGCGGGTTCCCATTGGGTTTGAAAAGAAATTAAAACTATTTTTTAACTTCAATAATTTTTTTTGTTGAAACGAACCCTAACCACAATCTTGATAGATTGCGACTTGGAGGGCATTATTGTCCTTTTTTTCGCATAATTTTTGTTTGACCTTCGAATTCGTCCGGATTTGTTTAATTGGATTTGTATGGATATTTAGAATATAATTAGGATAATTACTCAGTAATGGCACGGTTTGAGATCATTTGAGTTCATAATAATCCATGGCGATTAATTGACCATTCCTATGGTTTTAACCAAAATTAACTGGGATTTTTTTTCTAAATTAATGTTTTCAAAACCTTGAAAAAAAATTTATATTGATTTATAAAACATTTTTTCATGAAGTGCTATTTTGTTTTAAATCAATTTATTATCTAATTTTTCAAACCAAAATCGAGCCCAGTGGCTCATAATGGCTAACCAGTTTGGTTTAACCTAACCCCTTGACTATGGTTAAGAATTTTCAGCCTAAAATTCTTCTAGAAACATAGAAGATTGAGTCCTAATCGTTTTGTCTTTTGAATCATCGAATTTGGATTTAAACGAAGAATATGTTCCAATTCAAAAACAAGTTGAAGAATCCTAAAAGGACTCGATTTCCACAAAATTTGGGCAAACCCTATGGTGACCGTCCAATGGAGGATGGCCATTTGTTAGTCTGCCCAGATTTCGCTTCAACTTCAAGTTTTTTCAAATTTTGGGACTTTATCACTTTTTCATCCGATTTTCTTCAAGTTTTTTTTTTACCTAATATGATTACCCATGACCTTGGGAGGCTCAATAGCCCTTGGATCATTCTTGTCATATTTAATCTCAACATCCATGCTTGAGTCAATTTTCTATAAATAGAGACCTTAGCTAGAGATTTAGAGGATGAATTTCTGGGGAATTTTATATTATTCTTTTGAGAGTGAGCTTCTAGAGAGAAAGGAGTTCAAGGAGAAGCTCCAGCAACTTCAAGTCTTCAAGAGGTAAGTTCTCTTCCTCTTTTACTTCGATTTCTCTTTTCTTTTCTTTCTTTATTTGATTTTTATTAGAAGCATGATTAGGGTTTTGTTTTCTAGTTTAGAAGCATATAGGAATTAGTGTATTGTTATTCATATGTTTATAACAGGAGTATTATATATTTGAATGTTATTTGATCGCATGCCATGTTTGAGTTGTTTATATGTGCTTAGTAACATGTTTAGGATATTTTTATTAGAAGCATGATTGTTTAAATTATAAATTATGGACAAGGGAGCGATTGCATGAGGTAAGTCTCTTACCAAAATTCATTTAGTTGCATTTTTTATATGTTATATCAATTTCTAGCATGGTTTCAGTTAGTTTTCAATTCTGTCCAGATTTTTAAATTGACTTAAAAGCATGTTTTAAATTGATATTTAGGTCATTTTAGCATTGAAATTGCACCTAGGTTCACATAGCAACAATTAGGTTAGCATATTTAGCATTTTTTTTTATCATTGTTCATTGTTTGCAAGCATGATTTAATTTACATTATGACTAGAAACATGCTTAGGAAGAACTTGAACTTTAATTTTTGTCAAATTTAGCCTCTTGATAAACTTAGGTTAAGAGTAGATTAGGAACCCTAGGTTTAGGTGAGGTCCCTTACCTCCTTAGGACCCCCTATTGTAAAGGAATATGATCATGCTAAAGCTTCTCACTTAGTTAGGATTCTAGTCTTTAGACTCATTTTTTCAAAATAAAATTGTGTTTTCTATTGAAATTTCAAATCTTTTTCAAAATAAAAGTGTTTTATGAATAAAACTTATTTTGAATATAATTCTTATTTTAGAGTTATATTTCAAATAGGATTTTTGGATAAAAATCCTTTTCAAAAATCAAATTGTCTTCAAAAAAGTTATTTTTCAAAACAAAGTCTCTCAATGATAGAGTCTTAAATAAGTTAGGATTATCAATTGAAAGAATTGTACCGTGTTGATGATTCTTCAAAGATGAGTCTTTTAGATAAGGTTTGGTATGACTGTAGTTCTCTACGATAGGATGACTCCTTCGATAGTGCGAACTACGTGGACTTTGAAGCTTACTATTAATAAGATACGTATGGGCTAATAGAGCTCAAGTCTGCCCTAGGATACTAAGTGTCGTAGGTTTTTAGGATTCTGTTTGAATTTTTTTTTTATTATTATGTGTTTTTAGTTAATTAGGAGTTATGTATGGTTAAGATATTTAATAGCCCAAATAAATTATGAGGCCTTTAATTAGGGTAAAGCAGGTTCCTACAAGATTGTGTTCTTACAATCTTCCCACGTCATAACTTTACCCCTGAATCCATCTTCGATTCATTGACCTTGCTTTTCCAAAATTATGGAGTCGTTTTGTTTTTTAAATAAAATAAAACATTTGTCAAGTTTCCTTATTCCTTAAAAATAAGGTGGCATCCTAGTCTTTTTCGAAACCCAATTGAAGTGATCTCTCTACAAATGAGATGGTTCATAATGTGTAATATTTTTTAAAATATCTTAATGAAATCAACTTTGGTGTAAATAATACAACTAAATTGAATATCTAAAGTTGTTAAAAATTTTCATTAATAAAAATTTTTAGAAATTAAAATTATGTAAAATTCATATTACATCAATAACTATTAATTCAATATGTTATACAATTTTCACATTAGAAATTAAAACAAAATATTTGATAAAATAATAGCAAAATTTCCTTTATTTTTTATCTTTTGAAATAAGAAATTGAATGTAAATTATACCACATTTAATTGTTTGAAAAATGAAGTTATATCGTTGTTTATAAGAAATTTTAATTTAATTAGAAAAAAAATTATTGTAATTTGTGGTATTTTATGAAATCATACCTATTAATAGAATTTTAATTTAATTTAGAATGCTCTTATTGTAATTAATAGAAGGAAAATCTCCCCTTTTTTTCAATAAAATTTCTTGTTGTTTATAATTTTTTTTTTTTTTTTAAAGGACAAATCTTGAAAACACTAAAAAAGATAAAATTTTGTTGGAGTTGAAAACTTTGTTGAATTGGGAAACTAATTTAAAAAATGACTTCTATGAAAGAAGCAATCAAAGAGATTTTGGGTAATTGAAATTACAAGAGGGTAGAAGTGTCATTAGCATTTAATATGAGAGTATTTTAGTGAATTAAAAGTTCTTTTAACATTGGGACTTTTGTAAGTAGTATGGATATGATCTATATAGAAATGATTCAGACACCATATGCTTATATAAATTTTTGTAAGCACGAAGCCCATAGATAATTGTGGGATACATATTTTGAAAAATTGACCATTCGATTAGATACTAGACTGTCATGTCTGTCAAAAATCACAGTGATCCAACAGTCAGTCTTTTAAAAATGTTGTTGAAAAAAACTGTGACAGTTTTCAACGGTCACAGTTTTTCATAGCTATATTTTGAAATTCTGACATTGGATCACCGTGATTTTTGGTACACAAGACATCTATAAGTACAATATCTAATCTAATAGTTAGTTTTTCAAAATATGCATCTCACAATTATTTATGGACTTCATACTTACATAACTTCTGTAAAGGTAATATGCTGACTAGATCAGGACTGTAGATATATATATACACACACAAAAAAACGCTGAAAAAGAATGGAAAAATACAAAGTAAAAAAAAAAAATCCTAAAACACTAAATATTATGAATAAACTAAAGGGCTTTCAAACAAAGCATTATGCGTGTATTTGTGGTGGGGCAAGCTTATCCCATATCCTGACCTAAACCCTATAGGGTTTTTAAATTTTTTCTTCAAATCTGTCCCAATAGGGGCAGGGCAGGGCAGGGCGGGGCCCCGAGTATTTGGGCCAAATTGCCATCCTTATTGATACATCTACAAACGGTGAAATTTCATAATATTTGTTAATATATTTTCTTTATTATGATTTTTATTTATTAAATAGCGAAAATAATTCATAAAAATTAAAATATATTAAGATAAATTATGAAACTTCACTAAATGACAGAAAGGTGTAAAGTACCACAAATCAAGATTATATAAAAATGTTTACAAAAATATAATGTTAAACATCACATGCCTTATTATGTAAAACACTTCAAATCACATGCAATGCCCTTGCATTATTACTAATATTTAAAAAGGAAAAAGGATGTTATTAGCGGGCATTCATATAGCAAAAGCTAGGTCTTAGAAGGAGTGAACTAAATACAATCATTTTAGTTTTTCAAAATATGCATCTCAAAATTATCTATGGACTTCATGCCTACATAACATATGTAAGCATATGCTGACTAGATCGAAACTGTTGATATATTTATACACACATAAACACGGCGAAAAGAAGTGAAAAAAAAAGTAAAAAAAAAAAAATCATAAAACACTTAATATTATGAATAAACTAAAAGGGCTTTCAAACAAAGCATTAAGCATGTATTTGTGGTGGACCAGGCTTATCCCATATCTTGACCCAAACCCTATAGGATTTTCAAATTTTTTCTTCAAAAGGGACGAGCCCCAAGTATTCAGGCCAAATTGCCATCCTTATCGATATATCTACAAACAGTGAAATTTAATAATATTTATTAATATATTTTATTTAGGGGAATTTGGTGAGAGACCTTACTTAAAAAAAGTTTAATGCGAAAAGTCCTCTTAATATTTCTTTCGTTCATAAAGTCCTATTTGAGAATTGTTTCATTCAAAAAGTCCTAATCTTTTAAATATATTTTTTTAAATGGCTGAACTACCCATAGCACAGTGAAAACACCCATCACAGTGAAAACACCTCAGCGTAGTGAAAATACCAAACATAATGAAAACACCCATCACAGGGAAAACACCTAGCACAGTGAAAATACCCAACACAGTGAATTCACTGTGGGTTTTTTTTTTTTTTAGCAATTTAAAAACAACTCGGTGGTCCCGACAACCTTTAGATTTTAGCAAAAACAACTCTTCAAGATTTTAGCAAAAACTCAGTCGATTTTTTGAAATCACAAGCACAGTGAAAACATACCTAGCACATTGAAAACACCGCAACAGTAAAAAAATCTAAAACACCTCAATGAAATCAACTCAGGTAATAGATATTGAAGTCAAAGTTGTTAAAAATGTAATCCAAATTTTCTATGTATCCCTAGCCCTTACTTATAGTTGAACTGACCCATTTTGGTCCACTTCGGTTTCTTATTTCTTTCAATTGTATACATGAAATTCAAGCTATATGGTTAATCAACATATTCATCTCTCTCTGGTAGAATTCACTAATTCAAAACCCCAAACTCATCGGTCTTGATTAGAAGAATAAGAAAATCAACGATGTCGACATACCTTGATAGATTAACATGACACTAAACAAGCATCGGTGATCAGTGTAGGCATGGAGATCGGTGAAGGATCGGTGAATCGGATCATTGAAGAAATCGCCACCCAAAAAAGATCGAAGTCATCGCCGAAAACTACAATTTTTGTCTAAAAAGTCAACAAAAATCCGTAATGTTGCACGCTCATCGGCAATGTGTGAGAGAGAGAGATAGACGCAGGTTAGATCCGTGATGTGTATGTGGATGTGTATCTCGACAGAGAAGAAGAAAAATAAGTAGCACTGAAGATTGATGTGGCAGGTCTAGCGGTGGTCGAGGCACATCTTGTTCTGCTAGCTTAGCCAGATACACATACTAGTCTCTGCTTAAAGTTTCAAACATGGCAAATGCTATTATAGTTGCAGAGAGAGAGGAGGAGGGGGGAGAAAGGTCACCAAAAGGTTGTCGAAAGGTGTGTGTGAAAGTTCATCGGCGGAGGGTTTTCGCGCGCTCTAAGACTTCGATCCACTTGACAAATAAGTTTGATATATATTTCATGGAAGAAAAAGACAAAGCAATCAGGAGCATTTTGCTCCTAATCAAGACAAAAGGACTTATTGAAGCAAAATATTCTAAAGAGGGACTTGTGGCCAATTTTCCCTTTTATTATTATGAATTTTATTTAGGGAAAATTGGACAAAGGTCCTATTTTAGAAGCTTTTCATGCTTAAAGTCCTCCCCCAAAGATCTTTTATGCCAAAAATCTTTTTGGCTTGAATTGGACAAAAATACCCCCCCTTCCCAACAACCTTCAACGTCACCTCCACCCCCAACCCCAAATTTCACTACGCCGGACCCCATATTTAACAATGCCGGAAAACACATTTCACTACGCCGGAAATGCATTTCACTATTCATTTTCGGCATTTCACTACACCAGAAAATGCATGTCACTACGCCTGAATCTTGAGTTTCACTAAGCCAAAATCCAATTTCACTACACCCAAAAAATAAAAATAAAATTCTTTATTTTTTCCACATTTTCCCAGCAACCAAACAAAAAATTAACTTTTACAAAAAAAAAAAAAATCACAAAAAGAACTTTATTTTTCCTACATTTTTCCAACAACCAAGAAAAAAAAGATTGAAAGATAAAGATAAAGAGGAAAACAAAAAAGCTTTGGTTTATGGCTCGTGACATGAATCTTAAAACGTCTCAGACTGTATTTGTTGGACCGTACTTAAAGCATGAAGCACATGAGAAGTTCAATTTTGATTACAATCTCTTCAACGTTGGCTTGATGAAGCTTCTCATTGACTTGCCTGGCTTCGCGTTTCAAAAAGCGAGGCTCGCCGTGGATTGCCTCTTCGAAACCCTAGGTGTTAGTGCTGAATAGAGCAAGCTAAAAATGGAAGCTGGAGAAGAGCCGTCGTGTTTGATCAATTTCTCAATGCATGAATATGTGAGGGAGATTGCCGCTGCAACAGATTCCGGCGAGAAGACGCCGGCAATGTTGAATTTGGTACTCATCTCTTCGACTTTCTTTTTGCTGCTCAAGACACCTCCACCTCGTCGTTGCTCTAAGCGGTGACACTCCTCGACTCATGTCCCGAGGTTCTCGCCAAGGTACGTGAAGAAGTCGCCAAAATTTGGTCGTCAGAGTCTGACACTTCTATTACGGTAGAGCAGCTGAGGGAGATGAAATACACGAAGTGTTCAAGGCATTTATCGATAGGGTTCTTCGTCTAAAAGATCAGGGGAGAAGCTTTAGTATAAGGGAGAGCAACCCATTTGTATTACCATCAATAAAGGTAATTCTAGTATAAAAAAAGATTATTTTTAAATTTTGGGATTGAATGCATTAAAATCTCATTAAAAATCCTAAATGAGGACTTTATGTAAGAGAGCTCCCTAAATTAGGATTTTTGGCCAAATTTTCCATTTATTCATTATATAATATAAAAATTAAAAAATATTGAGAAAAATTATTGTTAGCCTTATGGTTATCGGCAACATTCTTACCTATTTTTTTATGGATATTGATGATAACAAACACGCTAAAGTTCGCTATCATGTTTGTTTAAATGATGCACATGTGAATTAGTTCATACTTTATCAAAGCATCATGATCATGAAAGCAACTCAAGTTCATATCAAGATCAAAGCCGTGACTACACTCAATGCTTGTTCAAACTAAGTTCAAAAGACGCGCTCTCACTCTTGGATGATCAAGGAATGAAGCTTAAATTCAGTGGGAACAAGTGGACATGATGAGACGAAGTTGCAACACTTGAAAAAGACTTGTTTTGAGTTTTAACACTCAAGACAGTCGACTGTTTGTTCAAAACAGTTGACTGTTTGGTCACCTGTTTGCCCTGTACTGGACTGTTTAGTCGACCGCTTGAGACAGTAGCTGCAACATGATTTTTAGTAGTAAGATAGTTGACTATCTGCGTCAAAGAGTCGACTGTTTGCCTGAGTCTGCACACAACGGCTATTTCTATTTTGAGCCAAACTCGCCATGTACTTTTTGTGTCCTCCGACTCTACAGCTCTCCAACGACATTGTCTGGTCTCCAAGGCTATATAAAGACCTCCAAAACTTGAAGAAATCAACAAGACTCATCAAGGCTTATCTAGTTTATCTAATCAAGTGATTTCTCAAAGTATCAAGCCCTAGTTCTCTCAAAGCTCTTGTTCTTCACATTTATTGTATTCAATCTATTGTGAGACTTTGTTGAGAGTTTATTTGTTGTATTCTCAGTGTGTTGAGAATCAAATTTGTGCTCAATCATCATTACTTGTATTTCTTGAGAGATTAAGGATTTATGTAATCCTTGAGTGGTAAGAATCTTCAGCCCTTAAAGAAGATTGTTAGTGCGAATCTTCCACCATTAAAGAAGATTGTAAGTGAGAGTCTTCCACCTTAAAAGAAGGCTATGTAAAGGTTTTAATCTCCACCGGAAGTGAGATTGATAGTTGATTAATCCTTGAGATAGAGATCTTGAGGCATGGACGTAGGCGGAGACCGAACCACGTTAAAATCGTTGTGTTAGCCCTATGACTTCAGTCCATATTTGTCTATTGATTTTGATGATAACAAACATTGTATAATGTTTATGCATATTCATACTTTAATGAAACATTATGATTTATGTCAAACCTTATTGGCTAAGTTTATCTTAGTTAATCCTTGTTGAACATTTGATTATCCTTTATTTCTTGCATATATCATTCTTTGTTGTAAGAATCAGGTTTTGGGTAATTTTATGAAGAATCAATATTGCTTTGCATTCTAAGTGTGACTTATGTGAATATGTTTTAGTTATATATTCACAAAGGCTCATAAAGAAAGCTATTCAAGATGAAGCGTTGCTCAAGCCAATGATCAAGCCTAGCCTAGCACAGCACAAGATGAAGACTTTTGAAGATCTCAAGAGTGAAGACTTTATTTGTATCTTGTGTATTTGCTTAGGACTTATATTTGTGAAACTCTCATATTAGGATTAAAACTATGTTGGCTTAAGTGAATATCACCTCTAGACCTTATTTTATCTTGGGAAAATAATTTTGATTGGTCAAAATTTTTTCTAAATAACCTTGGGCTATTTTAAAATCAAAGTGCAGCTTAAAATTCATGAAATTTGATTTATGGCCTTCCTTAGTCGACTAACCCTCCATGACTAGTCGACCCTCCATGAGTAGTCAACTAACTGCAAGGCAGTAAGCTTATTTCATGAAAACCTAAGCTAGTCGACTAAACCTTGGTTATTAGTCGACTAATCGTTTCCTAATCGACTAACCCTTAGTCATTAGTCGACTAATCATGTCCAGATTTCAAATATTGTGTTTTTACTTCTCTAGTCGACTAATCACTTTGTCCTAGTCGACTAATCGACTCTGAACTCATTTTATAAGTGTATTTAAAATGCTCTAGTAGACTAATCACTTAGTCCTAGTCGACTAATGTTCTCTCTACAACTTCTAATGGCTAGTTTTTGCAATCCAAACGGCTATATTCTCTACACTAACAGCCATATTTGTTAGAAAGCATTTAAATACCACTTGATTGAGTCTTGGATGAGTTAGTTATTCATCCTAAACATATTGAAACACACTCATTCTCAAATCCATTATTGTTCATCACTTTTGTGTGTTTCATGTTTTGAAAATCATTTTCTCTCTTAAGCCAATATTAGTTCTTGATCTTGAGAGATACTAGTGAGTGCTCATTGTTGTGATAATCTACTCTTGAAGGAGCTAATCTTTGTACACACTTTATCCATCTTGTAATCTTGTGAGATTGTAAGGGTTGTGTGAATCCCTTGTGGGTGAGTGTCTTCCACCTTTGAAAGAAAACAACTTGTAAAGGTTTCTCCACCTTGAAGGAGTGATCCATAGTGGATTGTGAAATCCTCAAGACGGGGCTCTTGAGGAGTGAATGTAGATAGAGATCGAACCACGTTAAAATCTTGTGTTTTTATCTCTTTATCTCTTCTCTTGCATTTATATTTATTTACTTGTTTTTATATATTGGTTAGTTGTGATTCATATTCTATATTCTATTCATCTTCAATCGAATTTATTTGAACCAAATTTTTAAATTGGATTTTATTTTATAAAGTTTGATATACTCTATTCACCCCTCCCCCTCTGGAGTATAATTTCTGGGCAACACGTTGTGTTTGAATCTCTCTAACTCTATCTCTTGCAATTTCAATTCATATATTTGCTATACATATTGTTGAATTGTAATTCTTATTGCATTATAGTTATTGAACTTGTTGAGTTTTCAAAAACACACAATCTCATTTGTAAAATCAATTTTAATTGCCTATACTCTATTCAACCCCCCCTTCGAGTGTATATTCTGGGCCAAGAATTGGTATCAGAGTGGGTGCTCTATATTTGTTTGTCATTTTGAGCTAAAGATCTTTGCAAACTTGTTTATTTGTTATTTGAAAAGAATGGATTTGAAAAGAATTTTTGTCTTGGTGTACATGTTCATGAGTTTGATGAATCTACCTCTCCTAGATATGTAAATGATTTTGATGATGATTTTGTCGATAAACCATCTTATGAGGACCTTCAAATAATATGTGAATATACTTTAAAGAAAAATGATGCTTTGAATAAAATTCACAAAACTTTGAAAAATGACTTGTCATCTATTTCAAAAGAGAAAATGGCTCTTCAAGAGCTAAATTCAACTTTGGTTAAAAAGGTTGAGTCTTTGAGAAACACAACTTCTAATTCAATTTCATCAAATGATTTTGAAGAATTGAAAAGTGAAAATGTTATTTTGAAAAATGAAAATTCTATTTTGAAAAACAAAATTGAGAGTCTTGAACAAAAGTTAAATATTTGTGAAAATAAAAATGTTTCTTTGACAAATGAAATAGACTCTTTGAAGAAAGAAAAATGTACTTCAAAAATAGCTCACAATTCAAAACCTAAAGAGCTACCTCATGTTATCAAGGTTAGACCCAAATATATTCCTACTTGTCACAATTGTAGTGGTAAGGGACACATTCGTCCCAAATGCCCAAAGCCTAAAGCTAAGACTTTTGTATATAAGAGTCGAAAATATGGCTTGAAGAACAAACTTAGGAAAATTATTCATGAACTCATTCACACACATCATTCTCCTAGATTTATTCTCACTTGCAATCATTGTGGTAAAAATGGTCATATTAGACCAAATTGTTATTACCTCTTGAGAGACTATAGAAGGACCCAATATGATTATGGACCTTATAATAGTCATTGGTATATGAATAGGTCTATACCTCCTAAGGTTGTCATGGAGCAACCAAATGTGAAAACTATTTGGGTTAGGAAGGATGATCCTATCTCACATAGTGTTTGATTCCTTTAATCCGAAATGACTATAAACTACCATGAGTCCGAAATGACATTAAACTACCTTTTTTTGATGACGGACATTAGACTACCTTATTAATGATTTATGCTTATTTATCTTTGCATATTCTCTCTTTATATTATTTTGAGCATATGTTTATTTTTTATGATTAATCTTTTGAATATGATACTTTGGAAGAGAAATGTTTGTGTGCATAGATCAAAGAAAAACTTGTCTTTGTGTGGCAATGAAATGATGAAGTTATCCATTCAAAACATTGATGATGGAAGATATTTATGAGTGATGAAGATCACTAGTCAAGGAATCCACCATCAACTCTTTAAAGATGAAAGAAATGGAATCAACTTTGGTTGGTAATTAGTAAGAATTTTCCTTTAAATTCTTATTTTTGAATAGTAAGAATTTTCCTTTAAATTCTTATTTATGATTCCTTCTATGTCATGTGCTCATAATCCTAATTGATGAATCATATGCTTGAAATTGCTATTTTTTGATGGAGAGTATCTCTAAGCATTATGTTAGAAGCAATAACCTTTTATGTACCTTTGTTTATGTGAACAATTCTCTTAATTTATTGCTAAATGTGATATTTTGATGATTCACATTGATACTCATTTGTCTTAGCGTGATTGAATATGATTGAAAGCAAATGGCATAAATATATTATTTGTTTCTCAATTTGATGTATTGATTGATGATATACATTTGCTTAATATCTTGCTATGCATGAATCAATGAGTTTTGAAGCAAAATTTTTGAAAAACCTCGAACCTCTATTAAAATTAGTCGACTACCAATTTCTGTATAGTTGACTAACTCACCGGTTTTCAAAACTAAAACTTATCAAACTTGTTTAGTCTTCTTGTTTTAATCGACCAATTATGACTAAGTGTGATAAAACTTTATGACTTGTTAAAACAAATGTTTTAACATATTTTGAACTTGGATAGTATACTAAGATTGTCATCTTAATCCTTGAACTCGATTCTTTTTTATAAAGATGATTTGCTTGAACCTATACTAATTTGATATTAGTAAATGGAAAATTAGTTCATTGGATATTACTAAATATTATCTTTGATTTCCTTATTTGTGTTTAACCATGTACTTTTGTACAATATTGAAGGGGAGCTTATGCTCTCTATATTAGTGGTGTTATATGCATAGTGAATATGCATAGTAATGCATATGATTTGGGATATTCTTATGTTTAGCATATGCACATGATATATATATATATATATATACATGACATACATACCTGCACATAATTAGATATTTCTTATTCACTCTTTACATCATATGCTTGAATAGTAATTCTTGGTATGTATAGACCAACTGAGTTTATGTAATATGCATATTTGTACTTTTGTTTGCATATTTTGTGCTAAATATGAATCTTTATGCATTTATGCGCATATCTCATATGATTTTCATAAAATGATGAGTTACACATGTTTTCAAACTTGTTTTAAATATGTTTTAATTATTTACACTTGTGTACAAAACTTTTTGGCAAAAAACATGTGTCTAAACCCTGTTTTGAGCTCTCAAAAATGTTATTTTTTGGAAAAACAGAGGCAAATAGTCGACTGTCTAGTCAACTGTTTGGTTGACTGTCTCAAACAGAAGCCATCATTTCAAGATGCTAGCTCAAACAGTCGACTGTCTCTTACAAAGAGTCGACTGTGTGCTAGATTTTTTGTATATTTAGGGCACTCGGATTTCATTTCTTTGCACCCCCTCTCTCTCTCTCTAAAACCCCAACAGTCGACTCTCTCATCTCCTATCTTAACCCAAACTGATATTCCACCATTTTAGTGACTCCATATCACTTCCAAATGGCTTCCTCATCAAGGAATATACGAAGTGGTAAGCGAAGGGCGGCAAATGAAGCGACGGAGCAAAAGATTCGCTCCAAACTTGTATGTGATCCTCACTACTTTCGCGACGCCAAATGTCAAAAGGCATACAACGAGGACTTCAACAAACGAAAGCTTGTGTTTGGTAAGACTTTACAGATTTCTTTCATTGATGCTCATTTCCCTAATCTTAGGCGATGTTTTGATATTATGCAATTGAGTAATTTCTTGGCTATAAATGACACCGTGTATCCTACACATTTGAAATATTTTATTCAAACGTTGAGGACATACAACATAGACGAGAAATCAAATCTCTCGTATGTGGCAAAATTATTTATTTTGATGTTAACCCTTTGGCCACAATTTTCAACCTTCCTCGAGTTGTAGACAATATGAAATACACTGTCAAGCAATGGCCTGTACCTTTTGATATTGTAGGCGCTATTCGTTTAATCACGGGAGATCAAACTATTGACAATGCTATTAGGCCAAAAGCCAACTCCCTATTAATCGAATTTCGCGTACTCCATCACATAATTACCTATAACATCTTACCTAGATCAGGAAGTCGTGATACCGTGACTTATATGGATATATATGTGATGTGGTGTGTGTATACCCACACTCTTTTAGACTTGCCATATATTATACGGGAACACATCATTGAACATCAACGTAAGAAAACTGCGGGTCTTCCATACGCAATGGTACTCACCAAAGTGTTACGGCACTTTGATGTGAATCTTAGAGGAGTTGAACGTTTACTTCCCAAACCCGACGACACCTACACGGCAAAGAACTTCAAGCTCATGCAAATAGAAAAGGATGCTAATAGTGTTTGGTACAAGAGACATGAGGGTGTTGCACCTGGCAGTGACGAGGATGAAGATTTTGATGGAGATGATGTCGGTGACGAGGATACACCTCTGCATGATGAGGCTCCACCTCAACCTGCCCCTAGCTCGGATTATGTCCCAGCTTTCTTGGAGGGTTTCCACAACCTTCAAGGACGTGTGGACAGATTAAAGGAACATTTTGTGGCAACGCATCAAGCTCACACCTCTCGTTTTGATTCTATTGACCATCGCTTCGACTCCCTTGGCGTGAACTTTCGAACCCTCATGCAACATTTCAATATCCAAGACCCAAGACAACCACTTCCTTCGTAGATTATCTTTGATATCTTAGAACTTGTGCTTTCTTTTGGATAAATGTTAAGTTTTAGTTATGGTTACTTTAGGCCAACGATATCTTTTGTATGAATGCTTATGGTTATGACTTTCTATATGAAACGTTTCACTTGTTTATGACTCCTTATTGTTTGATATATTTGATTACTTATGATATGGATTATACACTGCTCATATTCATCACTTGGTATCTTATGTTAAACTTGTATAATCATGAAAATAGGAGATATACACTACTACAAAAAAATCCCTACGAAAACTGTTTTAAACCGTTTTCAAAACCTTTTGAACACGGTTCTGGAACCGTCCTTAAGGTGTGTGTTTTCATAAGGTAGTACCCCTTCGAACACGGTTTTGGATCGTTTTCATTTCTATGCATACGAACATGGTTTAAAACTGCTTTCAAATATGCCACGTACAAAAATGGTTAGAAATGGACCGGCCCGGTCGATCGGATTCCTAACCGGTCTGGGTTGATTATTGGACCGGATAAGGAAGTGAACCGCCTTGAACCGGTGTGAACCGGCTGGTCTGACCGGTTGAACTGGTCAATTAATAATTCAATTTTTTTTTTTAATGAAAGTTGCATTCCTTGAGGTTTGAACTCCTAACCTCTTTAAAAGAAAGATGATAAGAGCCTTTACCACTAGGCTATGCTTTACTTGTTGTTATTATAATGCAGTATATAAAATATAACCTTATTATATTCATATACTTGTAAAAATCTCAAATATATTTAAAATCATATATATTTTATAATTAAGCGATCCGACCGTTGACCCGGTGGTTGAACCAGTGACCAGACCACCCGGCCTCTTGTCCGGATCTATGTCCGGTCCAGTTCTGATAGCTATGCTCTCAATTTATAGTAACAATATATGATGCGTAAGGCCATAATTATCATACCCGGCCATAATTATTAGACCCGACTAGCGCGGCAAAGGGTGTGGGTCACCAGTTGAATCATTTGGTTAACGATAGGACATTAAATTTTATAAATGTATTATTTTAAATACTTTAACTTTAATTTTCTTTTAAATACTTAACACCAATCAAAACTTGGATTAGTGGTAAAATGTAATAGCATAATTAATTATTTTAACACATGGTTCAGTGTTCAAACTATGAGAATAGCATTCACATTTTATATAAAATAATATTTTATAGTTTATGTGAGAAAACAGAAAGACCGTTTTCTTTGGTTTCTTTCTAAAACGGTTTCCAAAACCGTCTTAATAATATGCCCATCAAAGACGGTCACAAAGTAATCGTTGTTAAATATTACTAAACTAAAACGGTTTGGAAAACCGTTTTCTTTGATCTCTTTCTAAAACGGTTTCCAAAACTGTTTTCTATTTACTGTTTTCTTTCCATCTTTTTGTAGTAGTGATATTGGTATTCTCTTTCTTTTATCAACAATTGGTATTCTTTCTTTCTCTCAACTTTGGTATCAACTTGTGAAACTTGTCTATTCTATTTCTTCTAACAATTGATATATCTTATTTCTTACCCATAATTTTCTATCATCTCTTGCGCTTAATATCTTTTTGATGATATACTTTTTGAAAGGGGGAGAAAACTCTATTCGTTGACATAGGTTATTCCGTTGTGCTACTCACAATACATAATGTGCTTCTCATGATAATTCTTGTATGCATCTTGAAAGTGGGAGAAAATTTATTTTCTCTATTGTCTTCTCTTCTTGAGATGACAAAGGGGAATAAATATAGAAGTTGATATTTTAACTACTTTAAAGTTTATTATTGCTTAAATTGGTATTTTTTTGTTGATGCCAAAGGGGGAGAAAAATATGAGTTGTGATAAAATTTAATATACTCTCTGTATCATGGATTTGTTTTATCTAAAATATGCATATGCTTAAATAGTAATCTTTAGTATCTTTTGGCATCTTCATTACATACATGCATATTGATAGGAGGAGTTACAAATCCTTGTTGATTCATTTTATATGCAAATTTTACACAATATTTGTCATCAACAAAAAGGGGGAGATTGTTAGCTTTTATGGCTTCAATCCAAATTTGTCAAAAGATTTATCCAAATTTATTAAATGATTTTGATGATAACAAATATCGTATAAACAATGTAGTAATGGCAAAATATGCATATGATTGGATATTCTTATGCGCTAAAGTGTTTACCCCATGCATATCGTAAGGGGAGCTTATATCTTGATGATCTTCATTATGAACTTATCATATTTGAATGATTTTATCCTATGAGTTTGTCATCATAAAAAATTGGGAGATTGTTAGCCTTATGGTTATCGGCAACATTCTTACCTATTCTTTTATGGATTTTGATGATAACAAACATGTTAAAGTTTGATAACACGTTTGTTTAAGTGATGCACATGTGTATTAGTTCATACTTTATCAAAGCATCATGATCGTGTAAGCAACTCAAGTTCATATCAAGATCAAAGTCGTTACTACACTCAATGCTCATTCAAACTAAGTTCAAAAGACGCGCTCTCACTCTTGGATGATCAAGGAATGAAGCCTAAATTCAGTGGGAACAAGTGGACATGATGAAACGAAGTTCCAACACTTGAAAAAGACTTGTTTTGAGTTTTAACACTCAAGACAGTCGACTGTTTGTTCAAAACAGTCGACTATTTGGTCACATGTTTGCCCTGTACTCGATTGTTTAGTCGACCGCTTGAGACAGTAGCTGCAACATGATTTTTAGTAGTAAGACAGTTGACTGTCTGCGTCAAAGAGTCAACTGTTTGCCCAAGTCTGCACACAATGGCTATTTCTATTTTGAGCCAAACTCGCCATGTACTTTTTGTGTCCTCCAATTCTGCAGCACTCTAACGACATTGTCTGGTCTCCAAGGCTATATAAAGACCTCCAAAGCTTGAAGAAATCAACAAAACTCAGCAAGGCTTATCTAGTTCATCTAATCAAGTGATTTCTCAAAGTATCAAGTCTTAGTTCTCTCAAAGCTCTTGTTCTTCACATTTATTGTAATCAATTTGTTGTGAGACTTTGTCGAGAGTTTATTTGTTGTATTCTCAGTGTGTTGAGAATCAAATTTGTGCTCAATCATCATTACTTGTATTTCTTGAGAGATTAAGGATTTGTGTAATCCTTAAGTGGTGATAATCTTCCACCCTTAAAGAAGATTGTTGGTGAGAATCTTCCACCATTAAAGAAAATTATAAGTGAGAGTCTTCCACCTTAAAAAAAGGCTGTGTAAAGGTTTTAATCTCCACCGGAAGTGAGATTGATAGTAGATTAATCCTTGAAACGGAGATCTTGAGGCGCAGACGTAGGCGGAGACCGAACCATGTTAAAATCGTTGTGTTTGAATCTCTCTAACTCTATCTCTTGCAATTTCAATTCATATATTTGCTATACATATTGTTGAATTGTAATTCTTATTGCATTCTAGTTATTGAACTTGTTGAGTTTTCAAAAATACACAATCCCATTTGTAAAATCAATTTTAATTGCCTATACTCTATTCAACACCCATTCTAGAGCATATTCTGGGCCAACAATTATGAAATTTCACTAAATGACAGAAAGATATAAAGTACCACAAATCAAGATTATATAAAAACGTTTCCAAATATATATATATATATATATATAAACATCACGTGTCTTAATACACTTCAAATCACATGCAATGCCCTTGCATTATTACTAATATTTAAGAAGGAAAAAGGATGTTACTAGCCCGCATCGGTCTAGCAAAAGCTAGGTCTTGGAAGGAGTGAACTAAATACAATCTTTTTGGTTATAAAAATAAAGAGTACAATATTTTTGGCTCGTCTTGGAGCCAAAAAGACTAATTGAGAAACCTTTACACCTTTCAGATGTTCGCACTGCACAGGGATAGACCACCGCTGCTCAATCCAGTCTACTAAATTCCTTAAAGGCGCAGATACATATATGACTCATCTTTGGATTTATTCCCTTTGATAGTTTGATTGTCTTCCTGCCCAAAAAATATTAAAAAAAATAGAAGACTTTATTAGTTCAAATATCACAGCATGTAATCTGAGCATTTTGTGCCTTCATCAACTGTAGCATAAACGACAGTGCTGCGATGATGATCTGGGCATAAAAACACTCAGATCAACAGCTGTGATGTTCAAATTGTGATGAGTTGCAAACAGATGCTCCGAATACATGCCATAAGCTTAACTAAAGAGAACGCGAGTGTCATGGAATCATATCTGAGTCTTATCTCACATCAGATGGGCATTAGAAATGTCCTGAACTTGGTGAATATGATACCTCCACCTAGCAGGCTAATCTTTTAAGCTGGAGACCGGCCGTGACCCCAGACATGCAAGAAGCTTAACCTACCTATTCCCACCCACCTATATGCATAATAGCCGCACTTCTTTTACCAGCCATTGTGACAATATATGGTATGTCGTAATTAATAAAAAGGTTGAGCATCGCCTCTTTTACTTCAAATTTAAAAAGAAAGTGACTATCATATCAATCGTTGATGAATCCAGTAATAATATCCGATGGATGTAGCACACTTGTTCCATAGAGGGGGCCAAAGGGATCAAAAGGCTATCCATCCTGGACAAGTTCCCTATAGCCCCCATGCTGATTTCATTCTCTTAGCCACCCCACAAATCAAAAGTCAATGCAAACCCATCCATTGGAATTAAAGAACTATGAAAAGAACAGGGGAAGAAGCAAAAATTTGCATTACCAAAATCCAAGAGAGAAGTGGTAGAATCATTCATTTTCTCAAATGCTTTAAGCATCCACTTGTCTCCCAGGAGATGAACTTGAAATATGGTGAACAAATTGAAACCATTCCATCTCTAACCAACAACTGAACACATAATCACTCTCCATCTTGTTTGTAAAGGAAGTGTGGAAGTTTTAAGGCAACACAGCTGGATGGAAAAGAACCTTCCTCAGTATGTTGGGACTGAGGAATCAGCCTTGGTAGCATATGCATGTATTCCCCCAGACACATTGAACACACTCGTAAAACCCTGTCCAATTAAAACCAAGTTAGCCAAAGAATAAACCAATCATTCAACACATTGAAAGAAGATCGCTCAAACCAGGTTGGCGGGAATAAGAAACTTCACCCATGAAACCATGAAATCAATACCCGAATGAATAATGTAGCATGCCATGTGTGTGGGCAGAAGCATCTTTCAAAACCCATCTTTCTTTCTTTTTATTGTTATTTATGGAACTTGTGTTAAATATATATATATATATATATATATATATATATATATATATATATACAGTCATGTTACAGTCAGGCCGGCCTGACTGTAGCATTTGTGCGGTCACCCCATTTTGGGGGTGATGCAGGTCACAGGTCATAGTTTCGACCGTTGGATATCCTATTCAGGCAGTGCTTGTCATGCCTGCAAAAAATCACAGTGATCCGACGGTTGGTTTCTGAGAAAACTGACTT